>CM055441.1:22391280-22420318 GCA_029228465.1 Salix viminalis | reverse complement strand
ACTTTCACTAGATTCTTGTGGTGATGTATCACCACATACAACCACATCCCGAGATCATAAGCTCGAAGATTGTTCTCATTTTAACTGACCAAAAATCGTAGTTCTCACCATTAAATTGTGGTGCTCGAAGGTCTGATGATCCAGTCATCTCTTTGCTGTTGAAATCTGTTTTGATTGATTTTCTTCCACAGTTCTTACGCCCCTACTTGATCAGAAAATCAGCTCTGATACCATGATGATTTTCTTGATTTGAGTTCGTTGTTGTTTGTTTGATAATTTGCAGGTTGCTTGTTGATTTGGGAGAGAAGGATTTGAGAGAGTTTGAGGCAGAGAGGATTTCCAGAACAGAGGTAAGCTTGTATCTATTTTTCTTGCTCACAACTTGTTTGAGTTTATGCCTTTATATACTCTTAGGCTTGGAACTCATTACGAGAGCTCAATTACAACTTCTCTACTTGTTTTGTTAGTTACAAGTAGTTCAGCACACTTAATGCATGTTCAGCACACTTAGTACATGTTCATAACAGAATGTAACTATCTATTCTACTTCTTCTTCTTCCTTTAATGCTACTGCATTTCCAGCTCAGCATCCATTAATCCAGCTCAGCATCATTTCTTCATTCAGTTAATTCCAGCTCAGCAACTTACATTCCAACAACACAGACAGTCTTGACATTTCGAACATGGACTCTTGGGTTGGCAGCGTGCATCCTTCTCTCCTTTGTGAATCAATTCTTCCAGTATCGTTCAAACCAGCTATCGATCGGCTCAGTTACAATACAGATTCTTGTTCTCCCCATAGGAAAGTTCATGGCTGCAAAACTCCCAGAGAAACAAATCTCGGTTCCATTTACAAAATGGTCATTCTCATTGAATCCAGGGCCTTTCAGCATGAAAGAACATGTGCTGATCACCATATTTGCCAACTGTGGAGCCGGTGGTGTATATGCGGTGCATATTATTACAATTATCAAAGCCTTCTACCACAGAGGGCTCCATCCTGTCGCTGCCATGTTGCTAGCACAAACCACTCAGGTATAATTAATATATACAATACTTTGGATTTTAATTTTTAATTTTTATTCAAGTAACATACATATGTCAAGAAATGTTTTCTATCTATCTTATAATGTTTCCTGGCATTTGATGCAAGTTGCTTGGTTATGGATGGGCTGGTATGTTCAGAAAATTTCTCGTGGATTCGCCTTACATGTGGTGGCCTGCAACCCTTGTCCAAGTCTCTCTATTCAGGCATGTACTCCTAATTAAGATCTATCTTATAATCTTTCTCCCAAGTCTGTTGATTCAACACTTTGTAAAAACTTGTATATATATATATATATATATATATGCAAATTGCAGGGCATTGCATGAGAAGGAAAAGAGAAAAAAGGGAGAACTTACGAGGCTTCAATTCTTTGCCATTGTCTTCGTTGCAAGCTTTGCTTACTATATTGTTCCTGGCCACCTTTTCCCGTCACTATCAGCTCTCTCCTTTGTTTGCTGGATATGGAAGAGCTCGATCACCGCTCAGCAGATTGGTTCAGGGTTAAAGGGTCTCGGAATTGGCTCCTTCGGTCTGGACTGGGCGACTGTTGCCTCGTTCCTGGGGTCTCCGCTAGCTTACCCTTTCTTTTCCATTGCCAACACTATGGTTGGTTTCATCTTGTTTATGTATGTCCTTGTCCCTGTCGCATACTGGTCTAACTTTTGGGAAGCCAAGCGATTCCCCATTTTTTCCTCGCACACTTTTGATGAAGATGGCCAAACATTCAACATTACCCGTGTTCTTAATGAGAAAGCATTCGACCTTAATCTATCGGAATATGAGAATTATAGCAAACTCTATTTAAGTATCTTCTTCGCCTTCATGTATGGATTGGGTTTCGCAACTCTAACAGCTACCCTTACTCATGTTGCTCTCTTTGACGGAAAGTAAGCTAGCTATCCTCCTCAACAATAATTTTATTTAGTCCAGCCGAATCAATTATATTTTGTTTGCTTGTTTTAATATATAATTTTCTTGTCAACAGAAATATCTTTAAAATGTGGAAAAAGACAACAACTGCGGTGAAAGACGAGTTTAGTGATGTGCACACAAGAATTATGAAGAAGAACTACGCAGTAGTCCCTCAATGGTGGTTTACTGTTATCTTGGTTATATCAGTAGCTCTTTCGCTTGTCGCTTTGGAAGGTTTTGACCACCAGCTTCAGCTTCCTTGGTGGGGACTTCTCCTAGCCTGTTTCATTGCTCTAATATTCACCTTGCCCGTCGGAGTCATTCAGGCGACAACAAACATGGTATGATCTGCTCTTTTGGGAAGCTGCATGTATATATATACATATACATATATAGATACACACACAGACTCCATCTCTCATGAACTGTATTAATATGTTTGCAGCAAATCGGACTAAATTTGATCACAGAACTGGTTATTGGGTACATGTACCCAGGGAAAGCCTGTTGCCAATGTGGCTTTCAAGACGTATGGCTACATTAGCATGACACAAGCACTCAGTTTTCTCGGAGACTTCAAAATAGGGCACTATATGAAGATCCCTCCCAAATCCATGTTCATTGTACAGGTAGATTCTTATGCTCATCACCTTCTACTTGTCTATTTCATTTGAATATGGGACAGTACTGATTTGGTTTTTTTTTGTGTCTACTGTCTTGCCTGTACAGCTTGTTGGAACAATAGTTTCTTCCACCGTTTACTTTGGCACAGCATGGTGGCTTCTCACATCTGTTGAGAAACATCTGCAACCCAGACTTGCTTCCTGATGGGAAGTCCATGGACGTGTCCTGGAAGCGATGTCTTCTACAATGCTTCAATCATCTGGGGAGTGGTGGGGCCTCTCAGAATGTTCACAGATAAGGGTGTCTACCAGGAGCAGAACTGGTGGTTCCTCATCGGCTTCCTCGCACCAATTCCAGTGTGGTTTCTCCAGCGCAAATTCCCCGAGAAAAAATGGATCAAGTTGATTCACGTCCCCCTCATCCTGAGTGCCAATTCCGCCATGCCAGCAGCAAAAACTGTGAACTACTGGTCCTGGGGATTTGTTGGATTTGTCTTCAACTTCATCATTTACAGGAGGTACAAGGGATGGTGGGCCAAGCACACCTATATCTTATCCGCTGCTTTGGATGCTGGTGTTGCTTTCTTGGGAGTTATCCTTTATTTTGCCCTTCAATCCAAGGATATCTACGGTCCATCCTGGTGGGGTGCTGATTCTGACCACTGTCCATTGGCAAAGTGTCCCTACAGCACCAGGGATTAAGGTCAAGGGATGCCCTGTTCTCTGAGAAGATCGATAAATTTCAAAACTATAAGAATTTGCGCAAGGAAACTCTAGAAATTCTCCCATTTGTAAACTTTTCGTGACATTCTCCCCTTTCAATCCCTGTTTTCCTTGTTCCATTTCGTTGCTGTGTATTTGTATCTTGTTAATAAATTTACAAATGCTTTTCTGCTGTGTGAGTTTTCTGGAAGCTAATGACCTACTTTATGGATGTTTCCAAAATGGATGCCGATCGAGGAACTCATGCTCTTGCACCCAAGATCACTTGTTTAATCGCTCAATCAGCTTCATTCTCATTCTGTATTGTGCAGTCAATAGCAGCTCTTTCGAAAATAGCGAAACAGTGTTCGTTTGCATAACGGAGGCAGGCAGCTCTCTTTGCTTCTGCCAAAGCTGAGTCTTTTTTTAATATAATTTTGAATTGTTATTATTAATTATATATATTTTTAGAAAATATATTAGTATTTCAATATATTGTCAAACAAAAAAACATTCAAGGATAATCTAAGCAAAAAGTGTGGAAAAGATGATTAAATTTGCAGCCAGATGTAATTGCAATTGACATAAATTACACAGCACTTTGATGCTATCGAAGAATCACCAAAAATCCCTACAAGAACACTGGCCACCTCTAAAACAATGGAAACGGTTTCTGTCACGTACAATTATCTCTCGATTTACAATACCTGATATGAGTTTCAAGGCAGCATGGCAGTCCTCACAAACACGGAGGTTTTTCATAATCCTAATGGTTGTTCCCTCTGGCGTCGTCATTAACCCAAAAACCACAGCTAATTTCTCACTATGGCGATACAGAAATTTCTCCTTCTCTTTCTCTTCCATGTCCAACAGAACAACAGATGTCTTAGGTGCATATCCTCCATGCTTCATTTTGACCAGTAGCTTGTCCCAGAAACTGGTATATTTCCTCAGCCTGAGGGTGTGTCTGATCTCCAGCAACAAACTCATGAACCACTCCATTAACAGTGATTGAACTCCACCCACTTGTCTTCTTCACCCCTCGAACTTTCATTAACTTCCTCACCCTTGCTGCGTCTTCCCATCGCTCTGCTTCTGCATAAATGTTTGATATAACCACATAGTAACCATCATTAAGAGGATCCAGTTCAGAAAGGTGTTTCATTGCTTCTTCAGCCAAATCAATGTTTCTGTGAACTTTGCACCCACCGAGGAGAGCTCCCCACACCACTCCATTTGGCTTAACAGGCATGCTCATGATAAAGTCGCGAGCCTCTTGAAGAAGCCCTGCCCTACTTAAGAGGTCAACCACGCAACCATAATGCTCAATCTGTGGAATTACGCCATAATCCGCGGTCATGCTAGCAAAAAACCTACGACCCTCATCAATCAACCCCATGTGGCTACATGCATGCAAGAGCCCGATAAAAGTAACCCCATTTGGCTTCATACCTAGTTTGATCATCTCAGAGAAGAGCCACAGAGCATCCTCTGCTTGCCCATGCATTGCAAGCCCAGCAATCATTGCTGACCATGACACCACAGTCCGTTCTTCCATTTCATCAAAAACTCTTCTGGCATTCTCCAAGCATCCACATTTGACATACATATCAATCAAGGTATTACAAACACGAACATTTCTCTTAAACCCACTTCTGGTCGAGTACTCATGAACACTCCTCCCAAGATCTAGCTCGCCTAGATCAGCACAAGCTGCAAGAACAGAAACAACAGTCACCTCATTCGGCCTCACCGCTTCATCTTGCAACTTCATAAACAAATCAATAGCCTCCTTAGGTTTGCCACACTGAACAAAACCCGAAATCATCGAAGTCCATGATCTAACATTCTTGTCAGGCATCCGCAAGAAAAAGCAATAAGCACCATCAATATCTCCCCTCTTGACCAGCTGGGCTACCATAATATTCCAAGTAACAACATCTCGTTGCGGCATTTTCTCAAACAACAACATAGCATCACCCATCTCCCCGCATAGACCATACAGATTCAGTATCATATTTTGCAAGAACAAATTTGAGCCAAACCCAAGCTTCTGAAAAATCCCATGAATGATTTTACCATTCACAACATCAGATAGTTTCAGACACGCTTTCAGGACAAAAGAGCAAGTGAAAGTATCAGGCAAGACATCGAACAAACGCATTTGATAAAACAACAAAAGGGCATGAGAAGGGCTATCACCCTCAGCGAAACGTATCAAACAAGAATTCCAAATGGAAGTTTGAGGCGTTTCATGGAGATGAGAAAAGATTTGGTGGGCGTAAGAGAAGGACGGGGAGAGAGCACAGACAGAAGCAACTTTGGTTAAAGGGAGGATAGAGAGAGGAGTGTTGGTTTTGATAAGGCGGGCATGGAGTTGTTTTAGCTCAAGTGGAGTGTTGAAATTGTGGATCAGGAGATCATTGTTTTTGAGGTTTGGGGAAGAAGGGGGTGGTGGCGGGAAACAACGAAGGGAAGAAGATAGAGAGGAAGAGGACATTATTTCCTTTTCCACTTACAGTTAATATTTGCATGCTATTCTACTTGAAACCTTCCTTCTGTTTGTGAGGGTGCTTCCTTTATATTTTATTTTGATATCTCTTGATATCAAAATATCACTGAAAAAATTGTTAAAATTGCGATTTCATTTGCAAAATCGTATAGAATAACAAACAAACTTAGTAAAATAAAATGCGGTAAAAACAAATTAGACCCCATCAAAATCAAAGCAGGCTCGTTAAAATCGATCAAAATCATAAAATTAGACCAGATCAATTCAATTTAACAGATCGATCCGATTTTACAATCCCCAGCTCCTCTCTTTCTAATCATCCTTTCAAATCGTCGTCTCCTCTCGTCTCTCAAATCATCCTCTCCTCTTAGCTTGTCACCGTCGTCGCCTCTCAACAATCTTTAATTCGTCACCTCTCGAGGTTAATTAACTTAGTCAATGTATCAAACTCCTAATCTTTATAGGTTATGATTATTTATGGGCTATTGATTGAATGGTTTATGATTTTTCTGGTTATTGATTGAATGCTATATTTGGTTGTCGATCATGCTAAGGGCCTGTTTGGGAGAGCTGTTGCGATAACTTTTCAAAGTGCTTTTCGTGCCGAAATATATTAAAATGATGTTTTTTTTTAAAAATATTTTTTTACATCAGCACATCAAAATGATTTAAAAACACCAAACCATATTCATTTAAAATGAATTTTTTTTTTACCAAAAGCTGTGGCACGACGGGTGAAACGCCGTGCCAAACAGCTTCTAAATTTCTAGTTTAATTTTAACTACAAATGCCGAGCTGTTTTATTGAATCTCATCTGGGTTGATTTACTGAAGCAAAGAATGCTTGGATTTAATCTGGGTTGACCTACAGGAGCTATCCCAGGTTCATTTGCAATTACATTATCGGGGGCATGCTATCGTCCATAGTTAGTGATGTGAATTTCATCTGGTTTGCTACCTATTTTTCTTTCAGAATATAATAGTATCATGGAAGACTTAAAAGGATCTATATAAAGCTTTCGAAATTGGAGAATGAATATCCTATTTCCTGGCATAATGAAAAAAAAAAAAAAAACAATCAGCTGCCTTAAAAGAGAAATAAAAATCAAATAGCAGCTAACATGAATGGGAATACCCTTCGATAAATATATTTGCCATGCATGTGTCATGGAATACAGAAAGGCGTGAGAAAAATTATGTTATATTGTATTCGAAAATATTTTATTTATGATTTTATGATTTTTCTATCTACACGATTTTAGCTATGATTTTATGATTATTGTACATAAATATTTTATGATCCGATTTTACGATTTGATTTCAAAAACCAGTTCCGTGTCGTGTCAAAATCACCATTTTGACAACCTTGCTTGTAACTATTAACTTTATTGATATATTTTTTTTTATTAAACAGGAATTTTAAAAAAATAATTTTCTTTTTTAAAAATTAAATTTTGATAAAAAATCATGTCGAATTGATTTCGTAAAACTTTGGCAACGGCTACATCAAATGGTATTGGATTTAAAAAAGACTTGCCTTTCCAGAGTGATTCGACTACACTATAGCTAACGTTTTTCTTGTTTGGATGTGAGGAATTTCTATGTTCGGAAACCATACTTTGTCCCTCTCTTTTATAAACTGTACACGTTAATTATAAGTTTTTTTATCATCACCATATATTTTTTGAAAGCTATTATATGAAAACTATTATAGCTAACTTCCTAAAACCATATAGTTAAAATATAGTTGTAAACTCTGTTTGATTGTTGTTGTTTTTATATATTTTGAATATATTTCACGATTATAATTTAATATATATAATACAATTCAAACTAAAAAATAAACTAACTTAAATTTTAAATACAAAAAAAAAATAAAAAAATAAATTGATAGACCTATCAACTCATTGAGTTTAACAGTAATATGAATGATTGATAAAAATATAACTTGACTGCAAAATATTTAGTACAAAATCCTTATGTTGAAACAAAAATATGTTGAATTGACTTAGAATCTATCTAAATTAAACTTTTAAATTTATAATCTAAATTATAAGATCATAATAACTTCAAATAAAACAAATTATAAACTTCAATTTTTAAAAACTTATAGTTTAAAAATGAAATTGAAAAAAAAAATCTAATCTCAATAACAAACACAACAAAATAATTTTTTTTTGAACAAAATTATAAAAATAAAATTACAATAATACTATAAGTAGGTTCACAAGATCTTTTTAATCTATGATTACTTTAAACTTTTATCACTATATCAGAAAACTGTAAAGTCTCAGCTCAGTCCAATAATTAATTATAGAATATAATTAATACTGTAAAATTATTTATTTTTTTATATACAAAAAACAACAACCTTATTTAGCCTGAATGGAACAGACAAAACACAGGAACAAAATTGGAACATTCCAATTGAAAATTAAGCATAACTTTTAGAACAGACCAAGAATCTGAATAAGATAAAAATTTTGTTTTTTTAAATTGAAACAAGACCAGTCATTCTAGGTGAAACAAAATATAATTAACAACCTTGATTGAGATATGATGGTGATACTAGCCATTTTTCTAGCCTTCCTTCTCCAATACAAATATTCTTATCGAATTCAACTGTAAGAAGGACAATGCTTTGCCTTCAAGATCGCACAACCGGCTTCCAAGGAAGAACATATCACATGATGTACCATCAATGCAAGAACTCTCACGATATCACCTCGCAAACAACACATCCAGTCTATTTGATGAGGAAAATAAGAGATTAAAGAGATAAAAGTGATGAATTTTTGGAGAGGGGCAGCCATTCCACTTTCAAAACTCTTAACTTAACACAGTGCTACTCAGAAGAAAATATCAGATTCCTTAACTGGGAAACTTAACAATTTAACACAAAATTTTCTTATTCATGGCAACCATGAGCCCAATGCTCATCTAAATCATTAAAGTTTATATTTTGTTTGGTCCATATGCATGGCTGGGGCCAACCTTACTTGAAGAGTTCAGGATTCAGCCAGTCCCTGCAAATACAAAAAGAAATTGCAGATATGATTTCTATGAATAAATAAGGTGCAAAGCAGTGTCTGACACTAAACAGAAGACACACCGTTCCACTCACACTCAACACATGCATATGATGCTTACTTGGTAATGTCATCAAGGTGGTCGTCAAAGTCTACCACATCCTCCCACTTGGATGAAATGTAATCCAGTAGAACAACATTTGCAGCTGGTTCCTTAGTTGTCAATCGGCAGCCTCCATCTGATCCAGCTAGTTTCCAGTTCTTGGATGCATCCCTTGTATAAAGCTAGTACAAGACGGGAACAAATGTACTTAGCTGATTGACTAAAAATTCATTAAACGGGACCATAATACTACGGTTCTTCTATCAATTAGAAAGTAGTGTGAGTTAATTGTGGCGAGATGGCAGTGGGACACAATTGTTTAGTTTTTGCACACAGCAGTGAACTATAACAGAATAATCACAACAGTCACCGTTGGGATGCTAACAAAGGAGAAACCAAGAAAATTAATGAATTCTAACAAGAAAAGTTCAAACAGATAACTAGACCAAAAACATATCATGCTGCTGATGGCATGAAAAAGACATCAGATCAGCAAACACATAGACACGTAATGTGCTGCATATCTGTAAAAGGTAGCATAACAGATGATCACTGGCATTCCAACATATCTATAAATCACTAAATATGGATAAACAATTAAATCTGGCATCTAAGTTGAGCTGTACTCATCATCAATAGAGCCATTAACTTCCTATCAGACTACAGAACAACAACATAGAGATCACATGAAAGTTTATAAACTAGTTGAAGAGAAGTATGGATGCCCCAACACAAGGTAATTTCAAGCTTCATACAGCATACAGATGCTACTATCTACCCTGAACAGGAATGATATGAGCAATTCGTAAGCACACGGGAGATTCTTAAGCTACTCACAAACAGAGGTGCACAAGCGAGATGATTCCAGAAACCATTGAAAGAATGGTAATTTCTGTTGGAAATCTTGAATCTGTACAGTAACTGTTTAGAACAATTACTGTTGAGATTAAAAATATGGAAAAACAAGAAATCCTAAAGAACTCGAAAATCATAAATATTGGAATGAATCACATTCATTCATTCAATTTATTCAATTGAAACTTGCCTATTTATAGACTTACAAAAACTAGAAATTGAAATAAACTAGAACTCTCAATAGACTAGGAGAGGTTATTGGATAAATAATAGGTTTGTTGATAAAACCTATTATGAATAGTAATTTCAACTAAATTAAAAGACTACAACTAAATCTTCTTATCTTCTTATCTTCAAAGCTAATCTCATTAAAATCTAACACTCCTCCTTGAGATTTGCTTTGGACATCCCCAACTTCATCTTTAGGAACTCCAATCTTGCTAGAGGAAGTGCCTTGGTCATCACATCATGCTAAACTGGATTTTCATCAACTCTGTTTTGTCCCAAATCAAAATCAGCATAAACTTCAAATTTTGCTCCTCTTGTCTTCGTGTACCATTTCACACGGTCAACAGTACAAATAAGAGTTTGAGCTTCAAATTTATGTGGCAAAGAAACCATCATTTTCTCTACCACCTTTTGATCTTCAATCACCTTTCCAAGCAGCCTCATTCGATTCATAACATCCATTAATCTGTCAAAATAATCCTTGACAGATTCAACATCTTTCATCTTCATCAGTTCGAACTCCCTTTTCAATGCAAGGATTCAAACTGTTTTGACTCTATTGCTTCCCTCAAATTCACCTTGAAGCTTATCCCATACAAGCTTTGGTGTATCTAGATCCATAATTTTTGTGAAAATATGATCTGCAATTGCTAAATGGAGGCAAGTGATAACTTTGTTCTTCTTTAGTTTTTCTTCTTCATGTGCTCTTATTTGAGCAACTGTTGGATTGACTGACAATGGTAATGGATCAACATCGGTTGTGACCATATTCCACAACACTTGAGATCTTAGATAGAATCTCATCTTTACAACCCATATGTGATAGTGTTCTCCAGTAAATACTGGAATGACAAAATCAATGTTGCTTGAGGTAGACATGTTTTGAAAAAAATAAACCTTTTTTGTTTGCAATCAATCACTCTGTGTTTAGCTCTCAAACTCTCTTGTGTTTATCACTCAACAAAATCCCACATTCCCGTAAGAAAACTGCTCTAATACCAATTGTTGAAAATCTTGAATCTGTACAGTAACTGTTTAGAGCAATTACTGTTGAGATTAAAAATATGAAAAAACAAGAAATCTTAAAGAACCCGAAAATCATAAATATTGGAATGAATCACATTCATTCATTCAATTTATTCAATTGAAACTTGCCTATTTATAGACTTACAAAAACTAGAAATTGAAATAAACTAGAACTCTCAATAGACTAGGAGAGGTTATTGGATAAATAATAGGTTTGTTGATAAAACCTATTATGAATAGTAATTTCAACTAAATTAAAAGACTACAACTAAATCTTCTTATCTTCTTATCTTCAAAGCTAATCTCATTAAAATCTAACAATTTCATTATGGAATCCATACAGTAACAAATGCAGACTACACAAGCCTCCTGGTGGATAGCGATAGTGTAATAGTTGATGTACCACAAGGAACAACCATCAATTGAACTCACTCTATTGATAGAGTACATTGCGTGTTGCCCACTGTCATAACCCAATTTCTGGGTTACTCCCCAAAATCCACTCAAAAATAACAAAAATAAAATAAAAGGGGTCGACATGGGTAGAAAAATCAATGTGCAAATTTTGGCTGTTGTCGGGAGTCCTATCGTATCTCTTTGGTTCCAAAAATAGAGAAAAATACAGATTTAAGGCAAAAATAATTTATCGTTGGATGAATCTGTGTAAAAATGAAGTTAAACGACATAATTATATTTTTATGGGTTAATTCAATTTAATCGTCGATAAATTTAAAGTTTAATTATGATTGAGAATTAATTTAAGGTCCAATTGAAGGATTTAATTGAGTACAAGGACTTAATTATACTTTAAATTGGTCAAATTAATTTTATTAAGGGCTTAGTCAATGAGAAGTTAATTTCTTGAATTTAATTCGGGCTCAATTGATGAGAATGGAATTTTCGGAGACCGATTTGAATTTTTAAATCAATTATGCGAAATCAGGGGCCAAATTGAACGAATTGAGAATCTAATGGTCAATTGAGGGTTAAATCGCGTAAATCGGAAACCAGGGACCAAAATAAAAAGGCGCGCACATTTAAGGTTGCTGTTTGAAATTTTGACAAGGATACAATTGCATAAAATATAAAGTTTAAAACTAATTGGGGGTGCGATTGAACCAATTAAACATTATGGGACCAAATTGTATTTTTATCACACAAATTGTGCATGTCCCTGCACTGTTCGGACACCTGAACAGTGCAGGAACAACCCTGCAACGGCTCCTTGCACTGCACTGCAACCCTCTGATTTCTGCAAAAATGCAGAGGCAATAACACACAACATGTATGCCTCTATTCCACTATAAATACCCATCTGCAGCTCAAGAGAAGGGGGGGAAGAGAGAAGTTCAAAAAAAAAGAACAGGGAAGAAAGGGAACAGAGAGTTACAAAAAAAAGAGGAAAAATTGGTAGAAAACTTTAAAGAGAAGGCGTTTTAGGGGAATAGAAAACGAAGAAGAAAAAGAAAAAAAAAGAAAAAACAGATGGGAGAAAAACAAAAAGAAAGAAAGAAACAGAGAATATGAACGAGAGAAAAACAGGGAAGAAATTCACATGAAATAACACCATCATCTTCATCTTCCTCGGCGTCAACCCTCTCTCTCTCTCTCCAGTTTCACAGTCTCTCTCTCTCCAAAACAGCCCCGTTGAACTCTCTCTCTCTCCACCGTTAAAAGCCATCCAGTCACCAAACACCACCCTTAGCACCACCGTTAACCTCCCCTCGACGACAACAACTAAACCATACTCTCAGGCGAAGCAAAGGCCACGGTTGCAGCAGCTGCAACGTAAGCCCCGATGGCTTTGGAAGCTCCCTTCGGCCACCACAGGCCACCGTTGACGACGCCGCCACGACAGGAATCATCACCTCGGCCTCCTTTACCCAATGGTACTAGCAGATACACCTTTCGTCACAGTCAAAAAATCATTTGTTCATCGTCTTCCCCGTGCATGCGAGCAGCGGGACGCAATTTGCGTCCCGCTGTTCACACGGGCCGGGCTTCATGCCCAACCCGCCTCTTTAAAGACATTTGGGCTTCCAGCCTGTGAGTACTGGAAGCCCAGCCTAAAAGCATTTGGGTTTCCAGCCCGCAGAGACTGGAAGCCCAGCCCACAAATATATGGGCTTCCAGCCCGTGAGGAGTGGAAGCCCAGCCACACCCTTCTGAGCTTCCAGCCCACTAAGGCTGGGCTGTCAACCCAGCCCAGAAATAAAACAGAAATAAAAAAATAAAAAAAATACAAATTGAAAAAAAATATTTTTATGTTTTTTTTACTACTATTATTATTACAAAAAAATACACAAAATGTATTTGTTTTTGTCCATACGGCTAAATTCCATGATTTTTCCATATTTTTCGTAAAAATTATGTTGCATCTTTCTCATATTTTGAAACAAAAATTGGATATCATAACCGGTTTATGATTATCCGTTGGAATTTTGGCCCAAATATCAAAAATAAGTATAAATATTTTTGTTTCATCTATTAGGGTGTAAATTTACATTGTAAAGTACACGTGCGGATAAAAAGAAATTTTACTACGGTGTAAAATTACATTGTATACTACGTCCGTAGATAAAAAAAGAATTTTACTACGGTGTAAAATTACATTGTAAAGTACATCCGTAGAACAAAAAACTTGTAACTGCGGTGTAAAATTACATTGTAAAGTACACCCGCAGAAAAAAAAAGTGTTTTTTTGAAAATGCAGTGTAAAAAATTTTTAACTTAGAAAAAAACAATCGAACAACAATGCAGCTTACCTTAGGTAGGGTGCATTGGGGGTGATGCGTCTTTACCTTGCACAACAAGTCCCCTTACCTAGACTCTCGCAGACTAATAGGTTTCCTAATAACCTTAATATTAGGTGGCGACTCCTAATAATTATAGTCATAATTTTTACGACTATAAATCAACCCCACATTTCACCGCGCATCGTTGTCTCCCCCAAATCACAGGGGGGATGGCGGGGCGAGAAGCGCGTAGAAAAATCGTCGTCGCGACAGATGGCGACTCCGCTGGGGACATTGCTGGACTAAGCTTTGTTTGTTTGATTGTTTATTTTTCAATTTGTTTTTGCACGTGTTTTTTCTGCTTTAACATGCATATTTACTACTTTAGCATGCATTTTACTTTCAACTCATGCATAACATAGAATTTGAATTAATGTCATCATGCATTTTAATTTTCTGAGTATACCCAATTTTAAGTTAGGTGGGGATTAGCGGTCTGCCTCATGACTTTCAGTCGGGGTTCAGATTCGTGAAACATCCAACTACGAACTGAGTGTTTACTTGATAATGACGGTCATACTGTGCCCCAACCATTTCTTGTAAACCCCTACACTACCTTCACGTGAGGCGGTCACTGGGCAGTTCATAGACCTTCTGAGACCAGATAGAAAACTTACTTCTCATGTAATGGCCTAGAACTTGCTTTCGGCTATAAACTTCCTGATAATTTACCTGTTATGTATGTATATACATTTGCATTCACATGCATTCATCACTGCATGACATATCATCAGTAGGCAGAAACATAGGTCCCCGAAGAGCTTCTATCCATAACACTCAACTATGTCAAAGAACTATGGACAAAGAAGAATGTGCTCACCGCAATGTCCACTTCCGAGAAAACTAGTTTGTTTGAAAGCTAGGATGACTTATCTTGAAGGCGTACTCGAGCAAGCACTGAGATGATCTCTACAAGAGTCTTTGAGAAAGAAATGCACCAGAGTTGGAAAATTAAGCTTGCTTCCATAATTGCTCTTTGTTTGGTCATGTCCACATGTCATGTCTCGGTTTCAACCTGTTTTGACTTGTTGGCAATTTTGCATGCAAACACTACAAATACCTTTTGTTATCAAGCAAACCTTTCTTTTCAATGATTATGTATTTTCTTGTGTTTATGATGTGCTCTTTCTTTTCTGTCTAAATAACACAAGCACTCCATATACCCTTTCATCCAAAGTATACATGATCCAATGATTTCATAAAAAAATTTGGCAAATCAAAGTCTAGTATGAAAAGGAATGCTAATTTGATGTTTATTTAACAAATATGTTCTGGGAATTCAAAGGATTTCATTGAAAGGTGATCTCATACCACCAAAACCCATATAATAAAGCTAATTTTTTAGCCAAACAAATAATCCAAAAAAAAAAATCAGAAACTTGTTTCGTATGGAAAAGAAAAGCTTATTGATTCAGATTGCATGTTTTTGAAATGAGGAAAGGTCATCTTTGACATGCCTTGATGAAGTCTCAAATATCCCTTGAAGTCCCTATTTGAGCCTAATAATTTTTTTCTTGATAATTAACCCTGACAAGGATCACACTCTACACTGGGGGCCAAGTGCAAAAAAAAAAAATTCTACAAAACAGTTCAATGACAAAAGATGTCCGAATAAAGTCGGGGGGCAAAAACAAAAAGAGATTTTAGTATGCTATATCAAATTAATTCAACATTTTGGTAGTACTAAAAACCCAACATAGAAAGCCCAAACAAAATACCGAGGGCATGTCGCAATAAAAGCCTAAACAAAATACTTTGGGGGACATGTCAAGTCAACATGATGTTAGTGCCAAAAAACCATGAAAAAACCCAAACAAAATACTTGGGAGACATGTCAAGTCAGCATAATGAAAGCCTCAACAAATACTGGGGGGCATGTCAAGATGAAAGCCCAAACAAACACTAGGGGGCATGTCAAGATGAAAGCCCAAACAAACACCGGGGGGCATCCTAGGTCACTATGAAAATCAATCATGAGGGCTAAATGGAGTTCTAAGAGTAAGCACTAAGTGATCCTTAGTTTAAAAAACCCTCAAACACTTTTTGAGCCTACAAATATCTTTTTTTTCATAGCCAGTAACCTAAGCCTACGTTACAAGCCTAATAAAGCCCTTTCTAATCAAATAAGGGTGATCTGGATCGATAAGCAATGCTTTTCCATTTGAAACAATCCTTATAAATGTTTCACACGACCTGATCGAAGCCTTTCTGACATACGAGACTTGCAAATATCATTTCACATTCTTGTCAAAGTCAACATAAAACCTGACAATGAGATCACTTGAATTCTTTCGAGAACAAGCTTGTTAAACAAACATCAAAATGGTTTTTGTGCTTGGAATGACTTTGAAATTCCAAAAAGTTTTACATGAAAATATTTTTTGCAAATAACCATCCCTTTCCTGCAAACACTCGAAGCCTAAAACACTGGTGTGACATGACCCGACTGGGGCAATCAAAATGACATTTGTGCTTGGAATGACTTTGAAATTCCAAAAATACCACATGAAAACACAATCTTTGCAAATAACCAACCCTTTCCTGAAAACACTTAGAGCCTAAAACACTTGTGGGGCATGACCAGGCTAGGGGCCAATGAACAAATGCAATTGAAGCTGACTCCATCATTCTTTTTCAAAGAATCTGAATCAAACTCAAGGGGACATGTTGATATGGAAAATCTATCATCTCCAGTGGTTAAAATCACAAGTTGTGGCTTGAGTAAGCAGAAGCGAGAAGTCGTCAAATCCAGAAGTCCAAATCCCGAAAAAGAAGGTCAGGAAGAAGAAAGGGGACCTATATCTCTCAGGTAAATATACATGCATAATCATGCATTGCATCCCCATTGAAAATCTAAAAAATATTTTGGAGGGATTGTAATTTACGAAACTTCATTCATTTTGTGTACACGCTTTCAAGCTCTTACCTCTTTGAAAATGCTTTTCAACTTTATTTCTTTCTTGATTTTGGGTGTCATCATGCATTGCATCCCCATTGGGAATCTAAAAAATATTTTGGAGGTATCGTAATTTACGAACCTTCATTCATCATTTTGTGTGCACGCTTTCAAGCTCTCACCTCTTTCATTTCCTTGAGCATGCTTTTCAGCTTTATCTCTTTTCTAATTTTGGGTGTTATCGTGCATTGCATCCCCATTGAGAATCTAAAAAATGTTTTGGAGGGATCGTAATTTACGAACCTTTATTCATCATTTTATATGCACGCTTTCAAGCTTTCACCTCTTTCATTTCATTGAGCATGATTTTCAACTTTATTTGTTTCTTGATTCTGGGTGTCATTATGCATTGCATCTCCCTAGGGATCCAAGAAATGTTTTAGAGGAATTGTAATTTACAAACCTCTACTCATCATTTTGTGTGCGCCTTCGAGCCCTCACCACTTTCACTTCCCTAAGAGCGCTTGCGAGCCTTTCATCAGAACAGATTGAGTGTTTTTCAATCCTATCCCTTTCCTTATGAGTGAGCTTTCTAGCCATCAACCAACTCAGATAGCATGCTTTTTAGCCCTATCTCTTTCTAGAATTTGGGTGAGCTCTCTAGCCATCAATTAAGATAGTGCGCTTTCCAATCCTATCTCTTCCACTCTTGAGTGTGTTTTCCAACCCTCAACTATCAATTAGTATCATGCGCTTCTTAGCCATTTCTCTCATTGGAGTGCGTTTTCCAACCCTCAACCATCAATTAGGATCGTGCGCTTCTTAGCCATTCCTTTCCTCTCATTTGAATGAGTTTTCCAACCCTCAGCCATCAATTAGGCTAGTGCGCTTCTTAGCCATCTCTGATCCCTTGCTTAAGTGTGTTTTCCAACCCTTAATCATAAGCTAAAAATAGCGTGTTTTCCAACCCTATTTTTCTTCCTTTTCGTGTGTATTTTCCATCCTTATCCTCCCTGTTGAGTGTGTTTTCCAACCTTCGACCATCAATTAAGATAGTGCGCCTTCCAGCCCTATGTTCCCTCCTCTTTGAGTGCGTTTCCAACCCTCGACCATCAATTAGAATATTGCATTTTCCATCCTTATTCCCTTTGTTTGAGTGCGTTTTCCAACCCTTAGCCATAAGCTAAAAATAGTTTGTTTTTCAACCCTATTTTTCTTCCTTTTCGTGTGCGTTTTCCAACCACCAATCAAGATAGTGCGTTTTCCATCCCTATCCTCCTTGTCGAGTATGTTTTCCAACCTTCAACCATCAGTTAAGATAGTGTGTTTCCCAACCCTATTTTTCTTTATCTTTTGAGTGAGTTTTCTAACCCTCGACCATAGATCCTAGATAGCGAGCTTTCTAGCCCTATATTCCATCCCATGAAATCTTCATCACCACTTTTTGCTTCCATCTGGGCAGGTCGCCCATCACAACAAGACCATCTCTTTGTTTTTACCATCTTCACCATTCTCACTTGGTTAGGTCATCCATTACAATAAAACCATTTTCCTGTGTCATTTACAAATATCATCATCTTCCATCCTTTAAGTGTCCTCCTTAGGCCTCAATCCTTAGGTAGTGCACTTTCTAGCCCTATCTTACCATTTCCTTCTGAGTGCGCTTTATAGCCCTCATTCTCATTTATGGATGGATCAACCATTTCTTGGACTGGTAAATCCACTTTTCTTTTTCTTTACAACGATTATTATCTAAAGTCTTTTACAAGACTTTAGTCGTAAGCATTGTAAAGAGGGGGGCAACTATCATAACCCAATTTCTGGGTTACTCCCCAAAATCCACCCAAAAATAACAAAAATAAAATAAAAGGGGTCGACATGGGTAGAAATCAATGTGCAAATTTTGGTTGTTGTCGCGAGTCCAATCGTATCTCTTTGGTTCGAAAAATAGAGAAAAATACAGATTTAAGGCAAAAATAATTTATCGTTGGATGAATCTGTGTAAAAATGAAGTTAAACGATATAATTATATTTTTATGGGTTAATTCGATTTAATCATCGACAAATTTAAAGTTTAATTATGATCGGGAATTAATTTAAGGTCCAATTGAAGGATTTAATTGAGTGCAAGGACTTAATTATACTTTAAATTGGTCAAATTAATTTTATTAAGGGCTTAGTCAATGAGAAGTCAATTTGTTGAATTTAATTCGGGCTCAATTGATGAGAATGGAATTTTCGGAGACCGATTTGAATTTTTAAGTCAATTATGCGAAATCAGGGGCCAAATTGAACAAATTGAGAATATAATGGTCAATTGAGGGTTAAATCGTGTAAATCGGAAACCAGGGACAAAAATAAAAAGGCGCGCACATTTAAGGTTGTTGTTTGAAATTTCGACGGGTATACAATTGCATAAAATTAAAAGTTTAAAACTAATTGGGGGTGCGATTGAACCAATTAAACATTGAGGGACCAAATTGTATTTTTATCACACAAATTGTGCATGTCCCTGCACTGTTCCGACACCTGAACAGTGCAGGAACAACCCTGCAACGGCTCCTTGCACTGCACTGCAACCCTCTGATTTCTGCAAAAATGCAGAGGCAATAACACACAACATGTATGCCTCTATTCCACTATAAATACCCATCTGCAGCTCAAGAGAAGGGGGGGAAGAGAGAAGTTCGAAAAAAAAGAGCAGGGAAGAAAGGGAACAGAGAGTGACGAAAAAAAAGAGGAAAAATTGGCAGAAAACTTTAAAGAGAAGGCGTTTTAAGGGAATAGAAAACAGAGAAGAAAAGGAAAAAAAGAAGAAAAAACAGAGGGGAGAAAAAGAAAAAGAAAGAAAGAAACCAGAGAATATGAACGAGAGAAAAACAGGGAAGAAATTCACATGAAATAACACCATCATCTTCATCTTCCTCGGCGTCAGCCCTCTCTCTCTCTCCAGTTTCACAGTCTCTCTCTCTCTCTCCAAAACAGCCCCGTTGAACTCTCTCTCTCTCCACCGTTAAAAGCCATTCAGTCACCTTAATATTAGGTGGCGACTCCTAATAATTATACTCGTAATTTTTACGACTATAAATCAACCCCACATTTCACCGCGCATCGTTGTCTCCCCCAAATCACAGGGTGATGGCGGGGCGCGAAGCGCTTAAAAAATCACCGTCGCGATACCCACCTCCCTGCAACTTTTATAGGATTCTAATTGCAAATGAGAAGCCAATGGCGTGGCTCATAAATTTTTGAGAACCAGCATGCAAACCATTGTGATTCAGACAACACATATTGTTTTTGTACCTCAGGTAATGAAGGGTCTACTTTCCTGAAAAAAGTAAGTCAAAGTCACCAATGCTTAGGCATACATGTTTATGTTGTCTGTTTTGGACCTGATTTTCCCACACATATCTTTATCCAACTGTTATTCATTAGAAATAAATGGAACCCATTTTTTATTGCTCCTTGTCCTTGCAACAAGTAATTCCAATTAAAACTCAAAGGAGATATAACTCCCTCCCTATCAAACACAAATGTGTGTAGCCACATTGATCTGACTCAATTGTCTGTCCACTGGTGAGGTTCCATGTAGAGGTTTTGGATCTGGTAGTAACAGGACATACATGCTTTGCAGATGCAGATGCAATGTTATTATCAGATGAATATGTATCATATTTTGTAGTTGTATTGTAATAGATGTATTTGATGCAGATGTATGTTTCTTTGTAGATGTATGTTTCTTTGCAGATGCATGTTTTTTGTAAGCAAATGGATATGTAATATTATGTTCAGGTGCATAATGCAATGCAAACTAATCAAAGAAAAACATATTGCATTCAACACTAATAACATAATCATAAAATAGAGCTTGTATATTCTTCCTATCAGCATAAAAGATTTTGAAAAAACAAATCTTTTCCTCAGAATTATGCGGAGCATTAAAATCTGAAATAAAAATGGTTTTATCTAAAATGAAATTTGAAGAATTTGAAGTCAAAAAATTCCTCGAATTTACATAAATTTGAATTTGAGTAATCT
This sequence comes from Salix viminalis, assembly GCA_029228465.1. NCBI lineage: Eukaryota > Viridiplantae > Streptophyta > Magnoliopsida > Malpighiales > Salicaceae > Salix > Salix viminalis. Next base: position 22,399,552 of record CM055441.1, on the reverse strand, counting down.
TTGGAATTTTCCAGTTATCTATATGCTTTGTAAAATCCTTAATCATTATCTCCTCACTTTGTATAATTCTATTCCTAGAACTCTCCGAGGTTTCATTTGTAAAAGAACCCGAAACAGAACTAGATCTAAAGAAATTTGAATTCATGGTTTGGAAAGAAATAAACTAGATTGTTATGGGTTTGATTGATATAGGCCGTAGTTTATAAGGATTTATTGCCCTGTCTGTGTCCGTCGCTAAGCGGGTCTTACACCTTTTAGTAGCGTTCACCTATTCACAATCTCTCTTATTCACTAATCTTCTCTTTCTGGACCTAGAACTCTTCAGTCTCTGGTCACTATTTCTATTTATAGATCCTAATAGGCTCTGATACCATAAGACAACTTGAAGGTGCGAAATTTAACTAGATATGGAGAGGATGAATGAGAATGATACAGAAATAGATGAATGAATGGAAAAGTATGCAGGTTTTGAACAACAGTACGTGGCGTTGTATACTGCAAGCACGAAGACAAGTAAAGCCTTCCTTTGGACCAATAGTCCGCAGCTCAGTCAGTTTCCAGCCGATAACATGATAGTGACGGGGTATATATATATACTAGCCATGGCACCCGCTCCTCCTCGCGGGCGAAACTATATTTTTTTCAATATAAAAAATATTAATTATATTGATTTTTTAATTATAATATAAATTTAGACAAAATAATAAATCTGTATAGAAATTTTGCGAAGTGCAAGTTTTCTGTAAAATATATGAATTTTAAATGGATATAAATTTATTTGCTTAGTAGGTTTCAATAAAATAAGTAGTATAAAATTATTATTGTCATTAAAAAAAAGCAAGAACATATCTGAATTATTGAATACATTGCATTAAGATTAGTTCATTTTATAATTCAATTTAAATTAAACAAAACAAAACAAACAAAATATAAATTGTGAAAGAACCTGCATTAATAAAAAAAATAGTTAATTTTTTTATCTCCAAAAAGAGAAAAATATTTATTGAAAATTGATTCTCACATTACTATCATTATTATTACTATAACAGTTAAAATTATTACCAACATTACTGCTCAAATAGTAAAAATCATTAAATTGACCTGAATAATTTAAGAAAAAGTTCAATATTTTGTCAAAAAAAAACTAATCACTAAAATTATCATTATTATTGTTAAAACAAAAAAAATCATAAAATCATCTCATACGAAAATCAGATAAAAATAATAGAAAATCTATCCTTATGTTATTGTCATTATCATTACTATAACGATTAAATTTATTATCAACATTACTATTAAAACAATTAAAATAATTCAATCTCCCTGAAAAATCATAAAAAAAAAACAAAAATTAAAAAAAATAAAAAACCAATCACTGAAATTGTCATTATTATTGTGTAAATAGTAAAATAATAAAAATCATCTAATCTAAAGAACAAAAAAAAATAACAAAAAAAAATGAATAAAGAGAAAAAGGGAGCAACATTAATTTTAAAATGATTACCAATATAAATTAAAATTTCTGAAATTAACCAATTAAAAAAAATCCCAACAAAAAAAACTAAAAGCATATATGTATAAATACAAATAAAAAACAAACAATATCTATGAATAAAAACAAACTAAATCAATTAATATAAAAAAAAACCCAATAATCATATAAGAAAAATAAGCAGTTAAGTTTTTTATTCACAAAAATACGAAAACATAAATTGAAAATCTACCCTTATGTTATTGTCAATATCATTATAGTAACAGTTAAAATTATTATTCACATTACTGTCAAAAAAATTAAAATAATTAAATTGCCCTGAAAAATCATTAAAAAAAAAGCAAAAGATTTCTATAAAAAAATAAAAAAATAATCACTAAAATAATCATTATCATTGTGCATATAGTAAAGTCATAAAAATATTCTAATCCAAAGAATAAATAAAAATAACATAAAACAAAAAAAAGAGGAATAAAAGGGAAAAAAAATCAATATTAATGATTACCAACATAAATTAAAATTTCAGAATTGAACCGATTAAGTATAAAATCTGAAAAAAAAGAGAAAAACTAAAAGTATAGATGCATACACATGAATAAAAAACAAACATTATCCAAAAAATTTTTAAAAAACAAATGAATTAATATAAAATAAAAAATTAAAAGAATAAGGACCAAAATGAAAAATAAAATATATGATTAATTCTAATTGAAGGATAAAATTGCAACAAAAACAAATCATGGTACCCGAATAAATAATGAAATAACAAATTTAATTGCTGTGTAATATTACCGAAAAATTAGAAGAAGAGGGACTGAAATGAAAAGTTGTATATATGACCAATTTTAATTGGAGGACTAAAGTAAAAGCAATTAAAACATCCGTACCGAAAAACATTAAAGGAACGAAAAAGAAAAACAAAATCAAAAGAATAAGGACTGAAATGAAATATATATATGACCAATTTTAATTGGAGGACTAAAGTAAAAGCAATTAAAACATCTGTACCGAAAAACATTAAAGGAACGAAAAAGAAAAACAAAATCAAAAGAATAAGGACTGAAATGAAAATTGCTTTATATAATCAATTTTTATTGAAGGGCACAATTGAAAACAATCAAACTTTGAATTACAGAAATCAATAATACAATTGAAATCAAAACCTCAGGGACGAAAGTAAACTTACTACACACATCAGGGACCCGTTAGAAATTCGGCGGCTGAGAGAGAGAGAAACGGCAACCGACACAAACCTGTCCTCTGCCGTTTACCCGAACATCTATGACGGTAACGCGCCGCGACGGGGGATAGAGCACATGGAGGCGCACCGCCTGGTACGGTGGAAGTGAATTTTTCACCGCCATGACGGAAGCGCACGCCGCCGCTCAGCGCTGCTCGCATGGAATGCCATGCGGCGTCCGGATGACGCCACCGCTCCCCAAAAAAAATAATAAAATAATAGTTAATGACCCATGCGCCCCTGAACCCACTGGTATTTACGAAAAAACCATTGGGGAAAATACGCCCCTGCCCCCGTTTACTGATTGAATGCTATATTTCGTTGTTGATCATGCTAAATTTCTAGTTTAATTTTAACTACAAATGCCGAATTGTTCTCTTCAATTTCATCTGGGTTGATTTACTGAAGCAATATTTTATGATCTGATTTTACGATTTGATTTCAAAAACCAATTCCGTGTCATGTCAAAATCACCATTTTGACAACCTTGCTTGTAACTATTAACTTTATTGATATTTTTTTTTTATTAAACAGGAATTTTAAAAAAATAATTTTCTTTTTAAAAAATTAAATTTTGATAAAAAATCATGTCGAATTGATTTCGTAAAACTTTGGCAACGGCTACATCAAATGGTATTGGATTTAAAAAAGACTTGCCTTTCCAGAGTGATTCGACTACTATAGCTAACTTTTTTCTTGTTTGGATGTGAGGAATTTCTATGTTCGGAAACCATACTTTGTCCCTCTCTTTTATAGACTGTACACGTTAATCATAATTTTTTTTTATCATCAAGACATGTTTTTTAGAAACTATTATAGCTAACTTCCGAAAACCATATAATTAAAATATAGTTGTAAACTCTGTTTGATTGTTGTTGTTTTTATATATTTTGAATACATTTCACGATTATAATTTAATAAATATAATACAATTCAAACTAAAAAATAAACTAACTTAAATTTTAAATACAAATAAAAAATAGAAATTGAATTGATAGACCTATCAACTCATTGAGTTTAACAGTAATATGAATTATTTAGTACAAAATCCTTATGTTGAAACAAAAATATGTTGAATTGACTTAGAATCTATCTAAATTAAACTTTTAAATTTATAATCTAAATTATAATATCATAATAACTTCAAATAAAACAAACTATAAACTTCAATTTTTAAAAACTTATAGTTTAATAATGAAATTGAAAAAAAAAATCTAATCTCAATAACAAACACAGTAAAATGCCGAATTGATCTCTTGAATTTCATCTGGGTTGATTTATTGAAGCAATATTTTATGATCTATTTTGTCAGGGGAAAATCCCCCCCGCCCCCGTTTACTATGCGCTATTTTGTCGTTTTCAGAGGCCTTTTCCGTCTGCGCACTGCTCAAAAAAATCGGGAAAAACCGAGAGAGCCCCTGGTTCCTGTGCACTATTTTGTCGTTAGCGAGGGGCAGATTCGTTAATGCACTGTTCACAGGCGAAGAAAAAAAAAAGAGCACATGCACGCCATAGCTAACCGACAAATTATGCAGTCCACAATGCATTAGTGTCTTGGTGCACATGTGAATTGCAGTACGTTGAAACAACCACAACGTTTATATATATATATATTTTTTTTTTCCAATTTTGCGTCCAGTCATTTTTCTATCCTAATAATATCTTTTTTTCCATATTTTCTTTACCTACCAACCTAAATTATCTCCCCTCAAAATGGAATTACTCAAATAGAGTTTTCAGCCAACCTAAATAATTATCTTTTTGAGTCCAACCCTATAAGTTACCACAAGCAGAATATCAGACCAAGACGGTGGTAGTTTTTTAATAAGAGAAGAAACGAGAATCAATTGATTAAGTTTCATTCCCTTAATTTTAATATCATAAATAATATTTTTGAAGTAATGAATTTAATCAGAAATATTTTTTTCATCGACCATTTGAAAATCAAGCCACTTTTCAACATAATATCACTTAAGACCTTTTTCTTCTGTACCATTTTTATATTCAAGTGCTTCCCATAGTTCAAAAGCAGAGTTTGTTATACAAAATATATGATAAATATTATCAGACAAATCACTCCAAATTTTTCCATGACACAAAATATCTTTATCAGTAGAATTATTTATGCCCCTAGAGTAAATTGATATTTCAGCATTTGTTTTTTCTGCATTTTTATTTTTATAACCATTCATAATCGCATCCGTTCCATCTGGACAGATGGGCAGAGTTGTTAATGTTAATATGCTTGTCAACTTGGAAAATAGTCATGGAAAACTCATAAAAGATGTTGACTCAGAAACTTTTTTGTAAATTATCTATGTGGTTCATGGGGCATGGATAGGAAGGGTTGATAAAGTTGTTGACAATGTCACTGTTGTATTTGATGATGGGACATCATGTGGGGTTACTGCAGCGGATCAAGAAAAGCTCATGCCTATTTCTTCTAACATACTTGAAGATCCGACATATCCTAGAAATAAAAAAACCCAAAAAAAACTTTAATAAAAGAGAAAATAAGAAAAAAGATCTAAAATTATTATTATTATTGCGTAAATAATGGAAAAAACAAAATTACATCAAAGAATAAAAAAAGGTCAAAACTTTAACAAAAGAGCAATAAATAAAATAAAATCAATGATAAAAATAAATAAATATTATTATCTAAAAAAATAATTTGACTTGAAGAATAAATAAAAAACTAAAAGAAAGAACACTTAGAAAAAATAAGAAATATTAATTTCAAATGATCAAAAACACAAACTAAATTTAAGAATTAATTTTAAAAAAAATTACCTCAATAAAAGAGAAAATAATAAAAACTAAAAACCAAAACTAAGAGCATATATATATAAACATGGATAAAAATAGGAACTATTTCAGAAATATAAAAAAATAAAGGAATTAAATCAAAAATTAAAAGTACAAGGGCCGAAATGAAAACAAAATATATAATTAATTTCAATTGAAGGACAAAATTGAACAAATCAAAACTTCTGTACCAAAAATATTAAGAGATTGAAACCAATCCGGAAATTAAAAGAATAGGGACCGAAATGTAAATGAATTATATAATCAATTTCAATTGAAGGACATAATTGAAACAAAGCAAAACTTATACCACAATAATAAGGACCTGATCAGACAATCAAACGATGAGGGACGAATGTGAAAAGATAATAAACAAAGGAGATTTCCGAGTAATTTACCCTGCAAGAGAGAGAAAAGTGGAAAAAAGTTCAACGGGTCACCGTCCTGTCTCCAACCACAGTGGGATGACACGCGCACCGCCTTGAGAAAAAGGATAGGGCGGTGCATCCGTTAAGACACCGGTTGGATATTTTTGACCACTTAAAGCAGCCGCACGCGCCGTCCGAAGGGAGCGCATGGCAAAAAACTTTCGGCGCGTCGCAGTGTCCCAAGCTTAAAATATTAAAAAAAAGGTTGAATTACCGAAACGCTCATGCATCCATTTCTTCAATTTTGTCTTTTATGGGGGCATGTTCGCATTTACACATTGTCAAATAAAATGAAATGCCCGAAATACCCCCGCAGACAACTCTTATGTTTTGTCTTATTTGAGGGTAAAATGATTATGTTACTGTGCTCTGAAAATGTGAAATTACCACGACACCCCCCAAGCAACTCTTGATTTTTGTCTTGTTAGGAGGTATTAAGTATATTTTACTGTGTAAAGAAAAGAATAAAAATCAAAAATACCTCTGAACTTAAGACTAAAAACACTGTGCACCGAGAGGTAAAATAATAATTTAACCATTACAATCCATAATAATCTGTGTCTATGGCTATAGTGAATTTTACTATGTAAAATCCGGTTTTCTTTTACCTATTAGATCCGTAAGAGTATTGTTCCGATAAATAACTCTTCTATAGAGTTCGTTAATATCTGAACTCATTAGTTTACCTCCATCTATCTGAATGATGGGTCTCAATTCGGGAGGAAGAACTGGTAATAGACATAAAACCATCCATTCTGGTTCTATATTTGTTCGAATAAAATGCTTAGCTAATTCCACGCGTCTAACTAAAAAATCCTTTCTTCTTCCAACTTTTCGATCTTCCCATTCATTCCCGGTGGGTCCTTCTTTAATTGTTTACACGTGATTTCCTCTCATTTGAGAGGGGCTTTCTACATGGGGACGTTGTTTCTTCTGCATCCGTTTCATCTGGACAGATGGGCAGAGTTGTTAATGTAATATGCTTGTCAACTTGGAAAGTAGGCATTGGAAACTCATAAAAGATGTTGACTCAAAGAAACTTTTGAAGATTCGATCAATTTCAATTTCGGTGAAAGTTTTTTGGGCTTGAAACTTGCACAGGCCCACATTATCTTGTGCTTTATTTTTTTTATCAAATAAAATGGAGATGATGAGATTCGAACTCGTGATCGCTGGGTCAACAAGACTCTGATACATATTAAGGAACCATCTCACCTAAAAACTTAAGCTTTTAAATAGTAAGGTTTGATACTATTCGTGCTACTTCGAAAGTGATTTGCTAGCTAGCTAGGAGCCTTGGACTATCCTCATCCTCTCCATCGATCCCAGTGTTAGAGTATAGAAGAAAGAATATTCTAGAGTAGTGTATTTGCATTCTAGAAGTATGAATGATGATAGTTTGTTATGTATAAATAGGAATATGGATTCACAGAAAAGGAAATGTATGGAAATACATGGGAAAAACAAAATTGGTTACTGTTGAAATACATAGTTCATTCTCTCTCTCGTTCACTTCTCTTCTCTAAACAGCTTTCCCTTTCTTCCTAAATTCCCTGCAACATTTCTCAATCCTAACACCCAGCAGCAAGAAATCAAGGAGAGAGAGAATCCAAGAAACATGGAAAATTTAGTCGACGAAGCAGCGCTCCAATTCAACTTGCCTGGTCATGAGTACCATCCTTTGGAAATCGACGAAGCAGGTAATCAGCCATGGACATCTCCTCTTCTCTCTGGTTCAATGCACAAGTTCATCTCTCAAATATATGATCAAATCACTTTTAGCCATAAAAATATAGTACCCTAACAGCGATGTCGTCGTTGTCTTATATATTACGTGGATGCGTTTATGAAAAAAATATTAGTTAAATAAGAAGCTGTGTTAAATGCTACAATACTATATTGCTTCAAAGTTGACATCTGGAAATCCATTCATCAATTCATTATGCAAAAATATGAATGAATATGCTTGCTTTGTAAACATTTAATATTTTTAGCATGCTTGGTTAAGTTGGTAATGAAAAATATTTCATGGCTTGTTTATGTAGAAGCTGAAGAGGAGGACGATAATCCAAGTGAGGAAGGCAGCCTCACAGTTCCAATCACCGACGATAATGCAACTGAGGAAGGCAGGCTCACAGTTCCAATCACCGACGATAATCCAATTGAGGAAGTGAAAAAATATGAATGAATATGCTTGCTTTGTAAACATTTAATATTTCATGGCTTGTTTATGCAGGAGCTGAAGAAGAGGACGATAATCCAATAGAGGAAGTCAGGCTGATAGTCCCAATCACCGACGACCCC
>CM055441.1:22058991-22390780 GCA_029228465.1 Salix viminalis | reverse complement strand
AAATTTCATTTTGGGGTGCGCGATTTAAAGGTCGACCAAAATGTGGTAGATGCAATCAATTTGGACACAACACAAATGATTGCAAAGATTACAAGCAATTGGCAAATTGTGCAAAGGAGGAGGAAGAAGTGTTCTTTGCAAATGCATTCTATGCATGTCATGCAGCAAGTGTACAAGAAGAGAATGATGAGGTCAAGAAGGAAAATGATGATTATGATGATGAAGATGATGGTGACTCCTTAGATGATACTGATGAAGAGCAGGCAGCTTCAAAGATTGCAATACTGAAGTCACGGGAAAGTGCTTCTGACGCAAGGTTGGCTGCTGCTCATGAACAAATGAGGTCAGCTGAAGAAGATGCAGCTGAGTGGAAATGGAAGTATGACTTTGCTATAAGAGAGACAAAAGCTGCTTTAGAGAAGGTTGCGGCTTCTTCTTTTGAGAAGGATTTTCAAGAAATGCTGCAGCAGTTGAAGCTTGAGAAAGAGAAGACTGAGGCGTTGTTGAAAGAGAAAGATGAGATGTTGAAGGCTAAAGATGATGAGATTGAAATGAAGGGTAAGGAACATGAGAAAATGAAGAGTGAGTTTCAGAAACTGGAAATTGAAAGATTAGCCGAAATTGAGAGGGCTCAGAGGCATGTTGAAAGTTTGTACTCTGACTGGGATCTTCTCCCACCAAAGACAATCAAGGATCCTGAGGCCAAGAAACCAGAAATTTGGGATGACAAGGAGTATATTCCTGATCTTGAAGACAAGAAGCCAGAAGACTGGGATGATGAGGAAGATGGTGAGTGGACTGCCCCAACCATTTCTAATCCTGAGTACAAGTGCCCATGGAAGCCAAAGAAAATTAAGAACCCCAACTACCAGGGCAAATGGAAGGCACAAATTGTTGACAACCTAGATTACGGATGAAACTTGAGTTAAACCAGATCGACAACTTAGGAGAGGTCGTTGGAATGTAAGTTGCTCGAGCTGGAATTAACTCGAATGAAGAAATGATGCTGAGCTGGATTAATGGATGCTTTGAGCTGGAAATGCAGTAGCATTAAAGGAAGAAGAAGAAGTAGAATAGATAGTTACATTCTGTTATGAACATGTACTAAGTGTGCTGAACATGCATTAAGTGTGCTGAACTACTTGTAACTAACAAAACAAGTAGAGAAGTTGTAATTGAGCTCTCGTAATGAGTTCCAAGCCTAAGAGTATATAAAGGCATAAACTCAAACAAGTTGTAAGCAAGAAAAATAGATACAAGCTTACCTCTGTTCTGGAAATCCTCTCTGCCTCAAACTCTCTCAAATCCTTCTCTCCCAAATCAACAAGCAACCTGCAAATTATCAAACAAACAACAACGAACTCAAATCAAGAAAATCATCATGTGTGGGGTCGTCGGTGATTGGGACTGTCAGCCTGACTTCCTCAATTGGATTATCGTTCACCTCTTCAGCTTCTGCATAAACATGCCATGAAATATTAAATGTTTACAAAGCAAGCATATTCATTCATATTTTTTCAAGATGAATGGATTTTCCAGATCCACCCACGTAAACCCACCCTGAAAGTGTATTTTGTGAACTCCGATCAGAGATAAGCAAGTAAAATTCCAACTATCACAGGCTCTTACAAGAAATCGAGATCTATTATGCAGATCTCGAGTACTTTATCATCACATCGTACTACTTGGAGCCCACGTAAACATATAATTAAGACAACATCGCTATTAGGGTACGTACTGTATTTTTAAGGATAGAAGTGATTTGATCATGTATATATTTGTATGTATATACATGCATGCATGTATATATATATATATTTGAGAGATGAAGATGAGATGTACATGGCTGATCGATTACCTGCTTTGTCGATCTCGAAACGGTGGTGCTTCTGATCATGATCAGGCAGCTTGAATTGGGCCGGCGCTGCTTCGTCGACTAAATTTGCCATGTCTCTTCCTTGAATTATATATTTCTGCTGGGATGGAGAGGATCGAAGAGGAGGATATATATATATATAGTGCAAGGCTGATCAAATCACTTTCGAAGTAGCAAGCTAGCACGAATATTATGATCAAACCTAGCTATTTATACAGATTCTACGTACTTTTTCCATATTTCGAAGATATTGCCTTCCCTATATATTCTGTAATAACCATTCATCCAGCCCCGGCATAAATATGGCTGCATGGATCCGACCACCTTAGTAAACTTGATCCTACTTCGTATCCCACTCTGATTTGCTTTCCTTAAGTTCTCGTGCATATATATATATCTTCAGTACTGTGCATGAACAACAAACGAATATTCCATCAGTTTCTGACTATGTTCTTCTTCTTCTTTCTCAATTTGGTTAATTGATAATGTATAATTATAATAATGGTCAAGAACTAGGCCGGCCAGTTAGGCCGGCCAGGATTCACCCACCATGTGCAAGTTCGTAGCTTGCACCAGGTGGGAGAGATAGAGATATTAAAGTGGTAGCTAGCTAGATAGATAAATACATCCTCGATATTACCTGATGTGTTTATTGAATATGCACCAATATAACAAGGCACGCCCGCAAACACAATTTATAGTTTATTTTTATCTTAAAATGGGTTTTCATCCCTATTTATATTAATTATTTCTTTTTTATAAAAAAAAATCATATTTGAACAATTTATGTGGAAGCACCCTTTTTTTCAGTGTCTTCATGTGTAAGCAATGGTAACTAGAGGGTTGGACTCAAAAAGATGATTATTTAGGTTGGCTGAAAACTCTATTTGAGTATTCCATTTTGAGGGGAGATAATTTAGGTTGGTAGTAAAGAAAATATGGGGAAAAAGATATAATTAGGATAGAAAAATGACTGGAAGCAAAATTGGAAAAATTAAATAATATATATATATATATATATATATATATATATATATTGAACTATTATGTTGAAAAGAAAGGGAGAATCTTCGAGACTTCGGGTATATAAAGGAGGGAGAAGAGGAAGAAGTGAAGTCCACCAGGGATTAGGGATTGAGATTTTGCGTTGAGGGATTATTGGATTAGGGATTGAGAATTTGAGATTTGAGAGCTGATGGAAAATTGATTTGGGTGTCGGGTATGTGTATGTGTTTAAGGCTTTAAGCAATGTGAGACAAACAACACGACATCGTTTTGATTTTAACGCCGAAACGGAACGCCCGGAATGGTACCGAAACGTTCTGACCGGTATTTAGCCGGTTTTTCCGGAACATACTGGAATTAAAACCGAGACGAAAATGATGTCGTTTCGTCTCGGTTTTTTGAATGGAATTGAGCGTTCCAGCCAGAACGAAATGGAATTTACAAGTCTGTTTTGAGGGGAGATAATTAAGGAAAATATGGGGAAAAATATATAATTAGGATAGAAAAATGACTGGAAACAAAATTGGAAAAATTAAAGAATATATATATATATATAGTACTATTATGTTGAAAAGAATTTGTTTTTTCAAAATGTGCAAAACTAGTAGTGAATATCCTTTTAAGTGGATGGATATCCTTCCATTTAATAATTTTAAACAAATGATATATTCTGTCATTGTAATTTAATTTTATCAGGATAGAAAAATAATGATGGAAATGGAAATATAAATTCTTTTAATTTGATTCCTCGATCCAACTTGCCGGCCAAATAATAATGAATTTATTAAATTCTGCGGGCTACAAGATTCTATCGCAGGAAGACAAGGCAGGCTTGGAAGGAGGTATATCTCCGTAACAATCGGGCAACCCTTAAGGCAGAATTGGAATACAATCAAAATAGATATTACATGGTATTATAAGGCATCCAAAATGTATTCAAAATGAATAAAATTTATATGGCATGTTAGCTTTTCAAACTCCTAATCTATGTTATTAGACCCGAAACATCGTATTTAAAGATTGAATGATGAAATTAAAAAATAAAAAAATTAAGAACAAAACAAGAAAATATAACACTGTTAATTTGGATTGAATGATAAAGAAAAATACAAAAGAATCAGGGGGAAAAACTAGAAATCAAAAGAATAAGGATCAAATTGAAAAATATAGAATTTATAAATTGGAATCGAATGATGAAATTGAAAACAAATAAAACTTTTACAAATTAATCAAGATTAAAAATTAGAAATCAAAATAAATAAGAATTGAAATTCAAATGTCAACATCAAAACATGTCAACCTATAATTTTCAAGGAAAAAGAGAAAAAAAAATCACCAATAAAAAATCAGATCACTAATTCCATCATGGGTTACTCCATAGAGAAAAGGACATGGTAGAGCTTCTAACAACACAAAGGAAGAGCATGTTTTAACACCCAAAAGGCATTGCATGCACCCTCCCATGCATCTTTTATTGTTGTACACATGCCTTTTTTTTCTTTTTTTTTATTTTATTTAGCCAAATGCCAAGTTTTCCCGAGTTAATTTATTAATAACATAAAATCATTATGAAATAGGATGAAAAAGATGATTGACTCTTGTGTTTTTAATTTTTTTTGCTTTTAAAAGTATTTTGGTCATTTTACTATACCTTTTAATTATTTATTATTTTTTTATAGTAGGTAGTTGGTATTATAATAATGAATAAATATAAAATTAAAATCACCCCTTGAGGCTAATCTTGATTTTATTCCTTCGAAATGATATTTTAGTTATTTAACTATATAATTAAAATGAGAAAATATTTATTTATCACCTATCAATTTAATAATGATAAATAAATCATGTGAAAAGACTTCAACGCTTAGTAGCTAGTATTAAAAGTTTTGGGTGATGAGGCAAAATTATTAGTGTATTGTTTAAGTGAATAATATTTTTTAGTATGGAGCTAACATATTTTTCTAATGTTTTAATTTTATTAAACAGGGATGTCCCTCCTATTTCATTATTGGTGCTCATAAAATCTCATAAGCTTGGGTAAATCTTCTAAACTTATAATAATCTCTCAAACTCACAATCCGTTAAATCCTAGACCCATGCTCAATAAAAAAACTCAACACAAAACCAATTCAATGTTAAAGGATCAAATTGAAGAAAAAAATATCAAGGTAAAAAAATCAAGGTAAAAAAATAGCAATGAAAAATGAGAAGGAACAAAAACTCAAAAAGGATGAAATTGTAAAAATAATTAAGTTTAGAAAACCATCTCAAATAAACACAAATAACAATAAAAAGAAAAAGAAATCAAATCTAATAGATGAAAAAATTGAAAAATTAATTTTGTAAATTACTCCAAATAAAAAATAATAATAATTAAAAGAATATGAACCAAGTTGGAAGAAAAAACAAATTGAAGAATAGCTTTTGAAATCTAGAGGGCTAATCACATAAATTAAGAAGTAGAGATGAAAAAAGATCGAGAGTGTTAAACCATATTTTCATCAATCATAAGCATCGCCCTAATAATAAAGAGAGTCACCAAAATGATTTGAATGTTGTCATGAAAGTCATGCTATTTAAAAAATATTTATTTTTATATTTTTATTTTAGTAAATCTAAAAACTAACCTCTCAAGCTGGTTTTAGATTATTTTTTTCAAAATAATTTTGTCATTTACTATATAAAAATACTAAAAGAAATATCTTGTCTAGGTCAAGCAATGCTTGTGAACTCTTTAAGTATTTTGATATCATATTACTAAGTAAAATGAAAAATATGAAAGAAAAAATAAATAAAAGGCTAATTTGTTTTTTTTGCTTGGCAACAATATAATTTTATTATGCAATAAAAAGAGTGAAGATACTAAATTATCCAAAGTCAGTCAATTTTTTTGTGTAAAGAAAGGTAAAAAAAAATAAAATCATAATGGATGTTGACATTGTGTTTTCAAAAACGATTTTGAAAAAAAAGTTGATTTTTTTATTATTTTAAATAATTATTTTTGATGTTTTTATATCATTTTCATGTGCTAATGTCAAAAATAATTTTTAAAAATTAAAAAAAATAATATTATTTTAGATATATTTCTGAATGAAAAAACACTTTAAAAAATAACCTCAATCACACTCTAAACAGACACTCACCACACGTTACCATTATTTTGTGGTGTTTTTTTTTAAATTCAACTCATGAACCCTTATCACAGTTCATATTTTCTCTCCTATGCCTCTTTTTTTTCTTTTTTTTTCTATTTTGAAACGAGAATGCTCCCTATGACCATTAAACGAAAATACCAAAAGCACACAAAATCACAGGCCTAAAAACTAAAAATTTGATAGCAACAAACAAGAAAAAAAATAGAAACATAAAAACCTGGAAGATCCCAAAAAATGAAAAAGAAAAAAAAACTGGTAACTAAAGAAAAATCTTAAAATTCCATGTTCTACAGAATTTATTTTTCTATAGACATATTTCTATTTTCAAGACTTTATGGGACATAATTTGTTTCATTTTTTATACTTTTTATACTAGTATTATTTAAAAAATAAGATTATTGTTGTTTTTTATTTGTATCTCTCATGGTTTTTTTTTCTAGGCATTTTCATGTTTTTTTAAATAGTTTACAGAAAAATGTTTTTGTATTTAAAAATCAATTTATTAAAATGAAAATATGAATACATAAAGGCATACGGGGGAGAAATGTTTTAAAAAAGGCACAGCCTTTCTGTCCTTTTGGGCTCTAAAGACAACCAAAGCCCGAATAACAAAGTCACCAATGAAGCCCACTAATGTTTATAGCTGTAATAATAGAGTGTAGACTGTAGAGTAAGTAAATTACGAATTAGTCCTTTTAGTTTTACGATATCTCTTTAGTTTAAAAAACTAATTAATCAATTTCTTAATCACAGTTGATTATGTTTCATTTAAAATTATTTTAATTGGAAGAACATATTTATTTTACTCAGAAATCCTCACAAATTATTTACCTATCTTTTTAATTTACTAATTTTCGAAACAAACAAAAAAAATCGAAAAAGAACACAAAAGGGATTAATTAATTAATTATGAAAGACAATAAGGATTATCCAATTAGTTTTACAAAACTACAGGGCCAATTCATAATTTTCTCCAAGGTAAGACGAGGTGGGAGAAAAAAAAACCCTTGGCACGCCGTATTTCTTTTTCTCTAATAAACCCTAAACCCTAGCCACCCGACTCAAAAAAAGAAGACGAAGAAGAAGA
Source organism: Salix viminalis (assembly GCA_029228465.1). Taxonomy (NCBI): domain Eukaryota; kingdom Viridiplantae; phylum Streptophyta; class Magnoliopsida; order Malpighiales; family Salicaceae; genus Salix; species Salix viminalis. The sequence continues at coordinate 22,383,657 of CM055441.1, read as the reverse complement.
AAGAGACGAGCTAAACCCTGTAGCTTCTCTATCTAACGTAGTTCAGTAAGTCGATTTCATTAGGTCTTCTTTTTAGTAGAATTTGTTTCAGTTGTTTTTCGTCAAGTGTCCAGATAAAAAAAACCCTTTTTTTCCCTTTGCTTTCTCAGCTTTAATGGCACCTGCTACTAAGATTAATAAGAAAAAGGGCTCAGAAACACAAAGACCACCACCCAAAAAGAAGCAAAAGAACGATCTTTTTACTGAGAAACGCCGCCCAAAGAAGGATGACATATTGGGTGATTCTGATGCAGATGGGCCAGATGAAGAATTAGACCAGTTGGAGTTTAGTGAAGATGAAGAGCAAGAAGAATCTGCTTCTGGGTCTGATGTTCTCTCTGATGTTGATGATGACCCCCTTGCTGATGATTTTTTACAAGGAGGAAGTGATGCTGAAGGTGGGTTTTTGTGTTTTTGCTGTCTTATGTCATGGTTTAGTTCTTCACTGATATATGATATTGGTTTTTTTGTGCTTTTGTAGAGAAAGGTTCAGGTTCTGATTCTGATTCTGATTCAGAGGAAGATTCTGATGAAGAGGATATTGAGAAGAAGTCAAGAGCTATCGATGAGCAAAGGGCAAGGGAACAAAAAGAAGCTGAGGAAGAAATGAAGCTAAATATTGCTGAAGAATCTGATGAGTTTAGATTACCTACTCAGAAGGTTTGCAGTCTTTGTTTGTGCTTTGTTTTTCTCTATATTTAAAAAATTGAACGTGTTTCTGTTTTTGCAACTTTCTTCTAAGTTTTTCTTTTTAAAAAAAGATTTGCTTTATAATGTAGGAACTTGAAGAGGAAGCCCTCCGCCCCCCTGATATTCAAAGTCTCCAAAGGAGGATTAATGAGAGTGAGTAGTATTGTATTTTCTTCGAGGTTTAACTGTGCTAGGAGTTAATTTGGCTCGCTTTTGTGTAATTAATTTTTAAGTTTTGAGTTTGTTTAGTTGTTCGAGTGCTTTCGAATTTGAAAGACTTAAAGCAAGAGGGTGCTTCAAGGAAGGATTACATTCAGCAACTTAAGATTGATTTATGTAAATACTATGGCTATAATGAATTCCTGCTTGGAGCTCTAGTGGAGGTGATTCATCAGTCTTTAATTTGTTATTATTATCCATAAAGCTATCTTCGGTGTTAAAATTTTTGTTTTATTTGATTTACTGTAGGCTGTATTATAAATAACATCCATTTTAACTTACAGATGTTTCCTATTAATGAACTTATGGAGCTTATTGAAGCTTTTGAAAAGCCAAGACCCACATGTCTAAGAACCAACACCTTAAAGGTAAAATTAAATAACACTTCGATTTTATGTTATGCTCTCTAATTTTTTGCTCACTATTTTGTCTTGTGTGCTTAGACACGGAGACGGGATTTAGCCAATGTGCTTTTAAACAGAGGAGTAAACCTTGATCCTTTAAGCAAGTGGTCTAAGGTATTATTTCTGTTTTCTCTGTTTATTTCATCATATATTATTCTCTGTTAATGCAAATATCCAAAGAGCTTTGAAAATTTGTTGTAGGTTGGGCTAGTTGTGTATGATTCGCAAGTACCTATTGGTGCCACTCCTGAATATATGGCTGGTCATTACATGGTAAGGTTTATTTTAGGTCATCATGTTGTGCGATTTTGTAAAATTTTATGGTGTATTTAGTCTTCGGCACTTTTGTTCAGCTCCAAAGTGCAAGCTCATTCATGCCTGTGATGGCCCTTGCACCTCAAGAGAAGGAACGGATTGTTGATATGGCGTAAGTACTGCTGGTTCTTTTCCAATGTATAAAATTATTATCTGCTAGCTTTCTTGTCACTGTGTGGTACCTTGATCTTCTGTGAGTTTATGGTTTAAGAATATTTCATTAGTCACGCATATTAATGATGAGCTGATATTGATCCTGAAATTATCATCATATAACTTTCTTATAGTGTTGCTGTAACTTAGTTGTCATCTTATCAGAATGACATTACATAGACTTGTCAGTTTGCTTAATTATTAGACACCGATTTTTCTCAACCGGGCCATTATCAACAAAGAAATATAAATCAGAAATACATGCCACCCCAGAAAGGAAAAGAATCCCGAGTAAAAATAATAGAAACACTCTTGTGCTTTTCACTTGGTAACAGTATATCCATACTGCAATGTAGCCTGGTTGTTAGATTAGGAGAAGTTATTTTGTTATATTTGTTTGATAAACTATTTATGCATGTCACAGGGCTGCACCAGGTGGTAAAACAACGTACATCGCTGCTTTGATGAAAAATAGTGGTGAGTGGAAATTTTTGTTGATTTTTTTTGGTAACTCTTTTGCAACATGCAATTGAAGAGTCCTGCAACTACATGATTCACTCTGCAACTGTTGTACTTAATGAAGTAAACTTGTGAGAGTTTTGATGTTATTTTACTGCTATGTCTTTTCATAATTTATACCATAGAGATGCAAAGGGTAGTTGGTTACTTGGTTTCCATGTCCATAAAAATTCCTATTTAAGCTATCATATGTTAAGCCTGCACGATGTTTATGGTATGGACAAGGCCTTTCATGTGTTTGGTTTACTCCTTTTTCACTCTTAAACATTGTTCAAATAAAATGCAGAATGTTATGTCAGACAACATTAATGCATAACGTACCATGTTGCTCTTCCATGATTTGAACCGTCTCAATTTTTACATGTCACCAGGAATAATTTATGCAAATGAGATAAAGACCCAAAGACTTAGGTCTCTCACTGCAAATTTGCATCGCATGGGGGTGACAAACACCATAGTTTGTAACTATGATGGAAGGGAGGTTAGTGTCTTTGTTGGATTTCCTAACTGTCGGTCCTATTTTCCTGTTGTTAGCTGGCTGGTTTTTGCATCTGAAATTCTGGTTGAAGGGAGTTGCCTTGTAAATTGATGCTATGTTTCATATGGCAATGGTCATATGAAATGCTAAACATATATTTTATTTTAGTAAATAGAATCAAACTTGAAACTTCCAAGTATTCTTTTTTTTGGTTTGGTTACATGTTTTATGCCTTTCTTTTGTTTTGTCTTTTAGCTTCCCAAGACTTTAGGTCTCAATACAGTTGACAGAGTGTTGTTAGATGCCCCTTGCAGCGGGACTGGGGTAAGCAACCTGCAGAATTCTCCCAAATATTGGCTTTGTTTCTTTGGTTGTTTCTCCACGAATGAAATCGCATGCTTATACTTGTTTTCTGTAGGTTATATCAAAAGACGAGTCTGTTAAAACTTCTAAAAGCTCTGAAGACATAGAGCAGTGTGCCCATTTACAGAAGGTATGTACAGTTTTATGGTGTATTGAGGAACAAATTGGTCCTCAAAGTTTTAACCGATAAGGTTACAGGGTAATAGAGGTGGTTTTGCTCATCCTATCCCCTCATTTCTACAATTAGAAATCGCATTATGCAATATCAAATGGTTGGGATTGAAAGACGAGTTAATATTCTTTTTTTCTCCGAAAGTTGTGTAATCACTTACAGCATTGAAACTTGCAATATTATGTAAACTGGTTCACATAAAAGTGTCATTCTTATGCTGTTATTTGTTCTTCAATCAAATTCATTTTCTGAAACACGTCCATCCTTTTATTTTAGCAATTGCTACTTGCTGCGATTGACATGGCTGATGCAAATTCAAAATCTGGAGGATACGTTGTTTACTCCACATGTTCCATAATGGTTGCTGAGGTTTGCCCATGAGCATAAACTTTGTGAATCCATATACTTTTACTTTTGCCAGGCTTTCCTTTTTCCACTCTGCATTTTGTCTTGCAGAACGAGGCTGTTGTTGACTATGCACTCAAGAAGAGAAATGTTAAACTTGTGCCGTGCGGACTTGACTTTGGGCGTCCAGGGTAATGCTATTGTTTTCACAGATGTACTATCACACATGAACTTTTCAGTTTTGGGTAACAACATTTCTTCTCATCTTTATAGGTTTGTCCGCTTTAGGCACCACCGTTTTCACCCATCCTTGGAAAAGACAAGACGTTTCTATCCTCATGTTCACAACATGGATGGATTTTTTGTTGCAAAGGTATAGCTTGAACTGGGAAATAGTGACATTTGATTTTGAAGATGCACACAAGTGCTCCCTGACTGTTTATTTTCTTGAACTCTTTCTTCGTCATGCAAAAGCAATTGGACCTCTTTTCCTCTTTATGGCAACTTAAATGGGTTTCCTTCATTCATGTATCTCAGCAGCGTATCCTCTAAAGGATTTGCTTGATGTGTTGATATACTAGCTGTTCTAGCTTCTAGGCAGCTAATTTTCTAAAGAGGACCGAACCTGTTCTTTCCTAGAAGCCACCTTAAATACTTATTTTGATTTCATGCGGGATATTTTTCACATTATATTTTTATAGTGTATTCTGTAACTGTCCTGAAATAGATTCTGTTGATTGGAAATGCCGCCTCTGCCTAGATCTGTTGCAGGTTCACCAATGATTGATATGGTGGGGGTGGGCTTGTTTTTGTTCTTATTTTGAATTATAGGTCCAATAGTCTCAGGAAAAATGTTTTTATTTGTTATAGTTTATTTGGTGTATGGACCCTCCACCCTACCCACAATCTTGTGGTCATAGATGTTATAGTTTTAGACAACTTTTGACTCCTCACATTGTTGCTCTGCTTTTTGCAGTTGAAGAAACAGAGTAACGCAATACCCTCTGCTGGTTCTACTGAACCATCAGAATCTGTGGAGCAAGCCTATGGACTGAATGAGAGTATTACGGAAAAGGGTAAGAGCTTAACAAATGGTTTTCCTAATGATGGGACTCCAGAGAATCCATCCAGCGCGAAAACAGGAAAGAAACGAAAAATTCCATCTAGAGAGGAAATTTCAAAAGCCAGGTAACATGTCCCTCTTTATTCGTTACTAGGTTTTCATCCACTTGTCAGAAATGTGGTCAGCTTTTTACTGAATGAAGGTTCAGTGTATTCAACTCTGAAATAGAATATAAGGTGTATTGAGTCCTTGTGATTCTTTAACGTGGAACATTTTTTCTGTAATTAGAAACTGATCTCTTTTGCATGCTGCAGAGAGGAGAAAAGAGCAGCTTATAGAAAGGCTAATCGGAACGCTGACAAGAATGGTAGGAAGTGAGAATGACCGGCGGCGGCTACAATTCCAGCCTTGGACGACATGGTGAATTCATAATTGTCTTCTGATCAAGTTCAAGTTATCCGGAGCCAAATGTCTGGCTTTAGTTATTTGTATACCTTTTTTAGTTGAGATGGGGTTGCCCTTCATGGACTGCAAGTCCAGAAAGTTTTGTTGATTACATAACTGGTTCAATTCTTGGTGTTATTACTATAAACACAATTAATGGGCTATGAACAATGCGTTTCAGCCGAGATTTTGCAAACAATCATAGACAAGGTTTTTAAGAATGTTCCTGCTGAATCTTATTTCCCCTTTTCCAGGAATAACAGTAGTAGATCTGCGCCTTTCCTGGGTTGCCTGTCTGCGGTTTTTATCAGGGGAAATGGTATTGTGACAGAGCAGCCCAAAAACGCTTAATTACCTTTTGTTATGAAAAGAAAGAAGATTAAGTTGTTGGATGGTGAGATTGAAAATAGATTTATGAAATCAATTACAAAAATGACTCGAGAATATGAACTGAGTTAACCTGGTTATCTTATTAATCTTGTGACTTGGTCACGAGATCTAGATAATTTTACATAAAATAAATAAAATTATGAAATACAAATAAAATTTAACCTCAAAATAATAAATAGAGTCAATTTGTTCGAATCAATTTATGTTGATCTATTGATTTTACAACTCAAATTATGAAATTATGATAAATTCATAGAAAATAAATTAAATAGACCTCTGAGACTTATATATAGTATATAGCCCTAACTGAAAAAAAATATAAATATAAATCACAATTTCCCAAAAACATAATATTGAATGATAATGTTTTTTTTTTAAAAAAAACTAAAAGACTTGAGGTTGGTGAAATAAGAGGAAAAACAATCATTCCAATAAATAAATAGTGCGAGTGAGTGTGGATGTGGCTACAATGATTTTATCATACCTTTTAGTGTTTTGATAATAAAAAAAAAACAAAAGAAACAACTCAAACACTTAAAAAAAATTCCAATTAATAATGTTTTGTGAGTGTGACCACTGTATGAAAAAAGAAAATAGAAATGATGAAACATAATGACTCAAATAATCTAATATTGAAAGATAAAATTAAAATAAAAAACTAAAAAAAATAGGTTCATGAAGTGTGAAATTAGAAAAAAAAACTAATAAAAAATATAGAAAAAAACTATTTTAAATGGGTGAATAGTTTTGTTTTTGGTGTGACTATAATGATTTATTCACACCCTTTAATGTTTTGCTAATTAAGAAAAAAAATACAAAATACTACTTTAATAAATAAACTTTTATGGATGTGACTATAATATTTTTTTTCCAAATATTTAGTGTATTGTTTTTACAATGCTTCAAGTCCCATCATTAAAAAAAATACTTAGCTCCATTATAAAAAAATAAAAAAAAAAGAGAAAAAAAATCAATACAACAAAAAGATTTAAAATATTTGAAACCTAAACAAACTAAAATGTTTGAGTTTGATATAAAATTTAACGATTTACAAAATATGAACACCCTATATTGATTTTTTTTTGTTTAACATGTTTTTTAACAATAATATTTGTTTTTCAATATAATCAATGATTAAATTTAAAAATCTAACTTTCACCAAGATAAATAAAAAAATATTCTAATAAAAGAAGTTATCTTGATGAAAATTTATTTTTGAAATAACTATATTTTTTATTTAACAATATTATCAAAACAATTCTCAAGAAAAAAAATCTTATCCTCCAAAAAAAAGTAAAAATATATCCTTTATTTGTTCAATTTTTTTTTTTATTGTAGTAAAGTTTCAAAATCAGTGTCAAGACTCAAAAGCTACTAAAAAAAATAAATCATTGCTAATACTGAGGAGCTACAACTAGAAAGTAAATAGTAGATAAGACCAGGTTATAATTGTAATGGAATGACGATATAGGGTATTATACGAAATTATAAAAAAGTATGAAGATGGATTTATAATTTTAAGAATTGGGTACCGTGTGTACGTCACAAACCCCTTATAAACCCTTGTGGCTGTTACTTAGAACCCTAAATACGATCCCTAGTCCGTGTCTTGTCTTTCCTCTTCCCCCCGAAAGGAGAGAAACTAACCAGTAAGTCGTAGAAAAGAAAAATAAAATAAAATAAAAATCAAAGAATGAGTGAACAAGAGAGCAGCAGTGATGAAATAATGAGCAGTGAAGAAGAAGAGCAACAACAAAAGGAGGGATTTTCATACTGGAATTTGAAAGATGTGGAAAGGGGTCAACTGCCACCACATATCCGAAAACAAGGAGCTCGTGTTCATTGCAAACCTGATGCTCCTACTAATGTATTTCTAAACTCAACCTTTCTATCTTTTCTTCTAAAGATTCAAGCTTTGGTTGAAATAATCATCGTTATAGGATAGGAGTTAGTTTGAGCTTAATACAGTTCATAGCTTAATTTAGATCACATGTTTGTATCTTGAAGTTTATGAAGTTCTTAGCTACAACCCAGTTGCTGGACTTTGTTTCTGCTATGTTTGGAGATGGGAAATTGATGATTTTTGCTTTTAATGAACATAGCACTATTTGCAGTGCGTTTATCATGTTATTTCATTAGATTGGAAAGGAAAAGAGGGAAAATTGGAATGGCTAAGTTTATTTTAATTGAGTTCTTCGGTTTTATTTGTCTCTTGAAGTGCTTATATTTTTCAGGATTTTGGTTTCTGCAGACTGAAACTTTGCAATATTCTGGTTCCTATGCGGCGATGGGAGTAGATAATAGTTTACGATTAGATCCTTTCCGTGAAAACTTCAGAATTAAGGTAATTGCACTCGATAAGGATAAAATGGAGTTCGATATGATTGGTATTGATGCAGCAGTTGCCAATGCTTTTCGGAGGGTTCTCATATCTGAGGTGTGTACGCTATGCCTAGTTCTGGGGATTATATTATTGTAGATAAATAGTGATGAAAGCTTGATTTTTAGTTAGTTATACTGCTGTTTTCTTTGTTTTTCTTATTATTTTGTAATAATTGATATCCTCTGAAACTTGCAAATTTCCTCTAATCTGCATTTCCTCAGATTTGTTGTTGATAGTTGCTTGCTTGCAGTATTTAGTACCCCTAAAAAATTATAACTTTGGACAGACTCTTAGACTAGATGGTTCTTGGAAATATGCTTGACTTGTAAGAATATTGAAGCCATCCACAAACAAAATGGAATATTTAGCAATGTTTAAAACAACACAGATCCTTATATCATGAGAAGCTGTCCTTACATTCATGTCAATGGATAAAGTTATAGCCTAGTGCTTCCAGAGAGTAGTGGTGGATTGTGCAAAATAATTTTCACCTTTTTCATTCTATTCTATTTTTGGTTTGGTAGTTGTTTTCTTGCTGATAAATTTGAATTTCCGAACTGTAGGAAAGGAGTTTGCTCTCTCTCTCTCTCACACACACACCATCTATCTTGTCTGAATTTTGATTCATGATACTGATAGTTTGTAAATTCATGTCCTCTGCATTATCTCTTAAGTGCAAAGCATGTTGATTGATGGATTTTTGTTTTATTCTCTGTATGTAGGTTCCCACAATGGCTATTGAAAAAGTCTTCATTGCAAATAATACATCTGTGATCCAAGATGAAGTGCTTGCTCACAGATTGGGTCTCATTCCCCTCAAGGTTGACCCTAGGCTGTTTGAATATCTTTCAGGTTTGACTCGTGTTTCTTTACATGATAATTTATATACAAAAGAGGGAAACAATTAACCCCTGCATTGTTTAGGAACTTAATGGACTTACCTTCTTTTTTCTCCTTTTCTTCTTACCTGAAGCAAATGATACACCAAATGAAAAGAACACTATTGTCCTCAAACTCCATGCTCGCTGCAATCAGGGCCAGCCTCGTCATACAGGTGACTGGTACTTTGTATATTACAAGTGAAACCAATGATTTTCTTACAATACTTTGTAGTGAATTGACTAGTAATTAGTTGTCCTCTTTCCAATTGTTGGTAGCTTAACTTGATGATAATAATGGTCATTATAATGCAGTGTATTCTCAAGAATTGAAGTGGTTACCAAATGGAAGTGAGTTTGCTAAAGAATCTGAAAAACCTGATTCCAAACCAAGTACCTATACTTCATTTAGTTGCAGCCAAGACTCCCAGCCAGAATTTGCAGGCAACCCAATTTCCACTATGGAAGATATTATAGTTGCCAAACTGGGCCCTGGACAGGTATGGTTTTTTCATGTTTGGTTGGGTGGTGTTAATTTATCTTTTACATCTTCATGTAACATTTGGAAAGGAAGTTGCCTGTAACTTCAATGCTGAAAGCCCAATGGGTATCAATTCTGTCAGATTGTGCTGAAAGCTGAAAGTGATGTGTGAATGATGGATTGGATGCATGCTATTGTGGCGTGTGGAATAAAGTATGACAATGAGATTGGTAACTGTGGTATTTGTGATGCAGGAAATTTTTAATAATTTTCTTATCAGTTTTGGTTTTCTTATTTAATTTAGGGCTTCTTGTGTTAGTAGGAGTTTTAGCTGTTATGTGATTTGCTTATGACATATTAAGAGCTTACTTTTCCTGCAATCAATAGTAATAGGGTTTTAACTAGTGTAAATAGGATGTTAGGAGTATTTTTGTGGACATTTTGTTTTGCTATTTTATGAATCTATTCGGATTCTAAATGTTTCTCATGAACCCAAAACCATACCTATCTTGCTCCAGCCTCATTTTTCTTCTACACTTCGCCATTATTCTGCAGAAATTTTTGTTTTGTACTGTCTTGCTCTCCCCACCCTACTTCAATTTGGCTTTTGACCTTCCAAAGGTAGAGCACTCAAAATTTTGAAACCAAGAACTGCATTTCAACCATCCTATTAGACCAGGCATATGATCAGTGGGTGCTTCCTCTCTAGATTAGATTTCCAGTAAGCATGTCCAGACTTCTAAAGTGATTGAATAAACAAAAAGCAGTAGCATTCTAATCCAAATATATTTTGAAAGTGGGAGGGGTTTGTTAACAACTTATCTATGATACAAAGGATCCTGAGAGGATCACGTTGTAAAATGAGACTGGTTTCTTGGATGCTTGTGGTCTTTTGGGTTTGGTCTTCCTCAGCCTTTTGTTTTTCATTCTTTTATTCCTACAAATCCAAGATAACTTTAAAATTTTAATTGCTGCTGCATTTTTTTGGTATAAACATTTTCAAGCTACCAACCTAGGTTAACTATTTTTGGAGTTGATATTTTACTGATAAAGACCAATTGATTTATGTAATATAAAGCTTTTCACTCGTCTAGAAATCCATGACTATTGATGCACTTCTCTCTTTCTTTCCTTTTCCATTGGAATCCACATACACCGGTGAGCACAACATATTCGAGTATCTGAAAGTTTTTGCATATTGTTTCTTTTTCTGTCAAAGGTCTTTCTTGCCTGATACTAGATTGCAGGTGCAAGTACTGAGATGTCTGGTCATTTTACAGGAAATTGAATTAGAAGCTCATGCTGTCAAAGGAATGGGAAAAACACATGCAAAATGGTCTCCTGTGGGGACTGCTTGGTATCGGATGTTTCCTGAGGTGTGAAGATATCTTGTCTCTGATTGTTTTTATCAATGCAACCTCCTTCCCCCCTCTCCCCTTGTATATTATTGTAACCTTTTTAACACCTTCCTTCCTTGTAGGTTGTATTACTGGATAAGATTGAAGGTGAGGATGCGGAAGAACTTATGAGGAAGTGTCCAAGTGGTGTATTTGATATTGAAGACGCTGGAAATGGTGAAGTGATCTTGTTTTCTTTATCCTTTCTTTCCGGACAACTTTCTGTGCTGAATAGTTTCCATTATTTTTCTTAGAATATAAATAATGCTTTCATCTCTGTTTTTTCTTTCTTGAGTATCCGTGATGAATGATTTGGCTGTATGACAGGTAAGAAGAGGACAAAAGTAGCTGATTCACGAGCCTGCACATTGTGTAGGGAGTGCATAAGAGGGGATGAATGGGAGAATCGCGTGTCACTGCACCGTGTTAAGGATCATTTCATATGTAAGTGATGTGGTGCACATGCTTTTAGCTAATCTAATTATTTTAAACTGTGAATATAAGCTTCATGTGATTGTTTGAAGAATGTATTAGACGGAAATTGTAAGCAATATCAAAGCAAAGTAAACTATTCTGATTAGCATGACAGCAATTAAATTTACTGCTAAATATTTTTTCTACAATAAGAGTTAGAGAACCTCAGGAGCTGTCTCATTGGGACTAATTGTTGCTTGAAGTTATAACGACATTCATCACTTTCTGGTCGAAAATCAATATTCTATTACTCGAGTTCAGATTGCAGATAAATTATTCCGTGTTCAAACTCAATTGGAAAAAAGCTTAAGTCTGCAGCTCTTGTCCTTGCAGGACAAGGGACTAAATTTATTAGCTCTATCTTTACTGTAGATCCTGTACATAATATATTCAGAGAACTTTCTTAACTGAATTAGAACACCCAAAGAAGGAAACTAGTCAATTTTACAATAGTTGCCCTGAAGATCCTGGTTTCCAGATTTGGTAAGATCCATAATGTAACGAGTTGGTCATGGTTTTGAATTAATAGACCAACTTTTAGATGTTGCCAAACCGTTTTCAACTCACTGGTTTTTGACAGTCCCCTGGATAGAGAGGTTTTTTGTATATTGCAATATATAGTAGTAAATATGTTTTGAGTTGATCACTTTAGCTAAATGAAATATTTTGAACTTCCAGTGCTAAGCCTATAAATAGCTCTGCAACTAAGAGCCTGAAAGGCTGCTTGAACGTTATGCTGTCTAAGCAGCTCAGGAGAAAAAGTTGTGCGAGTTATTTCCTACTCTCCATTTTCTGGAGTTCTGTTACCGCGAGTTCGTCTGTGATGAATTTTGAGCAGTTTGTTTATTCTCTATTTCTTTTACAAGGCAGATGAAATTGTTCCTCATGTTTGTCAGTGTTTATTTGTAATCTTCATTGTAGGTGGATAAAATTGCTTGAATTTGAAATTTATTAATTTTGAGAAGACATGAACTAATTTCGCTTGCTCTTTCTCACTAGTTACTATCGAATCAACGGGGGCATTACCTCCTGAAGTTCTCTTTACTGAAGCTGTGAAGATTTTGGAAGCCAAGTGTGAACGTGTAATTACTGAGCTCTCTTGATGCCCTGTCGTGTTTCCATTCTTCTCCGGAGTAGATGCTGATGAAGAATGTAGTAGTAAGATATTACTGTTATTCAATGGTGTTTACCAAGCTCTGATTACTCTCAATTTTGCTATTCGAAACCTTTGCAAAGCCTTCAAGTAAAATCCACTGTTTCTGCATGGAAGTTATGCTATTGATAACACATGATTATGCAGTGTGAAAGTTAAATAACTGAACTCTTCATGGCCAAAGCTTACTCGAATTCCATGGCTGAGTTTCAATGGATTGCTGGGATTTACTTGAAGCAGCTTCTTGGTGCCTCATCATAACCGGTTTAAGACGGAAAACATTACAGCTCCATCAACAGTTTCATATTATTTTCGGTCATTAGATTATGTTATGGCGTATGAAATGAAAATAGCACGATTAACTAATCTGCTACAAGCCATTTTAGATGCCTTGATTTTCGAACATGGAAAGGGAAAAAACCTTTTTTAGTGGGTGGAATGATAAGCAAGGAAGGAAACTTTTGTCAAGCAGTACAAAATCAATAGGGATGCGACGCCGGATCATTCTATTTTATATAGACCATGGAAAAGGGTTATAAGGAGTTAATCTGAGAATACACTTAAAGGTGGTGGCGTGAATTAGCTGTGCAGGTGAATCAACCACTGCTAGAGAGGGAGATGATTAGTTTGTTCTCCGATACCTTTGAGTGCCTGATTGGGGCGGTGTTTTAAACGCCGTTTCTAAAAAAATCAATTTTTTTTTATTTTAAATGAATATATTTTGGTGTTTTTAGATTATTTTGATGTGTTTATGTCAAAAATAATTCTTAAAAAATTAAAAAATATCATTTTAATATATTTCGTCACGAAAAGCACTTTGAAAAGCTACCGCAATAATTCTTTCAAACAAGCCCTTATAAATAGGCGCCTACTTTGAATTCCTTTTCAAAAATTTATTCCACCATAGAGAAATAAGCAGGACCAGCAATAAGGTCTAGAGTTTTGACAAGATAAATATGAAAATAGCCTTTAATTGGAGAGAAGGTTGATATAAAAAGGGCAAAGCAAGGTTAAACGACAACACAAAAAAAAGGATGTGATCTTAACTACACCAAAGATCCATTAGAAACATGTTATTTTTTATGTAAGAAAGTAAGATTTTAAATGCTATTTTTTCTATATGATTATGATTTTACTGTGAACAAGATATTTTTAGTGGGTTGCCACCTGTTAGAGGAATTGAACACCAAATTTATCTTGTACCTAAAACATTTATTATAACCAACCATTTTATCAAAGTAACTCAATGAGACAACGGAACTTCAAAGACAAGTGAAATAATTGATGACAAAAAGAGAAATCATGAATCATGTGCAATTTTAGTGCTGTTAGTACCAAAGAAGGATGAGACTTAAATGATGTGTGTATTGTTTGTTGTGTCATCAACAATGTTATGATAAAGTATTTGTGTCATCAACAATGTTATGATAAAGTATAGATGCTCAATTCTTAGATTTGATGACATGTTAAATGAATTGTATCTACCTTGTAAGTTTTCTAAAATTGATTTTGAAAGTTGGATATCATCAACTAAGAATGAAAAAAAAGAAGAGATGAATGCATAACTGCATTTCAAAAAGTTTGAAAATGACAAAAATAAATATATTTGCTTTATTATTCATAAAACAATAAATCACCATCAAGTACTCAATTGTTTAAGATGTATTAGGTAATATATTCATGTTAAACAAGAACCATTTTAATTTATCATTATATTTTACATCTAAATGTTAAACAAGAACCATGTAAATGTCTTAACATAAAATAAATTATTTAAGAAACTGAAACCCCACCTATTTCTTAAAAAAATGATCTATCATGTATTGTTAAAATTTATTTCCTATGGTTATTTTGTAATAAAATTAGGTTAGGTTTGAGTTTATCATGTGAGGATATTTTTTTCCAAATTGAATGAGAATATACCAATTCATATTTAATTTTAGGCCAGGAGGGTGAGAGGCAATGAAGCATGGGGACATTCTCACCACCACGAAAATTGGGGCCTCTTTTATCTTGAAAGAGTTCAAGTGGGCATGGTGGATCGCAGCTGCCAAAAATCTAAGCATCTTTTCCCCTTTTTGGATATTATTAACCATGTGCAACAAAAAAAAAAAGATTTTATTTTTCATGTGCCAGTGGCTCTTATTTGGTAGAATATATAATATAATTGGAGAAAAATAATAATAATTAAAGAATAGAACAAAATCTTTCAAAGCATGGAACAAAATATATCGGAAGGGATCACGAAATGAGTTTATCGTATAATGTTTATATATATATAAACACAATCATGAATTACAACAATCCATTAAGGTATTATAAACTGCATGGACCGACAAAGCTTTAGAGATGGAAATATTTCATTTTTATACTAAATATTTATGGGTGTTTCTAAAATCATTTCGATTAATATTAAGGAATTTCTTAAAATTCTATTATGTCTTTAAAATTTTGGATGATTTTAAATATATATCTATAAAACAAAAATTTGAATGAGGGTGTCATATGTTGATCTTTAGTGACTGTTTGAGAGTATGGTTGTGATTACTTTTTGAAATGATATAAAATAATAATAAAAAATTGAATGTGGGTGTCATATGTTGATCTTAGAAAATTTATATTTTATGACTTTAATTTCATCGAGAAGACAAACATGACATTTCATCAAAGAAAACAAATGGTATTAGCATGCTTTCTAGAAAAGAAAAAAAAACACAATTTTATTTTTATTTATTTTTGATTTGTTCTATACAATATTATCACAATTTCAAATAAACAATCTAATAATCGATTTATGCTCGATTTTACACACATTTATGTTTGTTATTTTATAATTAAATGAAAAATAGTTAAAAATATCTCAAATCCAATGAAGTTTATTACCAGCTAAGTGGTGAAACCGAACCGATCCAATATTTTATTGTTTTAATATTAAAAAAAAGAAGAAGAACTTACTGTTGACATTGACCGACAAGCTAAAAGAAAAACAATCTCACCGTTAATTACGTTGTTGTTGCTGTTGATGATTTTGTTTTGAGAAGTGGCTCTTCTAGATATCCATTGGTTGGGGTTTTGAATTGGTCCTATAAAATACAACCAGCAAACCTTTGTATTGTGTTGAATGTGCTTCTTCCCTAGTCGACGACCACAATATTAGAAGGTCAATAATTCCAGCCCTATATATATATATATATATATATATATATATATGTATGTTAAATTGATCAAAAAACAAGAAAATTGAGTTTACTTTAGATTTTTAATAAATTCTTATTAATTATCCGAAGCCCCCGGTTGAAATAATCTTCGAATTCCAATGGGTTTTTTTGAAAACGTGTTTTTAAACAGTCATTTGATTAGATCTCTACCCAACAAATGAAAAAAAGTATATCGCATTTTAAAAATATTTTTTTTAAAAAAATATATATTTTTTAAATTTTAAATTAATTTTTTTTTAAATTATTTTTGATCATTTTAATATACTGATATTAAAATAATCTTTTAAAAAATATAAAATCATCACTTTTAATATTTTTTTAAATAAAAATATTTTAAAACATGATTTTAATCACACCCACCCCGTATAAAATGGAATTGTAAAACAAAAAAATGAATGCATTGAATGAATATCCATTAATGACGCCTGACCGAAATGGCAGCAAATATCTTCATACGGATTGTGATAATCAAAGCCATCAATTCAAAAAAAAATATCTCACACATCAATATTTCATTTATTTAGAAAACTTTAAATGAGTTTTTTTTCTAGTAATTTTATATTATTTTGATGTATTAATATGAAAAATAAAATTTAAAACATAGCGATAAAAATAATATATTTTCAAATGAAGAATATTTTAAAAAATAATAATAATTCTAGACATTCAAGAGAGTGTTTGATACGATGATTGTTTTTTAAAGTGTTTTCTCTTTAAAATATATTGAAATAATTATTTTTGACACCAATATTTTAAAATGATATAAACAATATTAAACAAAATTTTAATTTAAAGCAATTTTTTTTTAAAAAAAAACCCTTTTAAAACACAAAAACAAATAAGTTCTAATTATAACTATAACAATCAATTTGGTATCATTGCTATTGTACAAGTAATTAGCACATGCTTGTAATAAATTGAAAACTTAAATTTCAATTATTGTAGAAAATTGACAGAAAACAAATAAATGACATTGAATTTCCTACCATTACAAGATTTATGAGTTCAAAATCTCATAGAGTTTATAAAATATCTTATTACAAGAGGATGTAACAAATAGCACAATAATTTTTTAATTATTTATTTTCTTATTCATCAAAAAAATTTATATCATAAGATAATATTTTCTTATTCAACAATAAAGAGTATTTTTGGACTTGTTTGAGTGTTAGAGACTAAATTTCTCCTCGAAGAAATTTTAAAAATACACAATCCATATTTATGTGGTATATTAAAAAGAGTTTAACCATGACAAACTTTAAATTTAATATCAAAACTAATACTAAAATATATATAAAAAAATCAATTCTCTCTGTATTTTATTTTTTATAGGAAGAGAAAAAACATGATGCTCCATTGTCAATACTTATTCTCATTAAAAAATAAAAGGTCAAACATCTTTCAATTTTAAACAATTTGTTAATTATTTTTATTTTTTTAAAAAGGAAAACCAGAAACCAGGAAGAGCACGCACACTCTCTTCTCTCTCTATCGCATATGGGTTTTTAGTTTAAATTTGATGACTTTGAGCTCTCAAAAGACAGAGAGAGAGAGAGAGAGAAGACTGAAGCGGGTGTCTGAAACAGCAGAAGACATCTGTGCTCTCTTTCCTGAAAAGAAAAAAGATCAACAACAGCAACTTGAAAGGGAAAAACAAGATATGGGCACTACTGCTGATCAAGATCAAGCAATCAAACAATTCCAGTCCATAATCGACAAAAGTCAGCTCTCAAAACCCACTTCGCATTATTTTTAAATCTTTTTTTTTACTATTTCCCGTGAAAACTTGATCTAAAATCACTAACATAAAGTTTTTTTTTTTGGCAGTGGATGAGTCGATGAAGAACACATATCAGGTTAGTTTCTCTTGGAACTTTATTGATCTGATTTTTGTTTGAATGATTCTTATAGTTATTGAACTATCTGGTTTAGTTGACTGTTTGTTTTACTAAAAATAGATTTTTTTGTTTCAATCAAACATAAACAAGATAATCACACAGATATAGTTCGCTTCGTTTGGATTTGATCTGGGTTTGTTATGATTTGCAGTGTTCTCTTCGCTACTGACTTTGCATGCTACTTGGTCTGATTTATATGTAAAAAGATTGGTGCTTGGTGTATTGTGTTTTGAAGTTCTTTAGTATATGAAGCAATTTATTTTGCTATTGGATGCTATTCGTTGATCTCTTTTATGCTTTTCTGGTTTCAGAAGATAACGCTAATGCATGTTCATTGCACTGAAATTTGCTGGATCTGTATACTGGTTGTTGATACTGGAATAGACACTAATGATTGTACTGTACTTCCGTGAAAATTTTATTTTTCTTTTCTTTTGTTGGAGCAAAAGTTTGGAGCCTTTTTTTTTAATTTTGAACTGAATTTGATGAGATACCCTGGACAACACCATAAGATATTAGGATTTCATGATCTGTGTTTAAAATATACAATATTTTTTTTAACATATTTTATTTGAGCAGCTAAAACCTATCGTATTTACTGCATGTTGCCTATAGTCTTCAGATGGTTGAATGACCTCGTGACTTCATTCTTTCTCAAAATAGGTGTATTGTATTGTATGGATTCAACTTCTTTTTCCCTTTGGTAAATTTGGTGAAGAAATAATTGTCTTTGGTCTCTCAAGTGAATGGAATGACAAATAGGTCCAAAAGATATGGCAGCATCAGAAACTAGCATTGAATTCATAATTTGGGATGGAAATAATCTTACAATAGGTCAATCATCAAGAGAGTTACAATTTCCTTCCGAGTCTGCATTACATAATTGACGAGAGCATTTTTGTGGCTAGTAGCACATTTTTACTTTCAAGATTTCCTACATTGTAGGAGGATTACAAGGAAATGACAAAAGACAGTTTGAGGAATACTTGATGTTATTTTTTAAATATTTCTATTCCCTTCACTATCCTATTGCATCTGTGACTTCCCCTTCCAATATTTGTTGTATCAAGAAAAGATATTCTAATAAACAAATGTTCTATTTTAATCTTGTCCTATGATCTGCAGAATATGCACCAGGGCTATCCAACAGAAACTTTGGAGCGATTTCTCAAAGCAAGGGACGGGAATGTTGCCAAGGCTCATAAAATGGTTAGATCCATTTACTTACAGAGAAAAATGTGATTTTATAAACTATTCCCTAGGAATTAAATATCCTCCTCATGGTCATTTGTCTTTGGGCCTCATTCCTGCTGTGGTTGCTTTATTGTTCCAGTTGGTTGATTGTTTAGAATGGAGGGTACAAAACAAGATCGATGACATATTATCAGTGAGTTTTCTTTTTCCTATAATTCTTTGGATGGTTGCTACTTATTCTTTACAATGCAAAACATGAATTTCTCTGGTTCATCTTGACATGATTAAATATCTGATCATACACTTCTCATGTTCTGCTTGGGTTCTACGTTTAGATATGCAGGGTTTTTTTCGTGATCTGTTTTAACATATTTAGTGTATCTTAGAAGGAAAACAAGCACAATGACCCACAACCTTAAAAATAAGTGAAGCAAATGAAGGAGAACCCTCTACATGTGGTAAAACTAGAAGAACTCTCCACAAAGCTTCCCTGTTTTACCTATATGCTCATGCAAGATGATGCTTGCATCTGGAACGAGATGCTGAATAAAAATGCCAGTCCTGGATTTTGAAGGATAGCTGTTGCTCAAACTGCCCTATTCTTTGAAGTAGACCATCTGGTTATGCATTTCTTTGTAGTTTGCTGCCTTCCACATTTCTCAGCAACGTCAGGATGTAAACTCTACTAGACAAGCTGGAATATAAACCTCCCAAGTGATTAGTCAAATGAACTGAAAATTAATGTCAGCTACTTGAACAGGCTGCAATGTTCCAAACTGTTCTCCTATTTAAGACTTGACTTGAAAAAAGATATGCCCGCTGTCTTTTGTGCAAGGCTCATTAAATCCGGCACAATGTTTTGTTTTTGGAGCACAAATTGGCATGCACAATTCTTTTCTAAATATATGAATTATATACTGTGAACTTATGTTGTAGATACTTGTATGTCCTTCTTCAGTGCTTCCATCCAAACTTATGTTGTAGATGCTCTTATGACCTTCAGTGCTTCTCTTCAAAATCTATGTAACAATTTCATAGCTTGCATATTTGATAACACCATTTTTGTATAAGATTGCAAATAGAACAAGGCATCATTCATTGTACTTGTGGTGAATTTTCTAGCAGTTTATGATGGTTCTTAGAACATGACTGAAGCAGCTGTGCATTCCATCTGTTGGACATCTTTCATAGTATTATTGATTTGATTATTTCTGTCTCAGAAACCAATCATTCCCATCAATTTGTATAGAGCAGTTCGAGATTCTCAACTTTTAGGATTATCAGGCTACTCTAAAGAGGTATGCAATGATTTTTTCAAGTTCAGTCTTGTCATCCAACAGATATTATTTCTGTAGCCAGCTTGCTGAGGAGGAAGGGGAGGGAGAGGGGAGTTGCTGGTGATTGAAATCCATTTTTCTATAACAATTTGAAAATTCTGCTTCCTTATGATTTACCTTGTTTTATTTCTGTTGCAAACCCCATAAGATCTTATGGCTGAAAACTTTCTGATAATTCCTTAACATATTGTTTCCCTTTTTATGCTGATCTTTCAGGGTCTTCCTATCATTACCATCGGTGCTGGGCTCAGTACATTTGATAAAGCTTCTGTATGGATTTTTCATTTTAACACATCTTTATTTTATTTAAATATGAAAGTTAATAATTTGTGTTACTGCAGTGGTGATAATATTGACTTGTATTTGATTCTGTTTCTACTTGCTGGTCCTCTTTTTGATTCTCTTAAAGCAGTATCTTTTAATACTGCTATGTGCACACATTTTTATTGTAAGCAATTTACTGTTTGGTTGTATTCACTTCATCATTGCCTTCAATTTCTATTAGGTACATTACTATGTGCAGTCACACATCCAAATAAACGAATATAGAGATCGTGTGATATTGGTGAGTATAGTCTCTTATGTGTATGTCAGAAACAATTATCATTTTTTCTTGTTGCATAGCTGAATTTGGTTAGTTTTTTCTTGAAGCCAATTGCAACCAAGAAGTTTGGACGACATATTAGCACCTGTCTGAAGGTTTTAGATATGACTGGCTTAAAGCTTTCAGCATTGAATCATTTAAAGGTAGCTTTTCTGTTGAGCTTACTTTTAGTTTGTCATTGGTTTCAACTACACTAGTTCTCCTTTCATATTTATCCTTGCATGAATTAGCTGCATTTATTTATACAGGTGCCTTCATTGTACTGTATTACTTTCATGTTATGCCATTGTAATTAGGCCATCTGTCTCTTCAAAGTTTTTTTTTTATCTTATACTCGCTTATTGCACTGTTTACTAGCAGTTTATCATGAAGGGTTCTCTAAATGGTAATTTGAATCTTTGAAAACTTGTAGAAAGGGAAAGGGATATGTAAATTTTTTTACTTATGAGTGGAATTGTCACCCTATCACCGCAAACTTTAGGTTGAACAATGTTTGCCAGTGTTTATTTGAGCAGGTGATAACCACTTAGTCTGCACTATTATTTTTATGTAGATGCATCTGTACTTTTGTGGTTCTTTTTGCTTTATGTTTCTCTAAAGAGCTTGTGTAGGTAGAAGGTTTTGCTTTGTTCTCGTGTTTTATCGACCAATTAGCTTATTTACTCTTTTCTGATATTTGTTTTTGATCTTCTATTGCATCTATTGACTACTATGTCCACAATTGATGACTTGAATTATTTGGAAATCCAAGTTCTGTTATATTTATTTTTATCTTCTATTGCAGTTATTGACTACCATGTCCACAATTGATGACTTGAATTATCCAGAAAAAACAGAAATATACTATATAGTCAATGCCCCGTATATATTCTCAGCGTGTTGGAAGGTTTGTATTTGCTTCCTTTTTTTCTAGTCTTGAAGAATTTTAGAATAATTGCCTCGGGAATACATTACATGTACCCTCTTCAGCAGCTTAAAACATTTTGGAATACGTTGGCAGGTTGTGAAGCCTCTCTTACAAGAAAGGACAAGGAAGAAAATTCAGGTGCTTCAAGGTTGTGGAAGAGATGAATTGTTAAAGGTAAGGTGGTGTAACAAAACACGGTTTCTGAACTTTCTACTAAGCTTGCACTTCATTTCTAATATCAGCTTTGGCTTTTATCTTGTAAAGCACCTTTAATCCCGCCCCTTAACCCTTCGGTATAGCTTCGTAAAAGAGGAACGATGCTTTAGTAGACAAAAGCATGTTACTGAGAAAGAGAATATTCATAGTAACTCCCTCATTGTCTTTCCTTCATTTTACATTTGATATGTCAAATAGGAATTGGGACTCTAGTTACTGGATGATGGCCTTGACTTTTAATCACTCTTATGGGTTGTGATTGTCTTGTACTGTGTTTCTGCATGGCAAAGCCAACTAAATTGCTCTTGTTTCGTTTCTTCTGGTGTGTTTTCCAACTTCTTGTCTCATATACCTCCTCCATGACACAATTAACTAAGATGTCTAACCAGGTTGATTTATCACTTGCATGCAGGTGATGGATTATTCTTCCCTGCCACATTTTTGCAGAAAAGAAGGCTCTGGTTCGTCCAAGAATACCGAGAATGGAAGTAATTGTTTCTCCGCGGACCATGAATTCCACCAGCAGCTATATAATCATATCAAACAGCAAGCTGAACTTCTGGATTCGATTTCGCCAATCAAACAGGGATCAGTTCATGTGGGTGTCCCAGACACCGACCCCGAAGATGCCAAGATTGCTAAAACAATAGAATCCGAGTTCCACAGGCTCGGGAATCTGAACGGGCGATCAAACTCAGTAAATGGCCTTAAAGTTGATGGTAACTAACAGATGGAGAAGGGACAACTCTGACTCGTTGCTTATTCATGCCTGGCTACTTTGAAAGCAGGTTTGTGTAATTCAGCTATTATGCCATTGCTTGTATCAAGCTCGATGCAGGTTTTGATAAGACGAAACTAATCTGTAGATTGACAATACCACCTTCGAGTGGATAATTATATTCCAGTTTCAAATTTTAAGAAGCACTTGTATTGCCTGGCACACAGTGTGGTTTCCATACTGATACTTCAATTCCCTTTCCATGTCTTGTGTCAGCAGCTGTATGATCAGTAATTGGGTGTGTTAGGATTGCACTTGTATCGTGTTGGTAAAAAACATTAATTGTGTTTTTAAATTGTTTTCATGCAAGAAAAAATATATATTTTTTTTAAAAAAGTATTTATTTTAATACACTGTATTCTTAAACAGGTCGTGTTAAGAGTACAGTAACAAGCACTCTTGTTAGTAACAGTGAATGCTGAAGTTTTTTTTTCTTTTTTAAAAATATAGTTTTTTTTTAAAAAAAACATAATTAATTGTCAAAGATGTTATATAAACAAAATTAATTTTGTTAATAATTTAGTATATAAAAAATATCCTTGCCTGTTTTTCATTCTCAATATTTATGATTTTTTTAATTAGTTCCATGTTAGATAAACTCAAATCCCGTCCCTACCTTTTCTATTCAAAATTATTTCTAAATTAAAATCTTATTTTATTTTTAATTTTATTTATTTTTAATCAATTTTCTATCAAATAAAAATGAATCCAAGTCTCATCCTTATTCACAACTCGCACAATAATAATGTACAAGATAAAAAAAAAATGTTTTGTTTGTTTTTTTTATTTTATTTATCTTTATAACCAGTGAAATTGTCAAATATTTCTAATGATCAAAACAACTTATTTATTAGTCATTGTTTTGATTTAAAAAAGATAAATATCAAAAAACTAATTCAGGTTACGATGTTCAGGAAAGTAACCTAACACAAACTAGCTACTTCCCCTAATTTATTTTTTTTATTTTTTATAAAAAAAAAGCTATTTTGAAAGAAAAAAAAACCATGGATTCTTGATCTTGTTCCTTTGTCAAAAACACTTCTAAAAAATGTACTAATAAAAGATAAAAAATGCTCGGAGGTGTTCGGTGGATAGTACTAATTACATTACATTACACAATAGCTAAAAGAGCTCAGACTATTACTGTGCATTGTGAGTAATATAACTGTGGACTGGACATTTGCAAATTGTGCATAGCACGCGTACGTTTACCTCTTTATTTTTTATTTTTCGCCCTGCATGTCTCTCTCTCTCTCTCTCTCCCCCCAAAACAGACATGGTGGCCGGAGCTTCCAACACTGACTCCGGCCACCACAGGCCACCATTTACGATGAAACCACCACAGGAAGAACCACCTCGGCCTCCTCTACCCGTAGGTATCCTCCGTTGAAGCTCTCGTCATGGTCGGTGAACAGTACCGCCACCTTCCAACGCTGCCTCCAGCCACCACAGGCCATCATTTCAGATGCCACAACCACAGGAAGAACCACCTCGGACTCCTCTACCCGTAGGTATCATCCGTTGAAGCTCTCGTCGTGGTCGGTCGGAAGCACTGTGCACAGGTGCGCTGCACTGTCACGCGAAGAAGACGCACAGATGCAGCATGACCGCTTTTAATTTCTTTCGACGAGAAGCGACTGGACTGGGTCGGGTGCGCACTTGGCTCAGACCCCACGTCCCACCAAAGTTGGGCTTAGGCCCAATTTGGTTGGGCTGTCCTCGGCCCAGCCATTTTTTTTACATATATATTTTAAGAAAAAAATGTGTATATACAGATCAGTCCTAATGGAAGGAAAATATATGTTCGTGATGAAATTGCAAGTAGTTTGATGGGAGAATAAAAAATAATATTTGTTTTTTCATGAATTATTAATTACATAATATTATTATCATTATTAAATTTACAATATATATATATATATATATATATATATATATATATATACCCTTTAAAGTAATTTCACAAGTTAAAAGCAATATGAAAAGTTTGGTAACCAAACACCCAAAACTGTTTTTTTTTCAACCTCTAACTCAACAACAGTTTTAACCAAACACTTCACTGCTTATTTTGAACCACAGTAAAAGCGCTTTTTTGAAACTATTTTTTTTCAACCTCAATCGCAAAAGCAAAAGCAATGCCAAACACACTCTAAATTTTTCTCCTGCCTAAATATTAACCGTGAAGCACCCCCGTTTTTTTTTTCTTTCGGCTGTGCACAGTGATTTAACGAAAACGTCCCCCCAAAACGACAAAACAAGCAGCCGGTTTCAGGGGCTCCGCGGTAATTGACCGCTGCCGGTCCGGTACGGCCTGGTTCGTCCGGCCGGTTTTTTAATTTTTTATTCTGTCATTGAACAGTGCATTAACGATTTCATCCCCGAAAACGACAAAATCACGCCTACTGGGAGGCCTACTGGGAGAGGGGCTTCACGGTAATTAGCCAATATTTTATTATTTGTTTAAGCGGGTCATTGTTGGCGCGTCGCGAAACGCGCCGTTTGTCTCCGCGCTCACGCTTATTTCAGGCGGCGCGTGCGGACTTCTCCGACGCCGGAAAATGCCCAACCAGCGTCTAGAATGATTTTCAGGCATGTTATCTTCCACATGGGGCGGCGCGTGTGTCACTATGGTGTCGAGAGACGCGTCAATGGACGTTTGAATTCCCCCAATTTCTCTCTCACCGCTGCGCGGATGACGTCAAGTAAGCTGTTTTTTGTCAAAATTCATTTCAGTCCCTGCACGTGTAATTTGGTTTTTCTTGCCCTTAATTCCATTATAGAGGTTTCGATTGTTTTCAATTTCGTCCTTGCATGCAAATTGATTATATATTGAAGTTTCAATTTGGTCCTCACACTTTGAATTTTGCGTGTTGGGCTGGAATTCGAAATATATTTGGTATCAAAATTTTGATTGCTTTCAATTTCATCCTTCCATGCAAATTGATTATAAATCCTTAATATTTTCGATCCCAAAGTTTGATTTCTTTCAATTTTATCCTTCTATGCAAGTTAATTATGGATTTTACTTTCATTTCGGTCCCATTTCTTTTTATTTCAGGTTATGTTTTCAATTATTTAATTTGAATGTTTGGATTTGCTTCAATTTTGTTCTTAAAATCACATATATTATGTAAAGTATGTCAAATTCATGATATATATTTGTATATTTATGTCAAATTAAAGTACATTAAACTAATTATATGTTCTAATATTTATTGAATATTATCGCCTAAAAATATATAGAGAGAGAAAAAAATTATCTCGAATTTTTTTACAAAAGAAATTTAATATCAGTATTCTTAAATACATTAGGAATAAATCTTATAAAAAATTAAAAAAAAAAATATCTTTGCCTGTGGCGCAGGGTTCGAACCCCTCAACTAACAAATTTCAATTTTTTTTTCTGAAATATGTTTTTTTTTTTACGTAATTTAATTAAAATTGCTTTTTCTTTTTATTATTATTCTTATTAATTACGTTTTTTTGTTTTTGGGAAAGCAACTGTCCCAACAGTTGCTTTCCCTTTTTCTTTTTATTATTATTCTTATTAATCTTATTTTTTTAAACTACCATGTTTTTGTTTTTTCCTTCTACAATACTGATTTTGAAAATGTCTGTCTGTAAAAGTTGCTTTCCCTTTTTTTTTATTATTCTTATTCTTATTCTTTTTTAAAACTAGGGTATCAATGATAGTTTACGCGTGCGTTGATAATTTTAGATTTTCAAACTTTTATTTTGCTATTGTTATACTAGGGGGTGTTGAGCTATTTTATTATATTAAATTTCGCATAAATAAAAATTATATTTTTATTTGCATCCAGCAAATCCTATAAAAATTGTTTACTCAACCCGCAACTTAGAACATATATTTTTTGAAATTTTCAAATTAAATAATTTTTTCAGCTAATAATTTTTTGTTTTGTTTTATCATCTATTATATTTTTTTATGTGCTCTTTCTTTTTTTTTTATTGGTTTTATTGTTATTATTTTCAAGTTAGATGAATTTTTTCCCCTGATAATTATGTTTTTTTTTTTTAAAAAAGTTAGTATGAATTTGTTTTTCTTTTATTTATTTATGTTCTTTATTCATCATTAACATAATAATAATAATAATAATAATAATAATAATAATAATAATAATAATAATAATAATATATATTTTTTTCTTGCTTACTCTTTTGTTAATGTTTTTGAGTGTTTTTTTCTTTCAGGATAATTTGATAATTTTAATTGTTTTTGCAATAATAACAATAGTCATTTTGTATCTAATATTACTGGGGATAAAAGACAATTCAAGAACAAAAAATAGACAAATTTACCTAGGTTATCTACAATTAAAAAACGATACAAGTCACTTTTGTCTCGATTACACTGTTCCTTTTAAACGGCAAACAAGTCATTATTATATGTTTTAATATTTATTGCATATTATCGCCTAAAAATATATAAAGAGATAAAAAAAAATGACCTCGGATTTTTTGCAAGAAAAAAAATTAATATTAGCATTCTTAAATACATTTAATATAATAATATGAAGAATAAATCTTATAAAATAAAAAAAAACAAATTTTGGCTTCAAATTTTAATTTTTGTGCTCTTTTGTTCAAGTGTATTTCTGGAAAAAAAAATGGATTTTTAATATTTAAGATCTAATATTACCCGGGAAAAAATACAACTCAAAAAAACAAAAAGTAAACAATTTTGCCTATATTATATACAACTAAAAAAATATATGAGGCACTTTCTGTTTCGACTACATTGTTCTTTTTAGACAGCAAATAAGTAATTATAGCACGCAAAAAATATATATTTTTTTTTTGAAAAATATTGCAATGTTTTTTTTCATAATGTGTCAGATATAATATTACTGGGAAAAAAGGCAATTCATATTGTTTTTTTTTAACAAATTTACCTAGGTTATCTACAATTAAAAAAAATAAAAATCACTTTCCATTTCAATCACACTATATAATATGTGAGATTAAGTATATGTGTTTAATATTTATTTAATATTATCGCCTAAAAATATATAAAGAGAGAAAAAAAATGACCTACGATTTCTTGAAAAAAAAAATTAATATCTGCATTCTTAAAGATATTTAATATAATAATATGATGAATAAATCTTATAAAAAAAGAACTTTGGCTTTGAATTTAAATTTATATTTTAGACCCTTTGTTTGTTTCTTTTATAAAACAGTGACCTTTTTTTTTCACATGTATTTTTTGATTTTTTTCTTGTCCAACTTCGGTTGTTCTTTTTTTTAACCGGATTTCTTTTTGTTGTTTTGTTTTTTTTTAACCCAGAGTATCCGTGACAACAAATTTCTTATAAATCATTTCACCTTCTTAGCAATTTTTCTAACAAATTTTATCAAAAATTTTTTAACAATAGCAATATTCAATCACATTTTGGTTGAAAAAAACCATTTTTAGCATATTTTATCAATTACAATTATACTAATTAAATATTAAAATCACAAAATACAACATTTATAAAATCAAATAATTTTCTACATAGATAAAAATACCCAGCGAAGCGAGTTAATCAGCTCGTTAGAAGCTAAAAGACCTTCATAATTGATCATATGCACATTTAACATTTACTTTCAAGTCTGGGAATCGAGAAGATGAAGAAAAATAATTCACCAGTCTGTACACATCTGGTCCTGTGGGAATTAGGCTTAATTTCTTCTTTGCCCTTGAAATAGATATTACAAACATTGGATACAAGAAAAGGGAAGAGTAGCCACACTGGATTTTGAAGCTCCATCACAGCTGCCTGTAGCACTTATAAGCAACAGCTACTGACACTACAGCACAAGCAACAGCTAGAGCTGCGTATGTATCGTCACGCTCCCAACTCTCGAACCATGTTGGCATCGCACAAACCTTCCGTGCGGTCGATCCCTTGCCGCTGTTCTTCCGGGATAGTGGTTTCTTGTTGCTCTTCATCTTTTCAGGTGTCACCTTGGCTGTCCTCTCTTTGGCATCTACAGTATCCTTCTCTGGTATGACAGGGTTTTGGCAACAGGATGAACTTCCATTTTGCTGACAACAGCCTGTAGAAACAACTTCAGACCAACTCGGCCGAGTGTTTGATTTGTCTACCGGTCTTTGTGTAATCTCTTTACTGTTTTCTATAATCCCTCCATTCAGTTGGAGCCTAAGTTCTTGGGATTTAATCTGTTCTTCTTCTGATAAACCCATCTGGCCCCTGAAAGTGAGCAAGCAGATTACCCTCAACAAAATATGTAAAATTACTAGACATCTAGCATTCACAGTCGCACATCTTGAAATTTGTGAAAAGCCAGTTTTATTTTCAATTCCCCAGTTTCATCATCGTACGTGACATCTAAAAGGAATCAAGGGAACTTCCTCCACAATCCTATTGTACAGCTAGCATCTATATCACAAAATACGCCAAGGGAACCAACAATTGTTTTTGGAGAACAGAAATTAGTGCAGGAAACTAAAAACTACCTAAACCATCATAGCTTTATAAAACTGGAGATTATAAGTACTTAAGAATACCTCCACAGCCGGTCTACAATCTCACCCTTCCCAATATGCTGCTCGAGTAATGTTAGAATGTCATCTGGGGTGACATACCCGTACCTGTTATCATTTAAAAAAATATACCCGAAAAATTTGGTCATCTAGAATATGTTTTGGTACTGCAACTACCAAAATTATTAAGTATTTATTCAAAAAGGAGAATCATGAATGAAAAGGAAAAAAAAAACAGATTTCCTGCTTACCAGTGTCCAGTGACAGCCCCCTTGAAACTTGATCCAAATATAATGACATTTCCTGCATATTTATGCCCCCCAATGTGTGAGCATGGGCTAACAGTTACTTTACCTTGGAGACCATGTAATTCTATCTCCTCTTTGAATCTACTAATTAAAGCAGGTCCACAAACACCACAACGACGATCTCGGGACCCATGAGAACATACAAAAACATAAGAACCCTTCAATTTTTCAGGAGTTCCAGGCAACCATTCACCATCCTTCACAAGCACCTCCTCGACAAATGTGTCGACATCAAAATGTGTCAATCTCCTGCATCATTTGATAAGGATATCAGTGTTTAAGTAGAGAAGTACAAGAGCATCTAGAACCACGTAAAAGAGCCACTGGTTGACCTGTATCTGATCATATCTGGGAAGATTAACACATCTCCATTTGATGTCTCACTTCCATCATGCCCCTCGCATATTGTTAAGCGGGTCTATAAGACAGAAGCAGGAAAACCTTGGAAAGTAAGAGGCTTAACAGTTGATTTCTTTAACTTCATTTTGCAAAGGACACAAGGTTAGAAGTTCACTTCAAGAAAAAATGTGTAAACAAACACATGCACATACATGTAAGCGTGCACACACATACAAGACTTTTACATCTCTAGGCATTTTTTTTTAAAAATGGCATATGACAAAAAATTTTGCAAAGCAGCACAGTTGGAAAAGGAAAAGAAAATAGCACACCTCAAGTTGTTGTGCTACACCTTTGAAATTTCAAAAATCCGGGTCGGGCTGTGATTGAATTGTGCTAATCTCAGTAGTGCCTTGGTAGCAACCAAACCTCTTAAATTTTAATTGGCTGTGCTACTCTCAGTAGCGCAACCAATTGAATTGTCCTATTTCCCCAATTTTTTTCTTAATAGTGTTAGTTTGCAAATTATTTTTGCTAGTTGGCTAGTTGTGCTATTTAAAAAAATAATAATTAAATAGCAAGCTATAATATGACAGTTGACAGCAAGGGGCAGCGAAAATTCATGTCAATCTAAATCAATGATACACTCATCAGTGGAAAGTCACTCATCAATGGAACTTCCATGATTTTCTTTTCCCATGCAGTACTAAAATGTTAACCATCCATATAGCCATGGGTTCCTACGACCAAAAATGGAACCCTTTTATGATTTACAAGACAAAGCACCAAACCATTTGTCTTCCAGTCCAGGTCTACCTAAATTATAGATGTAACAAAATGTTAAAAACAACAGGTAGATTCTCAAGATTGCAATTTGACAACAATAAAAATATAGAGATGAAGCAAAATGGCCAGAACCAGATCAACTGATAGAGTAGAGCATTGTCATACATCTCTAGCAATCTTAAGTATATCCAGGGAGGCAACTCAAGAACCAAAGGCATCATTTCCTTCTAAAGCCATACCTTTCAACATTGAAAAAATAGATTGATCTTCAAACAGAGCTATCATGGTTATAGGCATCATAACATAGTTATAAGCGCCATCCAGATCATGATTGACTTTCCACAGAAGTACCCAAAGTCCTATTGATCATCCCTCAATGTCTCCAAAGAACTAAAAATCAACTCAAAGCCTCCATTTACAGCTTTAACCACAATGGGTATCCTTACATTAGTTCAATAACAAAACCAACGCACAAGTCATGATGGCACACAAAATGTACACTTTGAAACACTGAGCCAACATAAACTAAAATTCCTATAATGGATCATATGTACTGCCCCATACCATCACCAAACACAGCCAGTCCATAAACCATCCAGAGCACAGGTAAATTAAATAACAGAACGACCAACCACTATGAAATTAAATCAATAGGACGCCAAAGAACAGCATAAATCATCATCCGATCAAACTAGTCCATGGATAAAAAGAAAACCTTCAAACTACTAAAATACCAACCAACTTAAAGTAGACTTTATTAATCCCCTAAAATTAAAACAAGGGACATCCTCCTCATTTGAAGTCAAATCAAAATTTCCCTTCAATCATTGGCAATCCTCTAACAGCAAATAACCTCATCTGAAATCATTAACACTAGAACCGACCACATCAACCTGAAGCAAGAACAACACCAAATAACAAACATTCAATCTAATGGCATTCTGACAAACCCACACCTAAAACCTCAGTCCAGTGAAGCTTAAATTGCAGATATCCAAATCCCTAAAGCACCTATTGCCTTCACAGACCTCAATTCAGTTCACTCAAAACAAACCCAGCCCTACAAGAATTCATAGACATCCAAACATCCACCACCAAAACAGTACTCAAAATTTAAAAATGAGCTGTGGTTGGTCCCCAAACATAATCGAATTCAACAACACTAAAAATTAAAACCTAATGCATCGACTTGAAGGCAAAAATACCAATAAACACCCCACCTTCAAATTAGCCATAGATTAAAAAATCCACAACAAGCAGAATCACTCCAATCTACTAAACTAAATCAGCCCTATCATTTTGAAGTATCAATACCACAAAATCACGCACTTTCAATTATCGAACCAGTCCACAAACCACCAAAAATTCCACTTCAATGCATGTTCAATCCACTAAAACTAAATCAACCACATCACGTTGAAGCTAACTAAAATAGCCCCGAATCAGAGACGTTCGAGTCAGCCATAATCTGAATCAATTCACAAACCAACCCACTTCAATCCACTAAAAATACACCAACCCACATGACGACCAAAGAGACAACGCAAACAGGAAGACAAGAAACAGCTCAAAAAACCCACAAAACCAAACAACCCACCATCAAAATGAAAGCTAAGAAATCACATTAAAACAAACAAACCCAAACCCATATCAAGAACGAAACCGAAAAGCACACCTCGTTCTTCATATCTCCTTTCCTAGCCATGACAGCAGCAGAGAGCAGCCTAGGCAAACGATCAAACTCAGCAGCCTCAATCCTAGGTGGCCAAACAGAAGGGTTCTTGTAACACAAGAAGACGTGGCGGTGATACAACTGTACAGTCCCAGCAAGTGGGCTTTGTCTGAAATCAGGTCTAGAGAATCCAAACTCTAAATCACTACTGCTGCTCGCAGTAGGTTCAAAGAGGTAACCAGACTCGTTTTGGTAGCTATTGGAACCGCTGCCATAGAGAGAGCTTGAAGGGTCAGCGAGGAAACAGGGGTCTAGATGGTCAGAAACTGTGATTGGAGAGGAAGATGATGAGAGGTTGTTGCTGTATGAAAGGGAGTCGTCTCTGTTGCTTGCCATTTTTCGATTGTGTTTCCGACTCCAGATTGGCTTTTCAAGTTTCCAGTGCAAAATAAAATGTTTTCAATCTTTTTATTTTTCTCCTTTCTTTTTCTTAATTATTAAAACTTTTATTTTGTTTTAATTATTCAAACTATGTCTGTCATGTGATCGTTTTTTTTATTATCTAAAGAATGTTATTTCATTTTCGTGGTGAAAGCTTCCACCATCCAAGCAGAGATTACTTTTCATGTTTTTCAGTTTTTATTTATTTATTTGCGCGGAGTTTTGATATCAATTTACTGTTTCTTCTTCTCTTTTTTTCTCTTACTTTTTTTCTAGTTTTTCAGTTTATTTTTTTAATTTCTCTATTTTTAAGAAAAATCTTATAATTTTAATGATAAAATATTTGAGTTATTATAACTGTCTAGACCTTCCAGATAGAGGTGGGCAAAAAAACGCAAAAACCGATTAAACCAAAAAATCAAAATAAATTAACTAAAAAAATCAAATCGAAAAAAACCAATTAAACCAGATTAGATTTTTTAATAAAAAATCAGGTCCGGTTGGGTTTCAGTTTTTAAAAAAAAAAAAAAAGTAAACCAAACCAAACCAAATCGAACCAATTCAAATTAAGAATATATAAAGCTATAATTTTTTTTATTCTTTCCTGTTCAATTCAAATTTTTTGGTTTGCTTTCATTTTGGTTAAATGAGATAATGGTTAAAGTAAAAAAAAACTAAAAAAAAAAACTTTTTTTTCGGTTATTTATTAATTTATTTATTGGTTTGGTTTTTTTTTATGGATAAAACTGAACCGAACCGAAAATATGCACCCCTACTTCCCGACTCAAACTTGAGCGCCCTTGACCCGATCTTAGGTAACCCAGACTCGATTCTAACCTAAATCCAACGTTGCACCTCAAGCCCAATTCAAACTTTTGGTTCTAACTTAAACCCTGGATGTCTTAGGGTTTGTTTGGTATTGCAATTGTTATTGTGGTTGAAATTAAAAAAAAACAGTTTCATGAAAAAAAATTTAGTTGCGGTTCATAATTGAAATTAAAGTGTGTGATTAAAACTGTGGTTGAGTTTGAGGTTTAATGAAAAGCAATTTCGTGTGTTTTTTATATTATTATCAACTTATGAAATTATTTTACAGAACACACACACACACACACACACACACACACATATATATATATATATATTATTTTTTAAATATTGTAGATTTAATAATAATAATAATAATAAAATGTAAGTAATAGTTCAAGTAAACTTGACACTTGTTTTTATTCTCTGCAATTATATCACAAATTAAATTCATATGTGAAGACTTCTGCTATCCCTGACTATTTGATCGAGAAACAACATCTTGTAAAATATCATCAAAAACAACATTTGCGATCAAATATTAATTTTTAGAGGAGCTAAAATAGCTTATTTTTCACTAATGAAAACCTCTTTTTATTTACTAAACTGGTAAAAATTTATCTCACAATATAATTTTAACAAACAATTTATTTTTTAAAAAATAAAATACCAAAATGCGAAGCAAGACAAGTGAGAAGGAAAGCCATGCACGATGCCGTTTCTACGATGACACTTATGTCACAATAAGATTACCTGAACGACAAAGCTATTGTAATTGACGTCATCCAATAGTCATTGTTGTTCAACAATTCTTGTGTTTTGGTATCAGTGTTTAGCATTAGAAGCAGCTTCTTTCTAATTTTCTAGGTAATTTTTAGGTGGATCCTGTATAAATTGAAACTGGGTTTTAAATATAATTAAACAACCATAACATCATTTTTTTTTTAATTTCACCCACAACCACAATATCAAACACCCATTTAGACTAGATCATTGTTTGAGTCTTGGCCGTTTCAAACCAGAGCACACACTTGAACTCTATTCATCAACTATGTCCATTTCTTGATTCTTAAATCCAACCTAACTCTGAAAACATTTGTTAATAGCCTTATAATGTAAATAATTAGTTCCAAAAAAAGAAAAAAAAAAACTATACCAAACCTCTTGAAAATAAATTCCAAAGTTAGATCTAACAAAAATCACTTGTTTGCTTTTCTCTTTGGAATATCATCTTTATTTTCCTGCTCTTTCTCCTCTCTCTTTTTTCTTATGTTTGGTTTGACTTGATGTATTGTTAGTTGCTCAGTGACTAGATTTTTAAATAGGTTAAGAATGATAGAAAGTGAGTTGTTGATTTCATGAGTGTGGTTTTTACTTTGTGAGAATTTTAAAGGGGGGTTTGACTTGAAAAAAACCATCAAATTAATGTTTTTTTTAGCATATCTCAATCATTTTTATGTGTTAATATCAAAAATAAAAATAAAATATGAATTTTATTATATATTTTCAAAGAAAGAATGCATCATAGTACCACTAAAGCATACTTCACCCATCATGAAAAAAAACATGGTGGATTTCAATAATGTTTTTCTCTTTCTTGTTTGAAACACATGTTGTGGTTGTTAGTATCCCCAAGTTCTATTTAATAAACATTTGTTTTTTTCCAATTAAAATCGAATTAGCAACTATCATGCTCATATCAGTATAAGCACATGCAAGGGTATTTTATATCTATTTGGTAATATAGTTGCAGTTACTTTTGAAAATATTTTTTGTTCAGAAATGCATCAAAATGATTTTTTTTTAATTTTTTAAAAAATTATTTTTGAAATCATCACATGAAAATAATATAAAAATACTAAAAAAATTAAGTAAAAAATAAAAATAAATCAATTTTCATTTTTTTTTCAAAAATATTTTTGAAACAAACAAGCTTTTATATCTTAAATAGGGAAACACACTAATTGCACTATTTTGTCCTACCTCAACATACATATTTTTGTTTGATTTTTTTTCTTTAAATATATATGTTTACCTCTATGCTTTTAATTATATTTTTTATTGCACGTTTATAGTTCTACCATTTCTATAGGCAAATGTCATTTTTCTCCACCTAAAATCTCACCCTTTATTGCCCAATATAAACCTCTTGGTTCAGAGTAAATTATAAATTAGTCCCTCTAATTTTGAAAAATACGTTTAAATAGTAGTCCCTTTAGTTTTAAAAACTAATTAATCAGTCCCTTGACTAACGATGTTTAATTTAATATTAATTTGTTTCAGAAAATTTATTCTTTTCTCATCATTCTCTTCCCATATCATCTACTTTTTTTTGTCTAGTAATATTTTAGAATAATATTTATTTTATTTTTAAAAAAATATTTTTGATATCGGCACATTAAAATGATATAAAAATATTAAATATAATAATTTTGAAGTAAAAAAAAATGATATAAATTTTTTTTTTTCAAAAATATTTTTAGAATACAAAAACAAACAATCACTATATGCTAAGCAGCATCCTTGCAAATCCAAATGTAATGTAAGTATTATTTTAAACTTATATATATATATATATATATATATATATGTGTGTGTGTGTGTGTGTGTGTGTGTGTGTGTGTGTGTGTGACAATACTATTAGAGAGAAAAATAAATAAATAGGTAAGGAAGACAGAAATTAAAAGGGAAAAGAATAAATAAAACTGTAAATAAAGATAATTATGAGAGGAAAAAAATATAAATTGAAGAAATTCCAGCAATTCCATACGTTAACTACATGATCTCTTGCTGCTAATCAATTTCACTGTACGATTTCAATCTTTCTTCTCCTATTTTTATCCGCCGACATGAAAATGTTTATTTTTGGTATTAAAAAAAAATTATTCAGTGTCTGCATGGTGGACTATGAATAGTTTCATTGAGAATTACAATAATAATATAATAATTTTGACTTTCGCATAAAGAATAAATAAACTTTTTATCTTTTTAATGGGTCAATTTATCGTTATGAAATTGATAGGGATAATTAAAGTATTTTTATATTTTATATGCACAATAAAGCTATTTAATTACCTTTAAAAGCAATATATATAGAGCTATTTTGTTATCTCGCCTTTTTTAAAAATAATAAAACGAATTAAGTGTCTTTAAATTTTAAAATCAAAATTTACTAAGATGGCTTGTACGGGAATCTTCGTGTGTTCATCTATGTTTTTTATAATCAAGGTTTTTTTTTAATATAAAATTAGATAATTATTAAAAATCATTGGTAATTTTAAGACCAGCATGTGAGTTTTAGTGTCCATGATCTTTTTTTTCTCTCTCTCTTTCCTTCTCGATTTCCATGTATGAGCTTTCAAATTTGAAAAACAATCATTCTTTTTTTCTTTTCACATTCAATCCTTGTTCTTTAGATTACTATTTATTTTATTTCAAATAATTTATATATTTTTTTAATTTCATCCCTTTGATTTTTCCTCACCTGTTAAATTTACTACTCATTTTTTTATTGGTATTTTTTTTATTAAGATAACTTTTAAAAGTGATTTTTCTTTTTTTTTCTCATTTTATCCTCCTTAAGTCTTTTTGTCCCTACTAGATTTGATCATCATTCTTTTAATTATTGTTTTTTGCCCTGACAAATTTTGTAAATTGATATTTTTATTTCATACTTCAATATTGAATTAGTTGAAAATTGAATTTCTTAATTAATCTTGGACTTAAGATTTAATGGGTTGCGAGTTTAAAAGATTAACTCAGGATTAGAAGATTTGCCCGAGTTTTTTCTTTTTTTAAAACTTATTTTTTTAGTTTCACCTCTTATCATTTAATTGGATTATGTTATTTTATATATAGAAATATCATTAATTTTTAGAATCACATGGGCTATCTCGTATCTTTTTATTTTTCATTTTTTTAAGTCTAGCTTTTTTATAGAATTTTAAAAAAAAATGATTAAATATAAACATGAAATAACATTGATAGGTTATTTGTAAGATTAATTATTTCCATTTGTTTTGCTTGATTTACTACTAATGTATTTTTTAATCATATTACTAAATTAATTACATTTGTGAAACTTGATCAAGTTAATAACCTAAATCTTATATTTTTTATTACTTATTTAAGGGGGTGTTTGGCCTCTTGGTTCAACTAGAGTTTTGCAGTCTTTATTTATTTATTTAAAATTAATTTTTGTATGTGTTTTTAAATTGTTTTAATATGTTGATATAATGAATAAATTTTAAAAAATAAAAGATATATATTATTTTTAAATAAAAAAAATTAAAAACAATATTTATAACTTAAAATATAGTTCAAAAATACTAAGTATAGTCTGATTTTTTTTTAGAGTTTGGCATTGCTTTTGCTTTTGCGATTGAGGTTGAAAAAAAGTTGTTTTAGGTGTTTGGTTACCAAGCTTTTCATATTGCTTTTAACTTGTGAAATTACTTTAAAGAGTATATATATATATATAATTTTTTTAAAAAAAATATTGTAAATTTAATAATTATAATAATATAATGTAATTATTAATTCATGAAAAAACAAATATTAATTTTTATTCCCCCATCAATCAAAAAATAACAGGGTTGTGAAGTGCAACGAAGTCATGCCTCATTTTTTTTCATCAGAAAAATACATTTTTTTTTGTTATTTTTTAAAATATATATATTTTTTAAATTAGGGATCGGGCCTCACCCGACTAAATGGACCGCTTGACTTGGGTCGGGCCGAAAGCGACCCGACCAGTTTCACGAAGAAGAGTGAAACGGTCGCAATGTGCACATCTTCGACAGTGCGACCTGCGCGAAATAGTGGCTTCAAACCCGACCCGACGAGCTTCAGAGGATACCGGGCGTAGAGATGAGGTGGTTCTTCCAGTGGTGACGCCCCCAAAATGGTGGCCCTGGTGGCGAGAGCGTCGAAAGGTGGTGAGTCGATCACCGACGAGTCAAAGGGAGGATACAGGAGGAGGCCGAGGTGGTTCTTCCCCGTGGTGGTGGCGTCTCGAAATGGTGGCCCTGTGGTGGCCGGGGAGGCGCGTTGGAAGGTGGCGGTATTGTTCACCGACCACGACGAGAGCTTCAACGGAGGATACCGACGGGTAGAGGAGACCGAGGTGGTTTTTTCTGTGGTGGTTTCATCGTAAATGGTGGCCTGTGGTGGCCGGAATCAGTGTTGGAAGCTCTCGGCTTCCATGGTTGTTTTGGGCAGAGAGAGAGAGAGAGAGAGAGCCATGCACAGCGATGATCAGATTCCAATTTTTTGAATAATTTTCTAGTCATTTTTCTTTGGGTGTGTTCATCAGACATGGCGAGAGAGCTATGCACAACAATGTATTTTTCATCACGCAGGGTAGACATGCAAAGAAAAGCCGTTTCAATCTCGGACCGGCGATGCAAAAAAAGCATCAATTTTCCAGCTTTTTTTTAATCGGTGTTTTGAACAAAATTTGGTGTGGGATCCCACACAAAAAAAGTATTTTTTTTTGTTAACCAAACACCAAATTGTGGTGAGATCTTCACAGATCGCACACAATGCAGCTAGAGCTGCGGAGCGTGGGCCATAAACAATTCTTTAGAAGACATTCTACGTACCCTACTAATAATTGGTGAAGGTAGAAGAAGATGCGGAAGGCAGCAAGGCATTCAACTTCTCATGATGAATGTACTGATAAACAATTCTCATGATGAATGTATGAGCTTTCAAATTTGAAAAACAATCATTCTTCTTTCTTTTTTCTTTCACATTCAGTCCTTGTTCCTTAGATTACTATTTGTTTTATTTGAAATAATTTATATATTTTTTTAATTTCATCCCTTTGATTTTTTCTCACCTGTTAAATTTACTACTCATTATTTTTTATTGGTATTTGTTTTATTTAAGATAACTTTCAAAAATACCAAGTATAATTTGAATTTGTTTTAGAGTTAGAAAAACATTTAACTTGAGAGCTGCGGAGCGTGGGCCATAAACAATTATTTAGAAGACATTCTACGTACCCTACTAATAATTGGTGAAGGTAGAGGAAGATTCGGAAGGCAGCAAAGCATTCAACTTCTCATGATGAATGTACTGATAAATATTGGAGTTCCTTTTCGTCCATGAGTTTCACATCGACACAAATATAGATGTATATATATATATATATATATATATATATATATATATATATATGTATATATTTATATATATATATATATATACATGAGCTTGAGCTCCATGATATAGAGATCTCTTCCATGAGTCCCAACAGGTTTTTCTTCCTCAAGAACACACAGAGAACAACCGTTTGGGCTCTCGAAGAGGTGAACTTGGCAATTCCAGGAACACAAAAAAACGACACTGGTAAACCGGTAATGATATTTTCACTTGAAATGAAAAACCAGGAAACCATGCCTCGAATGAGGATGCCAGCGTTTTCGGTCACATCAAATTAAAATAAAAAAAGTCTGTTCTTGAAGGCAAACTCATTTCATACAGCAGAAACTTGTTCAATCATTAATCTAATAGCTAGACATATACAAAAGGCACACTTCCCTCCCTGACTTGTTTCATCATATTTGGCCTATCTCATCTTGTCAAACCGAGTAAGAGACATTCGGGCTTTTGTTTTTCCCAGAGAAAAATTTATACATAACCAACCATTTCATGAAATGTATCTCTCAACCATTCATAATCACACATCATCTAGCAAACACAAATGTCAAACAGGCTTTCTCTCCAGGCAGATAAGAAGGAGACCCACCTTCGATTTGGTTCTTTTTTCTAGAGAAGATACCACTCAGATTAGGTAAAAGAACCTTTTTCGAGAGGGAGTGCTTCTCTTTGTCCAACTTCCGAACCTCAATAACTGTCTGAATTGCCGAGTTCTGCTTTTGAATCCTATAATGGTGTGGAGATGATTCTGAAGATATCTGTGTTTCTGCCAGAATCCGCGAAGCAGTTTCAGCAGCCTTCTTTTGCTCTCGTTCACGCCACCTTCGAAGTTCTCCCTCCACTGCCTTCTTGGCTGCTTCGGCCATCTCAGCTCTCTTCAAAGCCTCCTCAGTTGCAGCTCTCGTATCCTCAATATCCTTTTGCGCTGCCTCTAACCTCTTGAGAGCCTCATTTTCACTAGCCTTAACAGCTTCTACTTGAGCCACAGCAGCCGCCACTTTCATTTCTGCCAATGTGTCAGACTCCTCAACTTTCCGGCTTAAAGCCTCACACTCTTCCCTGGATAATGTGATCTTGGCACCGGATTCAGAAGTTGAGGCACGTGCAGCATTAGTTCGCTCAGACAATGCCTTAATTTGATCTAGGGCCCTTGTTTCTGCTGTTTTTGCTTCTTCAACTTCTTCCAAAGCAACCTTCAACTTCTTCTCAGCTTCTTCTAGTGCAATCCTGGTGGCTTCAGCTATGTTCTTCAACTCTTCAGCTTTGCTTTTCATCTCTTCAGCTTCTTTTTGTGCACTCTCTGCTTCTGACGATAGCTGGTGGAGAGTGGCGATCATCTCTTCAGAAGCACCATTCGCTTTGGATTCCTCTGCAAGTGCTGCTTTCTAGCTCAGTCTTACTTTTGCGGAGCTTGACATGCAGGTTCCCAGCAATGGATTCTGTTTCTGCTTCCTTCTCCTTCAGTTGACAATGCTCCTTCTTCACATTCTCCAGTTCCAGCTTGAGAGATTCCAACAAGCTTCGCAAGGTGTTTTCCTCTTCTGCTACTTTTTGCAGGGACTCCTTAGCACCATCTAGCTCTGAAGTGACAGTTCTCACAGAATCCAGATCTGAAGCCTTGGCATTTTCCATCTGCTTTTGCAGAGCACCAATCTCATTCGTTGTTTCAGCCAGTTGTTTTTCAAGATTCCGGGCCAGTTCAGGATCAAATTCATTCTTCAACACAAGAAGTTTATTTGCTGATGCTTCCAGGGTAGCTTTATATGACTGCCTCAAAACATCTTTTTCAGCAAATATTTTTGCTTGCTCTTGGTGTGCTTCCAGAGCCACAAGCTTTGTTTGCCCAATAGATTCCTGAAGGGCTGAGATTTCCTTGGAGAGCTCACTAACTTTTTCCACATTTACTTTGGCAGCATGTTCAGCTTCGGCAACTTGGTTGAAGGCAGCAAGCTTTGCTTCTAACGATGCATCATACTCCTGACGAATTTTCCTTAGTTCTTGTTTTGTGGCATCAAGTTCAGTAAATACAGTCATGTACTGTTCTCTTGTAGTTTCCAAGTCCTGCTTCCTAGCACCATCAGATCCAGGAAGGTCAACATTGTTCGTTTCTTCAATTTGCTTAGCCTGATTCTTTGCAGCTTCTGTTTCCCTAATTGCTGACTCTTTTAATTCGGTGACAGTTTTGAGCTTATCAGTGAGATCCTCCACCGTTCTTTTAGCCTTTTCAAGCTCTACAAGTGCTTGGGCCTTCGTTGTTTCAGCATTCTTTACTTGATCCTTTAACTTGTTCAATTCCTTTTGGGACAGGTGAAGCTGTGTCTCCTTGGCCAATACCCTCTGCAGTAAAGAAATGATAAGGTAGTCAGTTGTGCAAGCAAGAGCAACACTGAAAATACAAATTCTCTGCACATTAAAAATTCACAGTAGATGTTAAAAAATACCATCAGAATAATTATCAATATTTTCATCAACCAACAACTTTAGTTTGCATATTCATTATCTTAAGCAGCAATAGAATTATGATTCTTCTTTTAGCTATTTATAACATTAGAAGATGAATGCACAGGGAAGCATGATGAATAACTCAAACCTATTTGTAAGGTTTTATCAGACCATGTTTTGAGAACAATACTACTACTAACTATTGTGTTGCTCCGATCTACACAAACATGACTCACCTCAATCTATCTGTTTAGGAATACTAAACAGTGCTTGCAATTGTTCATGGATCCATACAACAAGATAGATATCTAAAGGGAAGAAAGCGTAATATACCTCATATAGCTACTGTAAAGTTTAGCCCATGGAAGACAGAATGTATGAAGTTTAAGAAAACCACTAGGCAATAATGTTTAGAGCCAAAATAGAAGAACTACAATTACCTCAGCAGAATGAGGTTTTGCCTTTCTGATGGCAGGTTTTTCCCCTGAGAAAGCACCTTCACCAAAGAGGTTAACGGCATCTTTGACAGATTGAAATGGTGCCCTGGTATCTATCTCTCCCACCTCCACTTTAGGAAAGTCCATAGTATTTTGGCAATCTTTTGCTCCCATATTGCTTTATTAATCTATTTTCCTCTGATTTCTCAAAAATCCACCTGTTTGGAACAATAAAAGACAAACATTTATAACTGCTTCGGAAAAATGAAAACAGACACATGAAAGGATTGTCATCTTGAGTTCACAACATTGAAACAAGCCTAGGCAGATAGTGTGTGCAATTCACCGAAAGTAAAGTGTCATATGCATCTTACAAGGCTACACGAAAGAAACATTAGGGAGATATGCAGCCCAAACATTGACTTTGGTTTTTCATCCTAGAAAAGTTGCAAACCAACAATGGACAAAACCAAAGGGCGCCATAGAACAACTTCATCTCATTACTCACAGCCACCATGTTCCTTTACCTGATTTATACTTCATAGTCCACAAATTCCCTCTCAATCCTAAACAGCACAAACAAATGACTTCAAAAATCAATGGGAGCTCCAGGGACTATCGATCTAGCAGTATTTGAATGAAAAGACTTTCCTATCCCTAACTATGTATGTGCAAAAAATGCTTTGTGTTAAAGGTCTTGACACCTAAAAAGCTATATAATAAAACACAACATAACCAGATAAAATTTGGGTGATGAGAATCACAAAAATCAAATCAAGCTTTGACAAACTCATAACAGGACCTCCTGCCAAGAAAAGACTGATCCTTTCTTTTTAATGACCATTTGGTCATTAAAGCTCCAATGCCATGTCAGAGAACCATTCAACCCTAAAAAGATTAAGTTGTTAGGTAAGGCCCCAAGAGCAATTTTATATTAACACTCTAGCATCCCTAGCCACGCATGACAACTATTCCTGAGTGACAAACACATAGATAGGCACAAGGACTTAGAGCCTGGAGTCAATCACCTTCAACAAAATTGATCCAAATTCTTGTCCAGGTACGCTACTTACTGCATGGAATTCCTTTCACACTTACTGCATTCTCTTTGCTCCACAAACGACTGTTATTGTACAGATTGCAGGGTACCAAGTTTCTATAGACATGCACCTATTTCATCTAGCACCAGAAATGGGTTTTACAAGCTCTCTATATTTTGCGAACTTCTTGTGCAGTTGCTCTGGCATGACAAAACTCCAGAAGATAACAGACCTTACCATAACAGTAGTCAAAACCTAACTGAAGCCTAAAAAGGTACAGACAAGAGAGCCTCCCTTGCTCTTCCCCGAGTAAACTGTACCAATGGGATGTAATTTAAATCATAACCTTCTATATCCTAAAAAAACTCCACAGAAAACAGCTTTGACTTTTGACCAACTGCAAGCTTTCAAAATTGAGGTGCGTATAAGAAGAAGGTAGAACAACTTCTAGTTACGACTTGAGTTTCCACCATATTAATGTATTCTCCTATGAGGGCACTTCAATCTCCTCTGAAGCCTTTAACAATCATATTGTGATGCATGAAACAAGATTGACAATGAGAGGTCTAAAAGATAAAAAGGCAGAATAAAATTTACCACCAACAGAAGCAAACCATTATTTCCCCAGGCGTACCATGTTTATTTCTCAAAAAGTAAAAATAAATGTGATCAACGATGGGATTTCAGAACAAAATTTTGATTTTATGCACAAGAGTGACATATCTAGCCAATTGAAGAGATGAGCCATCCACAACCATAAATAGGAGCTCAGTTTCTAGCAAAGAAGCTTCTCAAAAAATCCACGAGTTGTCTCAACCTAATTATTCTTACCCTTCTCTATCCATGCTCCAGTAGTTGCAACTTAATTAATCA
Source organism: Salix viminalis (assembly GCA_029228465.1). Taxonomy (NCBI): domain Eukaryota; kingdom Viridiplantae; phylum Streptophyta; class Magnoliopsida; order Malpighiales; family Salicaceae; genus Salix; species Salix viminalis. The sequence continues at coordinate 22,339,324 of CM055441.1, read as the reverse complement.
TCGCAGCGTTGTTAACATTCTCTTTCTTGTTAAACTGTGTTTTTCCCTTTCAATTCAAAGCGATGCTGATGCTGCATCTCTCACAAGTTTGTGGCAAGCATTTTGCATAATAACATTGTCAACTTATTCTTAAGAAAAAAATGAGAACATTGCAGTTCTTTCTTTTCACAAACTATGAACCAAAACCATCTTCAAAATAGCTAACTCAAATCAAGACAGGGCTTACAAAATTAATACCTATCAATTCTAGCTGAATCAGACCCAAATATCAATTCTATCAATTGATATTTTACTTGTTGACGACTTAACTTCTCACAATGCAAACACTAAAAAAATCCTATCATACAAACATGACTTTTTAATCCAGATAATCGCTACATAAACAGCATCACCACAAATTCAACCTCAATCCCTAAACCTCAGCATCAACTAATTTAAAAACAAATGAACAGGACGCTGGAAAAAAAACAGGTATAAAGTGAAAGACAGCAGAATATTACGAGCTTGAAAGGCAACAAAATAACAGAAGGAACACCTGAAATTACTTACCAAACATAAAACCCTAGTCAAGCTTAGAAGAGAAACAAAACCAAAAGAAGTCAAACTTCACATCTACAATTCACAACGATGAAAGAGTCCTGCTTATCTCCTTCTCGATCTTGTCCAAAGCCAAAAAAAAAAATCTTTTGAAACAAACACAAAAACCCACCAAGAAAATTCTAAACTCTGAGTGGCAATCTCCAAAAAACTTCTTCAAATGATTTTCTTAACGAAAGTAGTGATCTTTTAGCATAAAAAATCTCTGTTTTGAATCAAAATTCAAAAAAGGATGTCCTCTTTTGGGAATCTAATGGCAGCAGTCGCAGTTTAGAGAGAGAGAGTTTGAATTTTGCAAAGCTGTTTAAACTTTAAAGACAAATTTTATATCAGAGATAACTGCAGAGAGAGACTTTTTTTTTTCCTTTCCCAGACAGAGAGAGACAAGGTGAAGTCATCATGCTGCTTTCCATTGTCGTGCTTTAGTGGCAGTCATGTCTTTTCACTTGAAATAGGAGGGCAGCGTTGAGGGATGCCCGCGCGGTTGTTTAATGTATATATTTTTGATGTTTTTGAATTTTTTGATGTGTTATTATAAAAAATAAAACTATTATAAAAAATATATTTTTAAATAAAAAATAAATTTCTACTGCAATAATAAATACTGTATACAATATCAAACACACATGAGAGCATCCACGTTAAAAATAAATAAAAAATAAAAAAGATTAAAAAGAGAATAGTCACATAATTTCTTAGAAAAAACAAAAACTGGTTATGTTTTAAAAAATCACTCAAAAGATTTAATTTACTAAGAAATGTTAGCTTGCTATGTTTATATTCTCATATAAAATATTCAGTAAGGTTTTATTTGTTTAACCCGAATTTATAAACAGTATCTAAATAAAATGAGATTTTTTCGGATTCAAAAAATAATATTCCATATATGCGCGCGTAGAAGAGTATTAAACAAGGAAAATACAAAACATAAAAATAAAAATAAACTTGGGCATGGTGACCAATAAAAGAAAAGGAATTTATAAGATATAAGGCAAACTAAATTAAATGAGATCGATTTTGAAATCTCATAAACTTTCCATCGGATCTTAAAAATAAAAATCTCATCTATTTAATGTGAGAATTTATAGCAAGTAATCATATTCAAAATCTATAAATGAAAGCTAAAAATATTCCATGACTGCAATTTTGTGATTTTTGAAATGCATAATTATTTAAAATTAATTATAGAGTCACATCTAAATGGGTTCTAAAAAGTGTTTATTTGACATTGCGTTTCAAAAATATTTTTTATTTTAAATTAATTATTTTTGGTATTTTTAGATTATTTTGATATGATGATATCAAAAATTATTTAAAAAAAAACAAATATTATTTTAATCCATTTTCTTAACAAAAAATATTTTAAAAATTCACATCAACTACATTGTTAAACAATCCCTAAAAGTAAGATTCTTGTCGATCTCATATCATATACAATAACAATTCTAACATTAAAAAAAAACACAATTGCCAAAACTAAACACATTACTTTTGCACTTTTATATACAAGCACTTTTTCACAATGCAGAATATTTAAATATTTTATATATCTAATTAATGGAAAAATCTTATTTTTTTTAATTATATATATAAATAGAAGGTTTCTTTTAGTTAACTAGATGATTTCTTATGATAGTAAGAAATATTAAAAATATTAAGATGATTATTATAAATTCTGAATTTGATTTTCTTAAGAGAATCAGATGTTACTTTGATGCATTTCTCTTTTATTTTGTGAAAATAAATTCAATTTTTATTTTAGAAAATGACCATATTTTTCAATTTTATTGAAAAACGAAGAAAAAAACTATTTCATGTTACTTAATACACTCTTATATTTTTGAGTTATGACATTTATGAAATTTTCGTCACTTTGTTTAACAGAGGAGAGATTTTTTAAAATTGATCGATGCTTTTGGCCATATTCTGAAATTTGGGTTCTCGTCTCCCCTTTATTTTCTTTGCCTTTTTAAATACTTTTCTCAATTTTTTCTCTCGATCTTTTTCTTTAGTCCTTCTTAATTTCCCCATTCAAGTTAAATATGAAAAAACTCTTTAAATATTTGAAAACTCACAAAATGGTAATATTTCAAAAGAAGAAGAAGGAAGAAATCATGCAATTTTTTTTTTTATGATTTTCATATTTTTTTATATAAAACTTGAGGGTCAAAATTAGGTCACGATAACAATAAAAATAAACTCTTCTTGTAATAGAGTATTTTTAAATTTTAAATACTCAACAAGAAGGTAGCGATCATGATTGGTATCCACGAGATAGGTTTCAACTATATTCATATATTATTTATTAAATAAAAAATTTAGATATTTATATTTTATGTATTAAGTTTTAGGTATCTATTATCAAAGTACTATTTATTATTTGATTTAAAATAAAATGGTAACGTGTGTGTGTGTATATATGCTATGTTTGAATCCGGTTAGAGATAATTTGATAATATTTATACCATATTTATTATTCAATAAATAAAATAACTATAAAAAAATCTACAAAGGTGAAGATGCAATATTAAGTTTGGGTAACATCTTCACCTTAGAAAAAAAAATATGATATCTTGTAAATTTAAGGACCCCATTGTCATTATGAAAAAGATATGATATTCTCACTATAATAGAGTTATTTATAATAAACATAATAAAACTATCATAGATTTTATAAAAATAAATATGATGTTACTGTTTCTAATCAAAATATTATTTATTTTTTGTCACAGATACCAAATTAAGAAGAAAATGAGTAGTATTAGACTACTAAGTTTAGTTGAAAGAAATAAATTATTTTTAGTATGAAAAAAAAATTGTATCATACTCTTATAATCATCAAAATCATTTCAAGATTATTTATTTTTTAAATTCCAAATTTATTTACAATTGTAAAGAAAACATAATGACATCATTTTGTTTTATTTTACACTTTCTATATTTTTTACATTTAGTTTGAATTAATGGTTTATATTGATTTCTTTAAAGCTATTTTTTTATTTACTTTCAAAACAAATTGTATAATATGAAATAATATCATTATATATTATTTTTACTGTCATAATGATTTTTGTGATGATGTTTGAATCATCATGATGATTTTCTATCATTGGGTGACGTCCGTGACCACTAGATTTATAATTTTGTATTGATGATCTTTTCTAAAAAAAATTTTTCTTTCTTCTCTCTCCTTGATTTTGCATATTTGACCTTTCAAAATCTCAAAGCAACCATTCATTTTTTTTTCTTTTATATTTGGTCTCTATTCTTTTTGATTAATTTTTTTCTTTATTTAATACAATTCAAACAATTGAAACTCTATCAATTTTATAGTGCTTTAATTTTTTATCTATTAGATTTAATCTATATTTCTTTGATTGTTATTTTTTTAAGAAAATATTTTCTTGATTGAATTTATATTTTTAATTGCATTCCTCAAAATTTTATTCCATTTTATTTTTATGTCAAATTTATTTTTTGTTTTTTTAATTGTTATTTTTTTGTTCTAAATCTTTGTTTTATTGAAAATTTTCTTTTCAATTTTATCACTATACATGTCCCGCCCCCGAGTTCTAAATATGGCATGAGCAAATGGCAAAAACCACATATATATATATATATTACATTTTGTTCTTTTGTGTAGATTCAAAGTTTTGTTTTTTCTGTTATAAAATACAATTTATTTACACCACTCCAGTTAATGTGCTATTGAGAACTTGTTGCGGGTAATTTCAAATTTCATTTTTTTTATTTAAATATAATTATATAATTATATTGTTTGAGGTTTTTTAAAAGTAATTAATATAACTTACTTCTATTAATTGTATAATTAAACTATATACAAAATAATTGCAATATATTTAAAATGATATAAAAAAATGGTTCTTCAAAATATTTTTTACCATTGGAGTACACATTAACAAAAAAATCATATATACACTATTCAAAAAGTCATTTTAGAGATTTGGCTCTCTAAAATAGCTTTTGCCATTGAAGTTGCTCTAAGAAATAGTTCCAACCCACAATATGTATCATGAGTTTAAATTGTTAGCTTGAATTAACTTAAATTATTTTTTATAATTGATTTTCCTTTTCAACTATATCATTCTATAGAGTAACCTCAATCTGACATGTCAAGCCTCGAGTATAACAATTTAACCTGGATTGGCGTGGATTGATTTTATTTTGTTTGATTTATCTATTATTATTATTATTATTATTATTTTATTATATTATTGAATTAATTTAGCTCATTGAATCCAATAACATCAATCACTCAACTCTCGTATTGTTTTTTTTTAAAAAAAAACATTGTTATTATCCAAGCTTTTTTCCAACAATGAATATATTTTAGTTGGCCAATCAGGTCACCAATGTAAGTATAAAACTATAAAGATAAAAATATACTGTATTCTAATATAATTGAGTGGGACTGTCTGTTTCGTAGAAGTAGAAAAAAAAATGGAGCCTTGGAATTGAAAAATGGGAAATTGTCAGAGCAAGGGCAGTTTAGACCTATATGTACAAATGGAATCAGCATATGAGAAAAGAATACAGGTGCCTACGTGATGTGCAGTCTTTATTTTTATAGGTTGTAGTTTTGGCAAGTTGTGGCAGAGGAAGGGCAATTTAGACCACAATGTACAACGACATAACGTAAAAAAAGCACAGGAAGAGGATAGGGGAGTGCCAGGTCAGCAAAGTCAACACCACCGGCCAAAGACTAGTCTGACCAGTGACAGCGACTTCAAATAAAAGTAGAAAAGTTTGTTAATGGATGGCCTTTGTAGCTGCTCCTCTCTCTCCCGTGCGTGCGATGTGCTGTCACACACAAATATTTTATATGTTTTGTAATTGTTTTATAGTATCGGGAAAGTTGTTTTAAAAAGTATTTTTTATTTAAAAATATATTAAAATAATTTTTATTTTATTTTTTAAAAAAATTATTTTGACATCATCAAATAAAAATAATTTGAAAACAACAAAAATTTTAATTTATAATAAAAATTCAATTTTTTTAAAAAATATTTTAAAACACAGCTTAATATTTTCGAGGAGGACATTGCGTGAGAAAGTCAAACAGAGCCCCGTGATCCAAAACAAATAGCCATTTAGTTTTTGGCTTGATCTCAAGTTGAATCCGACACAAGTAAAAACATGTGCAGAAGTCATCAATGTGTTTTGTAGTAACAGTATTTTTTTTATTGTGAATTTAATATGTACATTTAATAAGTATATCAGTAGATACTTAAAAAAAATTATGAATGCTAATTAAGATATATGATTCATGCCATGAGGAGCTTTTTTTTTAATTATATAGTAGTATTTTTTTTTATAAAAAAAACAATAATTTAAATTTTATTTAAACAAAATAATTTATAATACAATCCCCTCTTCTTATCAATATTATACGTATAAATGGTGTGAAATTTTTTTTGTAGCTCTCCTCACACCAAGACATTGGTGATTCTTAATCTGACCACACTTCCCTCGGGTCGAACGGCTATCGATCCTGGCCCGATGAGAAAAGGGTTGAACTCATGCTTGTCTTAACCTCTTAGCGAAGGAAATCGGTATGTTGATTGGCTTGGGTCATTTAGGTGTGCATGTCTTTTTTAATTCTCTAGATGGGATCCTTGACCTGCTTTAACAATATGTTGTTGGGGGTAGCCATGCCCCGGTTTGTTCACATGTAGTTATTGTTTCTTTTTGGCCTTTTATTTTAGCCCCTTAAAAACATCGCTTTTCCCTTCTAAGTGAGAGTTCAATCCTGCCACTTGATCATTTTCCCTGTCTTTTTGTTCATCAATGCTTTTCCACTCGGCGACGTCAATTTCAATCTTTCAAGTTTTTAAAACCCCTGGATTTTTGGCTAGAAGCCCTTCTCCTTGGTAGCCAGTCTCCGTAGAACACTGTGGATTGCTATAGTGTTTTCCCCTTACATTTTTTTTAACCGGGGTGTTTTTTATGTGTGTTTTTTGATAATCAGGGTGTTCGGGCTAGCTTAAGCGCATCATTACTAATCTACGGGCCCCCCTTTTTTAAACATTTTTTTCTTGTTTTTTCCCCACTTATACATATTTTTTGGTTTTTTTATAACCGAGATGTAACAACCCCATTTTTTTTTCCTATTAGTTTATTTGTTAATCTTTCCCCTATAAAGGGTAGATGAAGTATAAAATTTTCTTTTTTTCTCTTGCTGAAATTTCTAACGAAATTTCGGCTGAGTCTCCTTTTTATCGAGAGATCCCAAGTTATCAACAACGCAACCTGCACACAGTTTGAATCACATCTCATCTACAATCATATCCATGTTTAGTACAACACAACTGCATAATTTATTCCAGAATATGCTCAGGACCATATTCATTTCCAAACTCCATCTTACATCACATGCATAAGATAATAAATAAAAGAGCCAATTCAAACACAAAGATTTCACACACACACACATATAACACAACACAATTTAATATTCTAACATAATCTCATACTTTCTAATATCCCAAGTGTAGGTTGATACATTTAATCTTCCAGAAACAAAATATTACGAATATAATATTCTATACAGTTTACATGTTTTATGAATAGCAAAAATTTACACTACAAATCCCTAAGTTCCTAGCTTATACAAAAAGGAGTCAAGGACTTAAAATTTATTCCTGACAGGAATGGGAGGAACCTGCAAAATATAGATTTTCCATATAAGTAAAAACAATTAAGTAAATACAAGCAATTTATAAAAGAACTTTAAACAACATATCTATCAATCTACTTAAATGATGAGATTCTAAAATACAACCATATACACCCTTTTAAGGTTATATAAAAGAAAATTTATTTCTTTTGACTACTTCTCCCCCTCTCCACATCGAAAATATTATAGCCAACACTAATGACCTCCATTAGTGTCTTTAGTTGCCTGTCCTAGAAACAACTAATCAGTTTCATGAAAATGCCGACATGAACATAATCGTTTGTGTCATTAACTATTTTTAAAGCCAAAATAGTTAATCATTGTTCCGTATTATCTTGGGAGGCTCTAGGGTATGCCGATGTCAAGAATTCTTGACATCATTAGCTTTCATCTCAGAAAGCTAATCAAGTCTATAAATTTTACCGATATCGACGTCACTCGCCGATATCATTAACTATTCCGAAATCAAATAGTTAATTATGTTTATAAATTTTACCGATATCGACGTCACCCGCTGATATCATTAACTATTCTGAAACCGAATAGTTAATCAAGTTTATAAATTGTGTCGATATCGACGCCACTCGCCGATATCATTAACTATTCTGAAACTGAATAATTAATCAGGGTTTATATTTTGCCTCCCACGTACCGGTAATGCCGATGTCAACCAGCTTGTTTCTTCCCCATATATATATATATATATATATATATATCCATCCCTTAACCTTTCCTTTACCTTTTTTTTCTTTTCCTCATCAATAAGCACCAAATTGTTTCTTATAGTTCAATAATTAGTAAAAATAATTATTGGCTAGAGGAGATATAGGTACCAAGTACCTACCTGATGTGAACGCTCGACTTGCGTTCCCCTGTTATTATTGTACTCCTCCCGCGGTTCCTCTTGAAACTACAAACACCCACCATTATTCCATATTAATCCACATATCACACACAACAACAACAACAATGGTAATAATATTCATTTCTCTTTTACCAAATCTTTTCTTTCTCACTTACATTCCTCATTATCATTCTTTAACTTTTCAGCTCATTTGTAGTCCAAAAGGACATCATGAATTCAATTTTAATCACCGTTTATTCTCTTCTTTTATTTTCTGAAGATCAAGACACACTTTATGAAGGGCAAGAAAACAAATTTTACCCTTAACATGACTAAAGTTTGCTATTTTATCAACTAGGCCGAATCTGCCAACAGGGGTGACAGTTCGACCTCTCCTCAAATTTTTATCCGTATTTGGAGTTTCAGAACTCCAATAAGCACCAAATTCATTTCTCTTTTACCAAATCTTTTCTTTCTCACTTACATTCCTCATTATCATTCTTTAACTTTTCAGCTCATTTGTAGTCCAAAAGGACATCATGAATTCAATTTTAATCACCGTTTATTCTCTTCTTTTATTTTCTGAAGATCAAGACACACTTTATGAAGGGCAAGAAAACAAATTTTACCCTTAACATGACTAAAGTTTGCTATTTTATCAACTAGGCCGAATCTGCCAACAGGGGTGACAGTTCGACCTCTCCTCAAATTTTTATCCGTATTTGGAGTTTCAGAACTCCACATTAGACGGGGTCCAACTCGTTGGAAAGATAACACTCCATGATACAACTTCTATGAAGGGACCCTCTTTGGATTCTGTATTTTTCAGGTCAAAATTTCCCCAAGAAACAAGGCAACAAATCTGCCCTGTTTTGCAAAAATGGAGAAAGTATCTCCAATCCATCTTCAATTCTTGCTTCCTCATCAATAACAGCCATGTCTTCCCTTCATTCATGAAAACCCTACTCATTTATGCATTTTCCTAACATTTTGTGTTAAAAACCCTAATTCCCAATTCAAGAAGAATCATGAATTTCTAATCAAATTGAAGTTAATTTCATAGAAATTGGAACTAGAACTCCTTACTTGGATGGAATCTAGAATTTACTTCATAATTTTGGAAGAATCTTAGCATTCTTCTCCTTATAAATAACCAACCACTCTTCTCCCTCCTTTCTTCTTGTTAACTCTCCATTTTCTTCTTGTTAATTCTCCACCCAATTGTGTTCCTCCACTTTATAATTTCAAGGCTTATATGGGTTTACAAATTTTTGGGTGTTTAATCCTAGTTTTATGAAGTAAAATTTGAGATTCTCCCTCCCCTCTTTCTTCTAGTCTCCAGCTGGCCATGAATAAGAGAAGGGATGGGTATTTATAGTCCCATCTCTTCTTAATTCCATTTTGGCCCTGTTTTTTTTTTTTTTGTTTTTCTTTTCTTTGCATAAATTTTGTATTATAACAACATTTTGAATTATTATAAACATCTTACCTTTTTGTATATTTTATTCTCGGGTTTCACACGGGATGTCCAAGCCAACTTACGCGCACCACGATTTCTTTTCTCATGTATACATTTTTTCTTTTGTTTTTATTGATAACCGAGATGTTTGGGCCAACTTATACGCACAACGACTAATCATCGGATCCACTTTTTTTTTAATTGCTATAGTACTTTCCCACTTATGCTTTTTTTTTATAACCAAGGTTTTCGGGCCAACTTACGCGCACCACGACTAATCCTTAGACATACTTTTTTTCTTACATTTGTTTTTGTTTCCCCCCCCAGTTATACATTTTTTTTGGGTTTTTTTGATAACCGGTGTGTCTAGGCCAACTTACACGCACCACGACTAATCCCCGGACCCACTTTTTTTTATACATTTTCCTGTTTTTTTCCTACTTATACATATTTTTTGTTTTTTTATAATCGGGATGTTTAGGCCAGTTGACGCACGCAACAATTTTTTTCCCGCTTATACATTTTTTTTATGATAACTGGGGTGTCCGGGTCAACTTACGCGCACCACGACTAATCCTCGAATCCACTTTTTTTTTAAATTTTTTTTCAACTTATACATTTTTTTTGGTTTTCTATAACTGGGGTGTCCGGGCCAGCTTACGCACACCACGACTAATCTCCGGACCCACTTTGTTTTTTTGAAATGGTCCGGGGAAAACACTGAAGCTCTCCTCGCATAACATTGTGGATTGCTACAATGCTTTCCCACTTATACATTTTCTTATGTTTTTTTTTCCCTACTTATACATTTTGTTTTATAATCGAGGTGTTCAGGCAGCTTACGCGCACCATGACTAATCCTGGACCTATTTTTTTGATAACCAGAGTGTCCGGACTAGCTTACGCGTACCATAACTAATGCTCAGACCCATTGAACACCCTACAAGCCTAGTAGACAGGTAAGACACCGTAGGAGTGACAAACATGCACAAATAGGATCAAACTCGGGTGCAGAGGAAGGGAACAAGTCCCTTCCCACTTATACATTTATACATAACAACTATTATGTTTAAAAAAATATGCACATATTAGAATTTTGTCAATTGCATTTTGCATGAATCATGTCTAAAAACGTTATTTATACTGTTTTTTATATTGTTCTTCATTAATATATATATATATATATATATATATATATATATATATATATAGGAGATTAAGGTTTTGCACAATAAAATTCATTGTGTATTTACACACATATTATTGTGGATGTAATGGTGAAATTATTATTTTACCCCTTGGTGAACAATGATTTTAGCCATGAGTTTAGGGGTATTTTAGATTTTTAATGTTTTTGAATATAGTAAAATAACCATAATACTCTTTAATAAGACAAAAATCAACAGTTAAATTCGGGGCTATTAAACATATTGCATATGTTTTTTTTATAATATAAAAATACAAAAAAATCTTTGTATACATGCATAAGAGAGAGTTTTACTATGTTTTTCTTTAACGAAAACTGCATTTAATAATAATAATAATAATACAAATCTAAACTAAGAGTAGAGGTGTGTAAATATAAACAAAAAATTAAGAACTATCTTAGAAGAACAAAAATAATCAAGGGATCAAAACTAAACTAAAAAAAATAAAAAAATAAAAACTAAAATACAAAACAAGAAATTATATATTTTAAAACTAGATAGTTTTTTTTTAATTCTAGCGACGGAGCATAGGTTTATTGCTCGTTATATACCAAATGAATTGATGATGGACTTCTACACAATATAAAGTTTGGCTTGTGCAAGGATGAAAAAAAAAGGTGTGTCTAAGAACGTTGATAGATTGAATTAGATTGTTTGAAATTTGAAATGGTGATTGTTTCAAATTGTGTTTTAAAAGTTTTTTGAATAAAAATAAAAATTGTATTTTTTATTTTTGCTTTAAATTAACTTTATTTTTGTTTTCATATAAATTTGATGTGATGATGCTAAAAATAGTTTTTTTAAAAAAAATAAAAAATATCATTTTAATATATTTCTAGACGAAAAATACTTTGAAAAATAACATCAACCAAACTCTCAAACATGCCTTTAATGCATGCGTGAGACTGTATTTTAAAAGTATTTTTTTATTTTATTTTTAATTTTTTAGTGTTTTTATATTATTTTAATGTGTTGATGGCAAAATAATTTTTAACAAATAAATAAAAATATTATTTTAATATATTTATAAACTAAAAATATTTTGAAAAACAATGTCATACATACTACTAAATAAACTCTAGTGGTTGGATTAATGTAGGATCAATCACTAATTGTGAGGGGATCCCATTTCTCTCTCTCTCTCTCTCTCCTTAACCTTTACTAATAAAAAACTTTGTCTCAAAACCTTTCCACTCTTATGCTACTCAATTTCCGAAGCTTCAGTCATGTTTAAGAGTGTAGTTGAAGTTGTTTTAATAAGTGTTTTTCATTTAGAAATGAATTAAAATAATATATATTTTTTTAAAATTATTTTTGACATCAATATATGAAAATGATCTAAAAACATCCACAAAATTAATTTTAAATAAAAAAATTCATTTTTTTTTAAAATCGATTTTGAAACACAATACAAAACAATATTAACAAATAACTAAAACAAAATGAAAAAAACTGTTCATGCACTGTTCACACACTCTAAAATCACTGTGGACGCGAGCTTTCTCCTCCGTGCGTCGCACGAGTTCGTCCACCCTTTTTTTTTTCTGCCTATGAGCAGTGTAATAACGAAATTAGCCCCCGAAAAAGACAAAAAAAGCCCGCCGGTTTCAGGGGCTCCGAGGTAATTGACTATTCCGGTCTGGTCCGGCCCGGTTCGTCCGGGCGGTTTTTTTTTTTTAATATTTCTTCAAACAGTGCAGTCACCGTTTGAGCCCTCGATAACGACAAAATAACGCACAGGGTGGGAGGGCTGAAACGGTAATTAACCAATTTTTTATTATTTTTCGCTCCGGGTTACTGTTGGCGCGTCCCTTCACGCGCCATCCATTTCCGCGCGCACGCGTGTGTCGGGCGGCGCGTGCAACGTCATACGACGTCCAAAAATTATCAACCGCCGTCTAGAACGATGTTTCGCCATGATCTCTTCCACATGGGGCGGCGCGTGTAAACATGTTGTGCCCAGGTACGTGTCAATGGACGTTTGAATTCCCCCCCCTCATTTCTCTCTCCTCCTGCGCATGCTCGGCGTCAGTGGCAGGTGTTTTTTGGCAAAGTTCATTTCAGTCCACGAACGCTGAATTTGTTGTTCTGACCCTTATTTCAATTATATTAGTTTTGATTTGTTTCAATTGCGTCCTTAAATTCAAAATCAGTATAATATATAGTTTCAGTTCGGTCCTTCTACTTTTAATTTTCGGTTTGACTATAAATAGCTCAATAAATTCGGTACACAAGTTTTGGTTTTTTCAACTTTGTCCTTTGATTTAAATTCATAATAAATGTGGTTTCCAATTCAGCCCTTGGACTTTTAATTTTTCAATTTAATCCCTTTATATTTGATTTTCATTTCAGCCCTTATACTTTTATTTTTTTATATTTCTAGAATATTCCCTACTTTTGTCCATGTATATATAAGTGTACTTAACACATATAATAATAATAATAATAATAATAATAATAATAATAATAATAATAATAATAATAATAATAATAATATTTTGATTGTTTTTCTTACTTACTCTTTTGTTAATGTTTTTTTTTCTTCGTGTAATTTAATAATTATTATTGTTTTGACAGTAATGGCAATGATATTTTATTTTTTTCCTTTTGTTAAAGTTTATAGGATATTTTTAGTCTTTCATTAATTATATGTTCTAATATTTATTGAATATTATCTCATAGGAATATATATAGGGAGAAGAAAACATGACCTAGGATTTTTTGAATAAAAAAAATTAATATCAGTATTCTTAAATACATTTAATATAATGATATAATAAATAAATCGTATAACATAAAAAAAATTTGTCTTCGAATTTTAATTTTGTGCTTGACATAATAATAATAATAATAATAATAATAATAATAATAATAATAATAATAATAATAATAATAATAATAATTTAATTGTTTTTCTTGCTTGCTCTTTTGTTAATGTTTTTTTTTCTCCGTATAATTTAATAATTTTTATTGTTTTGACAGTAATGACAATGATATTTCTTTTTTTTTCTTTTGTTAAAGTTTCTAGGATATTTTTAGTCTTTCATTAATTATATGTTCTAATATTTATTGAATATTATCTCATAGGAATATATATAGGGAGAAGAAAACATGACCTAGGATTTTTTGAATAAAAAAAATTTAATATCAGTATTCTTAAATACATTTAATATAATCATATAATGAATAAATCGGATAACATAAAAAAAAAAATTGTCCCCGAATTTTAATTTTGTACTTAACACAATAATAATAATAATAATAATAATAATAATAATAATAATAATAATAATAATAATAATAATAATAATAATTTAATTGTTTTTCTTGCTTACTCTTTGGTTAATGTTTTTTTTTCTCCGTATAATTTAATAATTTTTATTGTTTTGACATTAATGGCAATGATATTTATTTTTTTTCCTTTTTCTTAAAGTTTCTAGGATATTTTTAGTCTTTCATTAATTATATGTTCTAATATTTATTGAATATTATCTCATAGGAATTTATATAGGGAGAAGAAAACATGACCTACGATTTATTTAACAAAAAAAATTAATATCAATATTCTTAAATACATTTAATATAATGATATAATGAATAAATCGAAGAAAAAAAAAAAAAAAAAAAGAAGAAGTCATCGAAGTTATACCAAGGCTATGTTTTCAACACATATAATCTTGTTAGAAATATTTTAAAGAGATAATTCTAATCAAACCCTGAAAGATCACCAAATAAGATTATAATTGATCAAAGGTCTTATTTGGGGTTAATTATGATCACCTTTTTTCTCTCAAGGGATCCAACTTTGACTTTAATATTTTTGTGATGGTTTGATACTGTATTTTAAAAATATTTTTGAATTTTTTTTTAATTATTTTTGATATTTTTAAATTATTTTGATATGTTAATGTCAAAAATAATTTTTTTTAAAATAAAAAAATAATTTTAATATATTTCTGAATAAAAAATACTTTAAAATATAAATTTAATCACATTCCCGAACATATCTTTCGATTATTATTATTATTATTATTCTTTTCGAGCATTAATCCTCCTTCGCACTCTTTACCTATTAAACGACAATGTGGTTATAAACAATGCTTTATTGAACAATTATCATTGGATATTATTATTTAATTTAGATTGAATTATGATGGGTTGGTGGGTTAATTTAAACAATTTGACTTGGCTAATCAATTTTTGATTCAATTTGATTTTTTTCATAAAAATTCAAAACAACAACATTTTTTTATTTAAAAAAAAATACATATTCTGGATCTACCCCACCTAACCCACCACGTAAATTAATTATTTAATAACTTCGCACTGTACTGGGCACAGTTTCACACACAAGTACATCTATATATCTGTTCGAACACAAATATATCTAAATATATAACTTGGGGGGTCGTTCTTCATTTCGTTCTGTTTGTTAATTTTAGATATGGGAAGTGACGAGTATATTCCTCTGTTCGAGACAAAGAGAGCCAGGGCTCTGGTCTTGTACAGGTCCTTCGCAGTGACCTTGTCTGTGGGCATCTGTCTGATATTGTTTTATAGAGTAAGCTACATGCCGAAAGATGGAGAGGAAGGGAGATGGTTCTGGATTGGGTTGCTCGGAGCTGAGCTTTGGTTCGGCTTTTACTGGGTCCTCACCCAAGCTCTCAGATGGAACCAGGTTCACAGGCTCACCTTCAAGGACAGGCTCTCTCAAAGGTATGCAACAGAGTCTTTCTCTTCGAGCTGAGTTTTGTGGAGCTTACGTTAATGTCTTTGTTTCTGCTGTGTCCGAACAGATATGAGAGATTCTTGCCCTCGGGTAGACGTTTTTGTGTGCACGGCGGACCCCACGATAGAGCCACCGATAATGGTGATTAGCACTGTTTTATCGGCCATGGCTTATGATTACCCACCGGAAAAGCTTGCCATTTACCTGTCGGATGATGCCGGATCGGATCTAACTTTCTATGCTCTCTTGGAGGCATCTATAGTTTGCAAAACAATGGATACCATTTTGCAAGAAGTTCAATGTGCAACCTAGGTCACCGGCTGCTTATTTTGTATCCACATCTCCTCCAGACGATGGCGGCGGTCAGAGTCAGACCAGGGACTTTTTGGCAATCAAGGTAAAAGTAGACCTCTTCGTGCTTGTTTTCTTGACTAAAGGTGGCGCAAGTTGCATCTACTACACTCTTTTTTGTTTGAGATTAGGATTGATAAATAATTTATCCAATTAATTATGAATAAAATAGAAGAAGGAAAAAAGGGTCGGGGTCATCCATGACGCACTCGGATAAAAAAGTACAGTTTTTTTTCTTCTTCTTCATCCACTTCAAATTATTTTGGAACCAAGTCACCAATGATCACAGCTTTCTATTGAAATAAAACATTTTGGTTTTTCATATATACTTCATGACTTTGATTCATGTGTCACAGTTAGCCCCCTTTTTTTTTAATTTAAAAGTAGGAGATGCCGTGATTAATATAAACTGAGGAATGCTATTAAACAAACTAAATTCTCATATATAAACAAGCATGTACGTAAATTATTTTTTTCATATATACAACCAATCATTTAAATTGATAGAATCCATTCATTAGTTTGTATGTTTGTATATTAGTGATTAATATAAACTGAGGAATGCTATTAAACAAACTAAATTCTCATATATAAACAAGCATGTACGTAAATTATTTTTTTCATATATACAACCAATCATTTAAATTGATAGAATCCATTCATTAGTTTGTATGTTTGTATATTAGTGATTAATATAAACTGAGGAATGCTATTAAACAAACTAAATTCTCATATATAAACAAGCATGTACGTGAATTATTTTTTTCATACAACCAATCATTTAAATTGATAGAATCCATTCACTAGTTTGTATGTTTGTAGTGTATCTTTTTCCATCTATAATTAATATAGCTTGCTATCCTTCTTCCTAGAAATTGTACCGAGAAATGGAGGATCGGATTGAAACAGCAACCATGCTAGGAAGAATCCCTGAAGAGGCACGCTTGAAACATGAGGGATTTTCTCAGTGGGACTCTTACTCATCGAAACGAGATCATGACACCATTCTTAAAGCAAGAGCTTTTAACACCAGTACATGCTATCATTATTTTTCTTATTTCAGTATATACAATCATGTCAGCCAGATAATTTTTCCGATCTAGTTTTATGATATTTGTTTATTTTCTTTCTTGCTGTTGCCAGATTTTGATTGACAGCAAAGGATCCATGTTCCAAAGATATTGATGGGAGTGCATTACCTACTTTAGTATACTTGGCTAGAGAAAAGAGACCCCAACATTTCCACAATTTCAAAGCTGGGGCTATGAATGCTTTGGTAAGCTTGTTCGTTTACATGCTTATTATGGGCAGTACCGCCATGCGAGGATACCAACAAACTTGCGAAAATAAATGTGCAGATAAGAGTGTCATCAAAGATTAGCAATGGACAAATCATTCTCAATCTAGACTGTGATATGTACTCGAACGATCCACTAGCTGTGCGGGATGCACTTTGCTTCTTCATGGATGAAGAAAAGAGCCATGACATTGCTTTTGTGCAGTTCCCACAGTGCTTCGCAAACGTTACTAAGAATGATCCATACAGTAGTTTCCATGCGTGTAATCACCGATGTGAGTAGTAGTAGTAGTATACATTGTTCCATCTTTAATTTTTCAAAGGAGAGGTTTGAGATTCTAACTCGAGATCTCTAAAGTCAGCTGAGCTGCATTTCATTTTTTAATCTTATGTCATTAATCATTTCACTTCTTTGTCACATGTCGATCATGAAGGTGGAATTTCATGGTCTTGATGGTTGTGGAGGCCCTCTTTATATTGGAACTGGCTGCTTTCACAGGAGAGATACTCTCTGTGGAAGGGAGCTCAATCAAGATTCCAAGATTGATTGGAAAAAACATGACGATCATAGAAGACAGCAAAGTGTCCACGAATTAGAAGCTGAAGCAAAAACTCTTGCAAGCTGCACTTATGAGCAAAATACACAATGGGGGAATGAGGTAAACATACAGCCTGCCTGCTTTTATCATTAGAAATTTTTAAAAGTGGAAGAATCATAGTTAGAATTTTATGAAATCAATGTTTACAGATGGGATTGAAGTATGGATGTCCAGTGGAAGACGTGATTACAGGGTTGTCTATCCAATGCAAAGGATGGAAATCAGCATATCTCAATCCAGAAAGGAAAGCTTTCTTAGGCCTCGCACCATCCACCTTACCTCAGGTACTTGTGCAGCACAAACGATGGTCCGAGGGTGATTTTCAGATTCTGCTCTCCAAGTACAGCCCTGCATGGTATGCGCATGGCAGGATTAGCCTTGGCCTTCAACTGGGGTATTGCTGCTACTGTCTCTGGGCTCCTAACTGCTTGGCTACTCTGTATTACTCCATCATTCCCTCGCTTTGTCTTCTGAAAGGCATATCCTTGTTTCCCCAGGTATATTCTTCTTTTGACTTCTTACTAGTGCTAGAAAGATCCTTGAATATATAGAAGAACTTCTTTTTCCGTGGAAAATGAACTTAATTGACTATATTTTGCTGCTGCTGCTGCTCTAGGTTTCAAGCCCGTGGTTCCTACCATTTGCATATGTAATATTTGGCAAATACATCAGCAGCCTAGTTGAATTTCTCCGGGCTGATGGGACAGTCCTAGGTTGGTGGAATGACCAAAGAATATGGCTATATAAAAGAACAAGCTCCTATCTCTTCGCCACTACCGACACCGTTTTAAAGAAACTAGGATTCGGTGATACAGCATTTGCAATCACAGACAAGGTAGCAGATGAAGACGTCTCAGAAAGATACGAGAAAGAGATGATGGAGTTTGGATCCGCCTCTCCAATGTTCGTGGTCCTGTCCACGCTGGCGATGCTCAATTTGTTTTGCCTTGTCGGAGTAGTGAAAAAAGTGATCATGAATGAGAGCTTGGTTAGGCTCTACCAGACAATGCCTCTGCAAATTCTACTTTGTGGGGTTTTGGTCCTCGTCAACTTGCCTCTGTATCAAGGCCTTCTTCTAAGGAAGGACAGGGGCCGGATGCCAACCTCTGTCACACTTAAATCTTCTGCAGTAGCTCTCCTTGTCTGTGCCACCTTTTCTTTCCTCCATTAATCTGTTCTTCCTTTATATAGATATAGATATAGATATAGATATAGATATAGATATAGATATAATTTCCAAGTTCAAAGCTGAGGAATTAATAAGATGTGCTTGTAAGTAGTCTGTCTTAAAATGACTGTGATATGGAGGAAAATAAATAGAAATGAAAGAGGAGGTAAAACGAGAAATATGAGAGGCTATGTTAAGATCTCATATGAATGTTTTCAAGTTAAATACCCAGCACAGGCTAAACACTGAAAAAAAGAGTTAAATCAGACATTGACACCTGAGCACTATTAATAACTTTCTATTTTAAATTGTGGTTGAGGTGTTTTTTTTTTAAAGTATTTTTTATTTCAGAAATGTATTAAAATGATATTAAAAAATTAAAAGAATAAGAATCGAAATGAAAAGTAACATATATGACAAATTTCAATTGGAGGACATAATTAAAACAAATTAAACTTTGCATACCGAAATAATTAAAGGAAGCAAAAGCAAACTAAAAATAAAAAAGAATAAGGATTAAATTGAAAACCAACATATATGATTAGTTGCAATTGAAGGGCACAATTGCAACAAATCAAAATTTCCATTGAAAAAATAAGTAATAAAACAAAAATCAAAAGAGCATGGACCAAAACCAAACAATAACAAACTATAAGGACTGAACTATATTTATAGGAGAGAGAAAAGGGAAAAACAACAAAAAACTGTTCATTAGCAGTTCACTGGCCACCGTAAACCGGACATGCGCTACACTGGGAGGCAGAAGACATATCGGTGCACTATGTGACTCGGCGGATGGTATGTTTCCACCACCAAGAGACGTCAAACGCGCTGC
Source organism: Salix viminalis (assembly GCA_029228465.1). Classification (NCBI taxonomy): domain Eukaryota; kingdom Viridiplantae; phylum Streptophyta; class Magnoliopsida; order Malpighiales; family Salicaceae; genus Salix; species Salix viminalis. The sequence goes on along the minus strand of CM055441.1, from coordinate 22,319,540 downwards.
CTAAATGACGCGTTCGTGTGAAACACTGCGGAAGTGTCCGTACAACGCGCCTGCAATGTTTCCGAAAAGAAATAATAAAAAAAATGATCAATTACCTATAAACCCCTAGACCCAACAGTAATCATGAAAAAACCAGGGAGGAAGTACCTCAATACCCTCGGCTCCTACGTTTCAGTTTTGTCATTTTCGGGGGCTATTTTAGTATTTTTATTGTGCAGAAATTTGAGAAAAACAAAAAATACACCCAATTGTTCCACACCATTTTCTCCTCACCAGGAATAAAATAGTATTTTTACTGTGCAACGAATTCGGAAAGACCATCCATGTCCTTTGGAAATGTCGAAAATGACCCTGGTCCCAGGGGTAAAATTTTTCGATCTTAGATGTAAAATGATAATTTTACTGTCGCAATCCACAGTTAACTGTGTTTAGGTGAACAATAAAAACCCTACAACTTTTATATTATAAGTAATGTATTGTACTTTTTCTACATGTCACCAATATTAATTTGTGTTAACCTTTTAAACTTGTGACTCAAGTTAATAGACTAGAAACATATTATTTAATAAAACCATAAAACTCAATTTTCAATTAGTTAAATGTTGAAGGATAAAATCAAAAAATAAATTTTAATTATAAAAAGGAATTCAAAATACAAAGCATTAATTAAAAGAATAAGAATTAAATTTGAAAAACAAAACAAATTTAATTTTTGATTGAAAGTGAAGTTGAAAATAAATATTAATTTAATAAAATGGATAAAACAAACAATCAAATGAATAAAGATAAAAATTAAAACAAAAATATATAATTTTTTTTATTAAAGGTAAAATTAAAAAAATAAATTGAACAAAAAGCTCGCAAAAAATAAAATAATTTGTAGGAGTTTAACAAGAGTAAATTATGACTTATTTATTGTAGTTTAATGAAATTAATAATTTATCTTGTGGTTTTAGAAACTATACATTTAGTCTTGTATACTCAGATTTGTTTGTAATTAAGTCCCTTTTTCAATTTCATGTTTTTTTTTGTCAAAAAACATTTCCCTTGACAAATAGAATTAGGTAAAATAAGGAAAACTCACCACAAAAATTTAGAGAAATGGTCAACATCAATCAAGGGGTTACTTAATTTTAATATCAACAATGACTAATTAATTATTTATACAGAGACGCGAGGGATGAGAGGTGTAATTTACACCCTGTTTGGCAATCCAATGCCTTATAAAGGTCAACAGAGTAGTTCGTTTGTCCTGTAAAAACGTGCCACGCAGACAGCAAAAGATTTATAGTGTACTCAAACACAGGGAATCAAAGTTAGACGGAGACAAACCAAATCCTCGAGCAGAAGAGAAGAGAAGTACTTTGGTGTCTGCTCTTTGGCTCTAACGTTAGAGGGTTTCTTTCTTCTCTTTCTTTTTTTTCCTTAAATTTCGATAAACTTATTAATCATTCAGCGTATTGGCTCAAACCCAGTCCTTTGAATCCCAATAATTTAATGGTAAATTACTTTCACTTATCTTTTTCTTTTTTTCATCGATTTGTTAATGAAGGAATGATCTGATCCCCTTCTTTTTAATTATTATTTTTGTTGTTGTTTTACCTTCAGAAGAAGAAAACCCTTTTCTTTTCCTTCTTTCTCCTGGCGAGAAATCATAAGATCCATTGTAAATTATTGCCACAATTGTTAGGTTCTTTTGATCTTTTTCTTCCTGTTTTCTTTTTGGAACACCATCTAATCTTTATTTTTACGAGCTTAATTTAATTATGGTTTTTTTTTTCTGTAACAATTACTGTCCTCGTTTTTTTTTTTTAAAAAAAGTTTTTTCTTTGTTTTAATTCCGCAGTTAATTATGTGTCTTACGTTTGTGTCTTATTCATTACGATTTGGGGGTTATTTAATTCTGTATATTTTGATGATCTGCTCAAGTTACAGAACCTGTACTTAGAAAATCTCCTTTTGAACCACAGATGGGAATTGCGTTAAAAGGATATTTTGCTGTTTTATTGCTGGCACTGTTATCGAGCCCAGAAGCCGTGTTTGGAATTAGATTTGTGATCGATAGGGAAGAATGCTTCTCTCATGATGTTAAATATGAAGGAGATACAGTTCATGTTTCCTTTGTTATAGTTAAGGTTGATTCGTCTTGGCATTATAGCGATGATGGTGTTGATCTTGTGGTAAGCCCTCTCTATCTTTCTGACAGTTGGTTCATTTTTTCTCTATTGTTTTTATTCCTAGGTAGATTAATTTACTAGGACTATCTTTTGATTAGCGTTAAGCATAAGCAGGCATCACTATTTGATGTTCAATTCAACTGTGATATAATTTGGTCTTTCAGTTTTTGGCCGTTCCCAATCCCTATTTATTTTAGCCGCCTCTTGTCTTGCTGCTTATTTTTTCCGTGAATCTGCATGATAGTTGAATTCCTTGTACTAGCAGTAGTTCCGCATCTCTTTAACATCTCCCCTCCCCTCACCCCATCTCACTCCTCTTTGTTACTGGTAAAAAAATTCAAGGGCCTGAGTGAAGCTTTCTTCTGGGCCGCAGTTCATCAGCTTTCTGTGACATGTGAAACGTAAAACAAAGGATCGCTTCCTTTTGCCTGGTATCTTTAGAATGTTTGACGGTATTATGGTAGAAGCAGCAATGGCTATGAAGCTATCCACTTAGATAATTTCAATAATGCACTGGATGCGTGCTGATTCTGACATATTTCTTCTGCTCCTTTCCTGTCAATTTATTTATTTCTGCTTTGAAAAATTTCTTCATCCTTTAGTTCTTTGGAATCAAAGCTTTGTTTTTTTAAATCTTCTGAATACTGGGAAAATGGTGTTTTGTATCCTGTTCAACTTAAATGTGTTATACAAATCATCAGTGGTGTTCATAAGGAGAAATGATTACATGCGTGGCAATATCATGTATTCATCTAGAAAAAAATTATTTTGAGGAGAAGGTTCACTTAGTAGATACTTGCAGACTTTATGTCTGATAAATTCATATATGATCTACTAATAGTGGTATGTTGGATGGATGCCATCAAATGAATAGACAAGGATTCTATGACGATCATTTGTGGAGTTTTTTGGTTACTTTTACAGGAAAGAACCCTGAATTCTTAAGGCATACTGTTGGTGAACAGCAGTGAATAAGAAGCATACAACAGGCATCTTGTTTCCATTTATGCAGATGGAGTAGAATATTGAAAGCTGCCAGTAACACAAATTTGCACATTACCAGAAATCCCATTTTCTGTTATTTGTCACTCGGATATTTAGTTGGAACACAGTTTTCTTAACACAGAAGGCTTTCTCTAAAGATTGATTTAGCCAAACTAACAGGTTTCTCAGAAGTAGGATGATTTTTCATGTTTCAATATTTTGATTGTAATGGCTTTTAGTGATGAAATTTCAACTATAATATGTCTCAAGTCTTATCAGGCTGGTAACAGTTGATATTTAGTTATATTGTCAATCATTCCTGTCCTGACCCATCAATGGTTTTGAAATTTCAGGTGAAGGGACCTTCTGGTGATCAGATTCATGATTTCCGTGACAAGATAAGTGAGAAAATTGATTTTGTGGCACATCAGAAGGGAGTCCACCGTTTTTGCTTCACAAACAAGTCTCCTTACCATGAAACCATTGACTTTGATGTCCATGTTGGTCACTTTTCATACTATGACGAGCACGCAAAGGATGGTAAGCAGTAGTTTGGTGCACCTCATGTGTTGTCTTTGCATCTGAATTCTGAGAGTGGTGAGGTGTTTTTTTGTATATTTGCAGAGCATTTCCAACCTTTGATGGAACAGATATCTAAATTAGAGGAGGCTCTTTACAACATTCAGTTTGAACAACATTGGCTAGAGGCTCAGACTGATCGCCAGGCAATTAGTATGTTCAAGATTTTTTCCCTTTTTGTTATTTAATTGATCTAAGGTCTGCTTTTTTCACATTTTATTTCATTTGTTGATGCTTAGACTACCATAATCACATTTCCCTATCTTTCATCGGTTCTTCAGTCTTGTTAGTAGGATGATTTCTTGGCTTCAAACTGAATAAGACATCCTCTGCATGGCTAGATTTTCTTACTACCTAAACTGTCAAAAACTTTTAAATTTCTAATTTCCTTGACCCTCACTCTCCTGGGGTATAAAAATTAGTTAACACACCCAAATACACTTGCATATATTATCCTATTAGACTTGAGAATGAGTTTCCTATAATCATTTTGTTGTCTAACAAGTTTCTCTGGTTGTGGACGCAGTAAACGATGCAATGAGCCGGAGGACGATTCACAAGGCCCTCTTTGAATCTGCAGCACTTGTTGGTGCTAGTGTTCTGCAAGTTTACCTGCTTCGCCGCCTGTTTGAACGAAAGCTTGGGATGTCCAGAGTCTAGATTGGGCATACTGCATAGTGTACTCGTCCACAAATGCAAGCTGAGCAGGATTTCAAACTTTTCTTTCCTATTTTGATGGTTTAGCTGGAAAAGAGCATCTGTAGACACCGCCTTTTAAAACTTGTTTTGATAATGGAATTAGACTTTTATGGCTTTTCAGAGGGTTTTAGCTGTTCTCCGGGCAATCTTTGCCCACAAGTGTTTCACTTCATATTCTTTTCCAATTCATAGGGGAGACGGGGTTCAAACTTGGCCTTCTCTTTAGAGAATATGTTGGTGCTTTGCACTTCCAGTTTTCATAAAACTGTTTTTGCATTTACACCGGACGCCAACTGAAGTTGGGATCTCTCCGGCCACCCAGAAATGTTTATCCCGTACTCAATAAAAAGCAAGCCCGCGATGGGGCTAGATAGCCAATGATGGAGGAACGAACTAATTAGTGCCCGTTTGGTTTGGATAGCGTTTCAAATACCGTTTCTAAAAAAAAATCCTTTTCATTTTAAATAAATATATTTTAGTATTTTTAGATTATTTTGATGTGCTGATGTTAAAAATAATTTTTAAAAAATAAAAAAATATCAGTTTGATATATTTTAAACTTCCGATTGGACAGGGAGGTGGAGGATTCCTGATAATTTGAAGAGTCAAGTCAACAAATCTAAAATGATTTTTCAGTTCTCTCGGTGACTCTTCTGCACCACTTTCCTGTGTTGCCAGGCTATAAGAACTCTTCAGAAAAGAACTAAAAAATTATTTACTTCACAAACAAAGCCCGTTTAATAATTGTACATGAAACAAAACAACACGAAAGCTCTACAGCTTACAGCATGAGAGAAAAACATATATTGGTGCATGATAAATACAATAATTGTGTATTTGCTCTTTCTCCCCCACCACAACTCAGTTTTACAGCACAAAAAACAAATTCCAGGAGTCCTCTCGCCAACACTCTACATCTCCTATCTTCTTTAGTAAATACATTGTGGGGCCACAGATAGATGAACATAAACTTCTCTTGAAGCTCTTACGTGGGAAAGGCATCGTCAAGAGTCCACATGCGGACTTTGGATACAGCAAAACCATTTCTTCTGAAAACCAGAAATTATCAGTGTTAGAAAGAATGATAAACATAACACCCATGAGCTTGTGAGATAAAAAAAAATTGTAGCCCACCCATGAATTATATGTGACATTTCTATGCTAATAATTTTAGACAGCTTGAAATGCAGCACTGAATAATATCTCACAATATTTATTATCATTCCATTACCAGCCATCTAGATGGACTTTCATGATTGCTAGGGTGAGGGGTGGGGGTGGGGGTGGGGGGTGGGGTGGGGCTGCATTACAGTTGATAAGATAGCCGCATCCATGTGAGAGTGACCAGATCAGACAGTTCCATGTTCCATCCCCACTAATTTTCCAAGCAGTGATCGCTTGCTCAGATGACATGGTTAGACTATCTGACCTTTTCCCTCAAATTTCTGTAGCCATAAATTTTGCAACTTTCCTCCATCATCCTAACTTCTGTTATCGCTAAAAATGATATCCCTTTGATGCAAATGATATACACAATATGATTGGCCACATGAAAACTCAACAAAATCCAATCCAATATCTACCTGATAGACTACATCAATTTTTTTTCTCTATTTTGTTGCATATTCAACTGGGTTTTGTTTAGTAATTGAAAGCATTAGTAAATCCTTCACAGTTGAAAACTGACGTACACACAAGCATGGAAAAATAGCCATTCAAGCAAAGCTGTTACACATTACTGGGGAAAAAGGACATGCTATCTTGGCTGCCTAATGCATGTGTCATTTACGAGACACATACCTGCATTGTCGCAGAAGAAAAGGTGTGGTTATGTGATGAAAAAAAACAAAAAAAAACAACTTACAGGCTGAGGTTTGGCAGGATTTACTCCAGACTTAACATGAGAGTCATCACCCTTTCCCGGTGACTCTGGTTTGCCACCTGTCTTCTTCTCATCCCTTGCCTTGTTAAATATCACAGTAAATCCCTCAGCTGATGCAGGATCATTGACATCCCATTCACCAAATTTTGGCAGTGGCCGACCTGTGTCCTGCTGGGGAGAAAGACAAGAGAGTTGCTGTCAAGACTCTCACAGTTGTATAGATCAGGGGAGAGCCGTACATCAAGTAGCAGTGGTTTTAAATTTAACATCAAGTGATACAAAAATTTAGAAAAACAACTACAGGTGTTCAGTACAATAATATCATAGTTTCACTGTGGTCCAATGGAGTCAAAGGAGTCTTAACAAATAATAAACACGACCACCAAACTAACAAACCATATGCTCTTGCTCTATAGAAATAATTCACCAGAACAGAAAGCACAGTACTAAAATAAATAATAATGAGGAAACCACAAGTAAATTAAAGCAGGTTTCAAATGATCTAGTATGCCATCACATATGCAGGAGTAGAAGAAGCTTAACAGCAAACATATGTAATTCTTAATGCCCATTGTCATATACATGAACAACACCTCTAGATAACTTAGGATTAAGAACTCTATTATCTATCAGATAGAGCTGAAATAGCCCATTAAAAGTCCATAGATATTGAAGATCGCCACAAATGAAGAAAAAAAATAGTATAATGGATGAGACATGAGATAAAAATGGATCGTTTGTTAAGCCATGCTAACATATTCAACACATTGACTTCAATCATTCAATACACCCAAAATTCTAGTCGCTTCAGCTTCCTAACTACACGCATGTTTATGTTAGTGAGGCAACAACATACCTGAACAGCAATCCTCTACATTACAAAATGACTTTTCTTTATTCTTACAAACACAAAAGGGGTCTAAAATCACCCCCTAATGAAAGTTATGAGTAGCTTCCCCAGATCCTATATCGCTCTGAGAGCTTTTAACTCTCTTAATTAACACAAAAACATTAAAGGGATAGGCAAGAATGAGAATTTTCTAAATAAGCAATTACAGATACAAATACGCTAATCCAACAAACTTTCTTTTTTTAAATGCTCAGAGCATTTCATAACATGTCCAGTTCATTAATTGAAAGTCATAAACATAAACCAACAGGGGAAAAAAACACCCACTTCTCTGCACATTAAATATAATTTCATAAACAGTTCTAACAAAGAGAAAAGAAAAGAAAAAATAATGGAAATTAATAAAATAAAATAAAAAAGGCACAGAATGAGTTGATCAAAATTATATCCTCTAAAATATAAAAAAACAAGAACCAAGATCAAACCAACACAATTTTTTAATTCTTTTATTTTTTTTAAAAAAATATCTGAAACCAACAGAAAAGGCCAATCCATGAAAAATCTGACACAAATCAATCAAAAACCAGCAAGAAAAAATAATTAAGAAACAATTATAGACAGGAACTTTAACACATAAAAACACGCATACTTGCAGTCATGAATCAGTATAGATATGTTCTACATAGAGAGAAACTACATACCGACATGAATTCTAGAGACACTTTTCAGCTAAAAATAAAAATCAGAAGCAGGAAGACAGAGAAAGAGAGAGAGTTTCCTTTTTTAGAGAAAGAGAGAGAGAGAGTGAAATGGGCCTGAAACGGGCCTGCCTGTATTATAAACATAAAGGAGTTGTTAAGTTGTTAACTGCTTGATTGTAAGAGTAACGGGACGTTAGACGCTGCCGTTATCCCGTCGTTATCAATGACGTGGCGAGAGTGATTGACTACGGCACGGGTAGTGCGCTGGAAAACGGCGTAACTGGGAGAGATGTTGGGCTACTTGGAGGCAACCTGCACACTTGACATGCTGGCACTCTTTTAAAAAATTAGGTCCTTTTGCTTTGTCGTATATATATATATATATATATATATATTAGCAAATGTCCTCGCGTCTTGTCGCGTGCGACACCATATTTTTTTATTATAATATAAATTTAGTCAAAATAATAAATTTGTGCAAAATTCTTGTAAAATGCAAGTTTTCTATAAAATTTATGAATTTTAAATCGATATAAATTTATCTGTTTAGTAGATTTCAATGAAATAACCAGCATAAAATTATCATCATCATTAAAAAAGTAAGAAGATTCAGATATCTGAATTATTGAAGTCATTGTATTAAAATTAGTTTATTTTATAATTTAATTTAAATCAAATTTAAAAACTAAAATACAAATTGTGAAAGAGCTACAATAATCAAATAACAAAAATAAGTTAATTTTTTATCCACAAAAAGATGAAACACATAAATTGATAATCCATCTCTACGTTACCGTCATTATCATTACTATAATAATTAAAATTATTATCAACATTAATGCACAAACAATTAAAATCCTTAAATTACCCTGAAAAATAAAAAAAAGAAAAAAGAATTTTTTTTTTACAAAAAAGAAAATAAAAAAATAATCACTAAAATTATCATTATTATTGAACAAAAAATAAAATCATAAAAAAATTTGATCCGAAAAACAAATAATATAACAGAAAACACAAAAAAAGAACAAAGAGAAAAAGAGAGCAATATTAATTTTAAAATTATCACCAATATAAATTAAAATTTCATAACGGAACCTAATAAAAATAAAACCCCGATAAAAACTGAAATGACAAAAAATAAAAATAAAATCTAAAAGCATAAAGGGATAAAGGATAAATACTGACAGAAAATAAGCATTGTCCAAGAAGGACCGAAAAAAAAGAAAAGAATGAATACTAAATAATTTTAAAAAAAATAAGTGCCAAATGAAAAACAAAACTATATAATTAATTTCAATTGAATGACAAAACTGTAAGAAATCAAAACTTTGATACCGAAAAAAACAATAAAGAGATTTTTAAAAATAAAATGCAGTGTAACCAACATAAATTAAAATTTCATAACGGAACTGAATAAAAATAAAACCTCAACAAAAAATAAAACGTCAAAAATTAAAAACTAAAAACTAAAAGCATAAATGCATAAATATGGACAAAAAATAAACATTGTCCAATAAGGATCAAAAGACAAAAAAAAAAAATAATACCAAATAAAAAATTAAAAGAATAAGCACTAAAATGAAAAACAAAATATATAATTAATTACAATTGAAGGAAAAAAATAAAACAAATCAAAACTTCAGACCGAAAAACAATAAAGGGATTTTTAAAAATCAATACAGTGCAATTGGTGAACAAATTAAAAGAATAAGGACCAAAATGAATAGTAGCATATATGACCAATTTCAAGTGGACGACAAAATTAGAACAAATTAAAACTTATCAAATTTATTAAAGGAACCAAAAATAAACCAAAAATCAAAAGATTAAGGACCGAAACAAAACTTACCGTATATAATCAATTTCAATTGAAGTGTATAATTGTAAATAATCAAAACTTCCATTGAAAAATCAGTAAGCAAAACAAAATCAAAGTATCAGGGACTTAAATGAGACAACCACAAATATGAAGGACCGGATCGTACTTGATGGCAACAAGACGACAACAGGAGAGAGAGAGGGGGAAAGAGAACCCTTCACCGGTGATTGCACGATCCCCTGAACATGCCACGCGCCGGTCCGGGAGGTAGAGGACATGGTGGCGCACCAAGTGACACGGCAGAAGACCAGTTTCCACCGCCTAAGGTCGCCGCATGCGCCGTCTGAAATACACGTGCAGGCGGTGGTGCGTTTGTACGATGCGCCTGCAATGTTCTGAAAAATAAAACAATAAAAAGTGATCAATTACCCATGTACCTAGCGATACTATGAAAAAACCGGGGGTGCAAAAACTATAATACCCCCGGTTCCAGCGGAGGTGATTTGTCGTTTATGGGGGGGTTAGTTTCGTTATTTTACTTCGCAAAGAATTCGGAAATACCATCCATGTCCTCTGAAAAATTCAAAAATGCCCCTGGTCCAAGGGGTTAAAAATTTTCGGTCCTGGGATAAAATAATAACTTTACTGTTCGAATCCACAGTAATTTGTGTCTATGTGAACAGTAAAAACTAGCACAGTAATACCGGGACGCGTTTTATATATATAGTTAAACCACCGATGTCTTTTACAATGTTTATTTTATTATTTTAGCAGAGTTTTCATGCTCCTATTTTATTTTTTATTTTAATCAAGAATTAAATTCTAAAAGTGGTTGCCATTTTCTTGATGTGATTTTTTTGGTAAACATAAATAAAATAAGGAAATAATATTAATTTTAATTAAAAAGACGATTAAACCCATCATTCCGTCCTTTCGATAGTTAAATGCCACCAATGATATGGACAAGCAATTTTTCACATTCCATGAAACACAGAACCCATAATAAATATATCAAATAGATGATTGATGCCACGCCACCTGCTATGACACTCGCAAAAATAAAATATTAGGAAAGTTGCGATCCTATTCCTATATGCTAACCACATGATTAGTCATCCTCTCTCTCTCTCTCTATCGTGAGCTGTGAGCATCTTTATCGCAATGTTTAAACCCTAATTTCTCTCTTTAAAATAATTAGAATTTCTTTCAAATATTTATCAAATTATAATCCTATCAGATTTATAGATATTGCCAAGTAATCCTTTTGATTTCATGTTCTTTTAGCCTTATAACTTGATACACATATATTGTTCATCTACGGTCTCTGCTAGTTTATGAGTCAATAATTTTGTTTTCTTTTTTCAAACTGGAGTTTATATATATATATATGGTATTATTAATCTCATTTTAGTTGGGGTTTCAAATTCAATTGTTTAGGAGTTGCGTCGACATGATCCAATCAACTTGGCAGTTTTGAAAAACAACACGGAAAACTAAAAAAATATGGTTTGACTTATAAAAATAATAATTCAAGATGATTTTTAAAAAAAAATATATTGAGATAACAACATATTAGATTGACCCGAATTTCATAGTTTAATCTATTAAACCCGCAATCGAGGTCAAAGACTCCACTGGGTTCAATATCCTTGTTTTCTTATGATTTTATTTAATTGTAAGTAACAAAAATATATTCTTAGAAAAACAAGCATCACCCCAGTACTATAATGTTCATTTGAGACAATAATAATCCCATCAAAAGCAGCAGAAATAAATTATAAAGTTTAATTCTCAATTAACCCAAGTTAACTAGTCAAACCCACTATTTAGATCATGGATTCCACTATGTTTAATTACTTTATTTTTTTCTAAAACTATTTTTTATTTAATAAACGGAAAAAATAGACACTCATGAAATTCAGAGTATCACCCAAATATAAGGTCGTTTATTTGAGATTGTAATAAACATATATAGAGCATTTCAAAATAAATTATACCAACTCAAAGTCAATCAAATATTGAATGATAAAATTGAAAAAAAAAACAATAAAATCTCAAGGTTAAAAGATAAAATTGAAAAAAAAAAGAAAAAAAAAGAAAAAAAGAGGATAAAAAAACCAGGACAGGTCTGCAAACCTACCAAACTTATGCTTCTAGACTATTTTATATTATTATTTTTTCAAATTGGATGGATTGCTCATCTACTACCTAATTTCTATTAAAAATAAAATCATACAACATGTCATCTCTAACTAGTTTAGCTGGCCAAAAAGCCAGGTCTTTAACTTTTTAGACCATAAAAAAATATTTTTTGTCTAAAAACACCAATATCTCAATAATTCTATTTATGACATTAAAGTAGAACAACCAATTAAAAAAACATAAAATCAACATGAATAAAAAAAATTAAGCCTCAATTTATATTTTCAAGTAAGATTAAGGTCTAAAACTCCCTTTGTCAAACAAAACATGTTGACACTAGGATCATTTTTTTTTGTTGAATTGTGGTCAACCAATTAATTTCTCTCTCTTGATGGTATCTCATGATTTTCTCTTTTATCTCTCATATTTATGGACTAAAAAACAAGCAAAATAAAATTTTATACCAAACTTAAAAATGCAAAAATTGTAGGGAATATGAAAGGAAAAAAGATAAATAGGTGGACTAAAACATTGTTTCATGCAATTTTGAGATTGGCCATGAAATTTATCCTTGTTTTATAATTTATTTTTATCTTTATTTTAACAAATTTTAAGAAAATGATTATTAATTTGTCCACTAAAGGTTGCGATTGAAAAACAAATCTATATTGTGGTGGATGGCTACATTAGTTTACCTAACTTTTTTTTTTAATTTTTGTTTTGGCTTAAAACAATGCTAAGAAAAAAACCAATACGAAAGTCATTGTTTCAATTGGTAATTTAAATGATATGAATAAATACAAATATAAAAATTACAAAAAATGGCAAAAAGAAATGATAACAAAAAAGAGATAAAACAACCAATAAAAGACCACTAAAGTTGAGAAAACTAGTGTTTAAGGTTGCAATTGAAAAAAATAGAAAAATCAATAAAACATACTTAGTTGAACTGGGCTAACTTACAAACTCTGTAACAATGGATGCAAGATTAAGATATACTCGTCGAAAGAAAAAAAGAAGAAAGAAGGACCATTAGAAAGGAAAGAGAAGAGAGCACAAAGATCAATTTTTAATACATAAATGTTGGATACTAAAATTTAAATTAATTAATTAAAAATGACAAAAACAAAAAAACAAATTCAACCCGCGTTAACCTTTGAAACTGGTGTCTCTAACCACAAATTCAAGACTAACCCTATAGAAGTCAAACTAAACAAAAAATAACAAAGTAAAATTCTTAAAAAAAACTAAAAAAAAATAGAGGGAGGAGGGGTTAAGCAAACTTAAACTTGGTCGAATCTTAAAAACTAGCAACCTTGGAAATTTTGGACCCGAGTTTAATTAAGAAACTTAATTCTAAACTCATTTGATTTTGAATGATGAAATCATGAAAAAAAATATCAATTTCAAAAACTTTCAAAAGCAAGAAAAATATTAATAAAAATCATGATGATCAAATTTTATATAAAAAAACTACATGAATGATGAAACTGTAAAAAATCCAAAAAATGATCACAATCAAAACAAATAATATTAAATAGATAAGGACCAACCTTAAAAGAGAAAAAAGGAAAAATTAAAAAACAACATGACTTCAGGCATAGACCCAATAGAGAAAAAAAGCCTAATATATTAATAGAACTTTAAAAGGAAAATAACACAAAATGCACAATTACAAAAGTCATACAAAAGATAAATGAACAAAAAACAAAAGTCTGATCACTGATAATATAAAAATATTTAATGATAAAATTGGAAAAAAAATATTATATTTAAAAAAGTAAAAACAAAATCCAAGAAAACCCAAGTGATCTTCCTAAACTTGAGCAAGGGTATCCTAAACTCATAGAAAACAAGATAAAAAAGGAACCCAATATTTAATTGAATAACCATTGAATGGTGATATGGAAAAAAATAGCTTAGCCAAAGGAGGAAAAAACAAGCAAATCAAGGGCAAATATCCAAAACCCGATCAAATCTTTAAAATTCACAACTCGTAGAATCATGAATTCGAATCCAATCAAGAAGTTTATGATAAAACAATATAAAAATATTAATTTTAAAAATTTATCAAAGAAAAAAATTGACAATCAAAAGAATAGGAATTAAATCTATTACAAAAAATAATGTAAAATCATAATACAAAATCTTAAAAATTATTCAAGAAAAAATCATAATAAAAAAGGACCAAGTTTAAAGAATCAATACCTTAAACAAGTGTTCTTGAATTTTTAAGGGGGTGCCATGAAAAATCTAGGTGAGAGAGAAAAAAAGAGAGGGGGTCGCTAAAGCCAACCCGCCTTGAATCTTGGGACATGCACAATCTCATTAGGTTGAGGGCACTACAAACTTTCAAAAGCTATCATGAAAGGTAGTGTTTTACCAACCCCCCCTTCACGTAACCCCAACAATACAGGGATCGCTCACACACTAGTGCATGCTTAGCAAGCCTTGGCAAGTTTATATATATAATGTCATTTACATCAATGTTCGAGTACCCTTAGGATTTACAATAAAAACAATGAGCATGACATAAAAAACCTTTGGGTTAGAGTTATATTGATTGTCTTTAAAAACATCAGAGTAATTACACCATTCTAAACAAAAATAAAAATACACGAGTAGTTGGTATTATATTATTTTATTATAGGGTTAAATTAATATTTTTACTATACAAAATTATCAATCTAATCCCATACAATTAAAAAAACAATTGTATCATGGTAATTAAACCATCTTCCCCTAATGCCTAGTTCAAAACTTTTTTTTGTTCAAGGGTGACATTGTAATTACACTATTCTAATAAAGAGAAAAATATGTCTTGAGCTACAATAAAATCTCCTTCAACTTTATTTTTTTATTTTCATATAATTATAATGTAATATCCAATTTTCATTTCAGATGAAAATTATTTGTTTGTGTCAACTATTGATCATATTTGAGTTAATTTTAAATAATTATTAATTAAAGCAATTTTGAATAAGTGAAACAAATACATATGAAAAATAGAAAATTTATTTTTATACTTGACAGCATATATTGCTCTGGTCTCACCGAAAAATAAAAAAGAACTCTTTTTAATTCTCTCCCGTGATTCTCTCTCTTCTCTTGTTGTTCATATCTCTCCAATGTTATGGATATTCATTAGTTACCATTTAACATAGAAATTTCTCTGTAAAATAAAGGGTAGGGATGGTGCTACGTCATGAAGATTTAAATTTAAATAATACTGATAAAATAAACGAAAGAAAAGTCACCCTGGCCAGCTCTTTTATTTTCTTTTGGTTGAGCAAAGACCTGATACCACAGACGGCCCTGACGAGAAACAATGAATAGATCTTATAAGCAATTCTAAATTAGGTTTTCTGGGGGTATGCTTTTAATTTATTTAAATAATAATAATGGTTTTCTCCATCATAATCCAGAACCACTGTAGGGGCTCCTCTTAATCCTCATTCTTATGGAGCCTGTAATTTTTTTTGTTTTTTAGTGGTGGGGGGGGGAGGGCTGTTGTTAATAACATGGTGGCAGCAATATACCTTTCAAATTAATTATCCACAAAGTCAATCATAGCAACCCTATCCCTTTTGATATTGCTAGATTCTGTCTGCCACGCCTATAACAGTACTTATATTTTGCCTGATTGAAAGGTGCACCCTGTCAACAATTTCTATTTTATGAAAATCTCCCTCCTTGTGATTCCATTATATGATGCAATTGAAGAAAATGATTCAGATTTGGTTCCCTAGAAAGCCATCTTCATCTTTCCTCAGCAAACTGCTGCTTCCTCCACCTTTGCTGTTCTTTCCGAAATCTTGACAAAAGATATAGATTAAACAAGGAAGATCCTTGAGAGAAGTTTAAACAAAGGCATGGTGTTCTTAGTATTTAGTGCCACTCACAAATTGGTTGGTTATTGCTGTGGCATAGATCACCAATCCTGATATGATTTGCAGGCCACATGGCCGTGCTGATTAGAAAATACTGACCTGCTAATATATGTTGGATATTCTGCATGTGCCAGAGAGAGTTGTAATTAGCTAATGACACCCACCCACATGCAAGGAGGACACGGCTCCAACCTCCACTTCAATTTTGTTCCAACCCTGACAATGGATAACAAGCATGAACCAGCCTACTTACTCTACTGGATCATTTTAGGAAAAACTAAACTATCGTTTAAGATTCTGGTGATACAGCTGGCTACAACCTAAGAGAGAAGATATATATTGACCATGGTTGGATGGACACTTGTAACATTCGTCAGCTCTTCTTTGGTTTTCAATTTCCTTTTTTTTCTTTTTCTTTCTTTTTTGAGAAATTACATTCTATGCTATAATATGCCCACCGGTTTCCCAAATTGCTCAAGATACACTAGCAGTCTTTCTTCTATCTCACCCCCAGGAAAACAAAATAAGCACCAGTGATATAAATTAACTAACTGGTTAGTGAAAAACAATTGCTGTCACTTGCAATCAAGGCAATAGTATGGCAGTCATCTAGCACATTGATGCACCCCTGTTTTCATTTTCATTTCTATTGAGCCAATCAAAGTTCTATATGAAGAGTTGCTCAAGCAACAAAAACATACACAAAAAATTTAATGCAAAAACAGATTGCAAATTACCTGTCAACTGTCTAATAAACCACATGAGAGCATTTTCGGTGTCTTCACTTTGCATCTGCCAGTTCCAATTTCCAGCACCTGCTTATAAGAGAAATATTAGGTGTAGAAAGGTAGAGACTGGAAACTTTGAGGCAATACAAATGCACCTCTCACCAACTAATTAATCAATTGAAAGTATTTTCAATAAATTCCAGTGGCATGTTGTACTACAAGCACCTGCTAATAAGAGAAATATTAGGGAGTAGAAAGGTCAAGAACGAAACTTTTGAGGCCTTGGTTATTAAAGAAAACTAGAGACAACAAAACACTAGTACAAATAAAGAATGGACTTGCATAGCACCTACATTCAAGTTGGCATTGCTAAAAGCCTCAAACATTAAGACCAACGCTTCTAAAAGGCACCACATTCCACATGTCAAGGCAAAGGATATTCATTTATGACTACCATTATATCCAAGCGTGACCAACATATTTCACCTGAAAAGGCAGAAACTAGTTGATTATATAGGCATAAAGATGAAAAAGAAAAGGTATTGAATTGTACAAGAGTAAAAGACAAACTAATAATGAGTAGCACAACTGATAGATAATGGAGGTTCATCCCAGCTTCTTCTGCTCTCCATAAAGTGGCTTATATTTTCGTTTCCCAACCCAATTACATTGCTACTCCATGAGATTTTTGCATCATTTCCTTCTGTTGTGCCTCAAGGACTTCAATTTTTTCATGGCAGTTATCAAACCGTCATCTGTGCTTCCATTACAATCCCAGGATATCATTCCCCTCTCCTGCAAATCCTTCAAAAGAATTCCACTCTTTGCAAGACTAACCTCATTGGTGGAAATAGCATCAATGAGAGTGCAATAGGTTGTGGTGTTGGGCCAAAGGCCCCTTTCTTTCATCTCTTCATACAGTTTAAATGCAGCCAAAGCATCACCATCAGCACAAAGGCCTGATATGAGAACATTGTACGCAACAACATCGAGTTTCACCCCATATAGTGGCATTATATCCCTCAACTTTAAAGCCTCGGACAGTTTAGCTTTCTTGCAGAGCATGTGCATTAGAGTTGTAAGAGTAGCAATGGTTGGAATTCGCCGCTTCTGAAGCATGCAATCAAGAACCAGCATGGCTTCTTCAACCTTCCCGCACAGGGCAAGCCCTCTTACCATAGCACTCTCAGCAACATCCCAGGAACTGACACCAATTGCTTCCATTTCATCTTTTAACCTGAATGCTCCTTGTATATCCCCCATTCTACACATGCCATTAATTAAAGAAATATACTGTGTACTTGTAGGAGTAATACCCCTTTCCAGCATGTCATGCAAAAGAAGATGGGATTCGCGGAGAGCAGAGGCTCTGTTGAGTCCAGTAAAGATGGCATTGTAAGTATATACATCAGGAATAACTCCAAGTAAATTCATGATATTCAACAGATCAAATGCCTTTCCCATTTTATCAGTTTCACAATAATTCATGATGAGCATGTTGAGTGTAAGTTGATCAACTAAAGTATCTTCCATTATCATCTTCTTTAACATTTTAAAACCAACATCCAGCATACCAGACTTGCAAAGCCCAAGAATGATAGAATGACAAGTTAGTTTATCAGGCGAAATACCTATCCTTGTCATGATATTGTAGAATTTAGAGCATTTCAACAAATCCTTTTTCTTTGAATACCCATGCAAGAGAATATTATATGTGGCCAAGCTAGGGATCAGAGTACCACTCTTCATCTTTATGAAGAGCTTATCAACCTTTTCCATTTTCCCCATCCTTGAGTATCCATCTAGTACTGCATTAATTGCAATAGTATCTGGGTTTATGCCTTTGTGCTCCATCTCTTCATAAATATATGAAGCAGCATTTGATTGACCAACCTTGAACAGACCATCAAACAAGCTAGTGTACATAACCTTATTTGGGGAAAGAGTTCCTCTTGCAACTGCCTTTTCAAAGAAAAGAAGAGCAGGCACCATTTTGCCTTTCCTACTTAACCCAGAAAGAATGATAGCATATGTGTGACTATCAGGCAGCACATTAAATTGGACCATTTCATCAAAAAGGGCCACTGCATCTGACAACTTCCCCAGTTTACATGTCTCAGTGAGAATTGTATTGTAGATATAAGTATCAACAGCAGCAGGAATATGGTGAAGTTTATAGAGTAATTTCTTTGCCTCCCCCAAATTTCCCACCCTTGCATAGCCCTTTAAGCAGACTACCATATGTGAAATGACTAGGGTAATGTCCCAATTTAATCATCTCATCAAACATAGAGAATGCTTTCAAGGCATCACCCAAATTTCCATATCCATTTATAACACAATCAAAAGTAATGGAGTTAGGGGCAAGATCAATTGTGCTCATATGACGCATAAAATCCTCTGCCTCTGCTAGCCTTCCAGCTCTACAAAGAGAAGAAACCAACACATTACAGATGAAATAGTCCACATCATGGCCAGTGCGAGTCATTGTTGCATAGATCTTGAATGCTTCTATGATATCACCATTTTTGCAGCAATTGTAAATTAAAGTAGCGTATATGACATAGTTTGGTGCAAGTCCAGCTTTGAACATTTTACATATCACTTCCTTTGCATTTTTAATTTTTCCTGCTTTGCAAAATCCATTTATGAGCACAGAAAATGTAATAATATCTGGACTTACACCATCCTTGAACATCATATCGAGCAATTGCAAAGACTCATCAAGCAATCCATGTTTGCATAACCCATCAATCATAGCTGTGTACGCTCTGTAGCCGACAACCATCCCACTCATTCTCATTCTCTCCATAAGGCTTTTGGCTATGTCAAATTTCGCAAGCTTGTACAGCCCACTTAAGAGAGCCCCATAACTAACTTCATCAGGCCTTAATCCCTTTGCTTCCATCACATCCAAAAGCCTCAAAGCTTGTTCAAAATTACCACTATCACAATGCCCATCAATCAAAGTGTTGTAAGTAACACGGTTTGGTGAAAGGTTAAGCATCAACATCTCATTAAAAACTCGAGTAGCACCTCCAACCTTTCCTTCTTTCATAAGTCCATTAATTAGAGTATTATAAGTGAATTCATTAGGCACTATCATCCTCTTTCTCATCTTTTTCAACAGTAAATACCCTTTCGCACTTCTGTTGTTTTTACACAAATCATCAATGAGCATATTATATGTGCATACATCTGCTTCAATACCCTTAGATTCCATTCTATCAATCAAATCAGAGGCTGCTTTATATCGTCCCTTCTTGCAACACCAATTAAGAATAGAATTATAAGTAACTATAGTGGGAACATAACCACTCCCTTCCATCTTTCTTAAAAGATAACCAGCCTCCTTAAGCTTCCCTTCCACACACAAAACATTAATCAATATATTAAAAGTAGCAACATTTGGACAAATCCTCCTGGCCAGCATTTCCATAAAAAAAGACCAAACCGACCCAACCCTCCGTTCCTTTACCACTGAACCAAGCAACATATTACATGTATAAACAGAAGGGTTAAACCTTCTAGAACCCATCAAATAAAAAGTCTCTAAAGCATCAATAATCATTCCTTCTCTCAAATAAACCCTAATCAATAGGTCAAAAACTGAAGGGCTGGACTTGCAAAGTGGGTAAGTGTTCATTAGAGCATCAAAAACAGGTTTTGAACCAAAACCCAATTTAGAAAGATGCCTCAAAATTGACTTAGCAGCTTCATACATTCTAGCTCTTACAAGTATATGAGTAGAGATGGAGAGTATATGAGTAAGGTGATTGAGTTCCAAACCAGGTTGCTTAATGACCCAGTTGAGGAATTTCAAAGCTAGCCTCCCATGGACTGGCCTCAGTGAAGCTAACCTGTATTCCATGTGGTTTAGTGAGTTCCAGCGATCTAGAGTTAGCATTATATATATGCTCTTTTCCATTTCTGCTGTTCCAAAAATTCAAACTTCGAATGAGAAAATGTTTCAAAAATACAAACTTTGAATGAGAAAACAACAACACCACCACACAGAGAGCGAGAGAGAGACAGAGAAGAAAGGAGACAGGAGAGGAGGGTACCTGGGGATTGTTGGCGGGTGACAGCAGAGTTTTTGCGATCATACGTGAAACTTTGTTTTGTATAATCAGAGAAGGGTACGTGGGAAAAGAGTCTAAATTTTGATAACTGAAGTGGGATTTTAGAGATTGTTCTGGCCATTGAAGAAGATATAAAACAGGGCATGATTGGTAGTGTTGTGATTGCCTTCCTATTAACTAATCATCATCGTTTTCAGAACAAGGCCCTGTTTCTGTTTCAAGAAGGGAAGGGAAGGGGAGTGAAAAACTATCTAAAGCAATTTATTTACAGTCCTTTTAGTTTATCTAAATCAACAAGTTGGTCCTTTTAGTTTCAGACCGACATATTTAATTAACTGTTTCAATAGTTGTATGATGAAGTTGTTAATTCCATTTCAGTCGGTACTTTGTTTTTTCAATTAGAATGAAATATTTTGGTTACAGAGCATTTATACGCTCTGTTTCGAGGTTATAGTTCATATATAATTAATTAATCATATATATGAAAAATTAAAATATTAATTTAACAAATACAATTCAAATTCAAGATAAATTGACTTTAAATTATATAATACAAACACAAAGTCAAACAAACATAATCTCAAAATTAAAAACATCTCTAAATAGTCAATATTAAATAGAACTTTAACTTAAAGTAATTTGGTTGAAATAAAATCCAAAATATTGTGAAAGTAAAATGTCCTAAAATAAAATAAATATAAATCAAACATCTTCTATATCATTAATATAAAAATAAGGATCTTGATCTTGTGGTGGTATGTAAAGAAAGTCATCAACTAGACATTCTAATAGTTGATAATTTCCACCAAGCTCATTCTTGTCACTAAAACATGTCTCTTCATCTTCTAAATTTAAAGTAGACAAAGGTACTTCAATAGTTTCCCCACTTATATCCTCTCCGTCAAGAAGATTTGAGTTCTTCACAAATCCATTCATTTGATAGATCAATGTTATCAAGGATAATGAGATCTAAAATATCTCTTGTTTTGCTTAAATTCCTACAAAGAATAAACATGAAAGAACTTAAAATAATTATTATTAATATAATAATATTGATATTTTACCTATGTTGAATCCTTAGATTATTGCATTATGTTTCCTTCTCTTTAGAAGTCATTGCACTTTTAATGCTAGGTTGTGAACCTAAGGTAGTTCGTGGAGCAAATAAAGTCATCTTTTTATCTAGTTACACTTATGCCTTGCATTGTCAATCTTTTATTTGCTTGTGAACTCATATCAGTTAAATTAGGATTTGCATCATCATTCTCTTCAACTTCATCATTGGAAAATGATTAAGAATTTCCAATATCAGTTCTAAGTCTTTTTCTTTTCTCTTTCTTCTTTGTAAAGTCTAATCAATTGCTTTATTTGTCATTTCATATTTGGAGGGATCTTTTTACAAGGTTTAACTTGGCCTTTACTACCAATAGATAGTGAGATGAGTAATACCACCACCATTGACTTTTTTGCTACAATGAACACATACACTTTTCCATGTACCAATAACCACCTGTCCATGCCCATGCTGAATCATCTGATCTTGTTCGAGCTGAAGCTATGGAAATCGCACCACTAAATGAATTTTCAACCATGTAATTTAATCTAAAGAAAAAATCCATAATAATGATAATGTATTGCTGATATGAAATACCCATGATTAAAACTACATCAGTGTTGCCAAACAAACACACATCTTCTATATTCAACATAAAACGAAAAAAGGAATTACTGAAATGCAATATTTCAAGTTATATCTATGTATATATATAAGGATACAATGTGACATACACGCCTACCAAATGTGACAAACACACATCTGCCCTTTTTTTATCACTTCACTAAAATGTGTGAAATTTAACCACTTCAATAAAAAAAAATATTATCATCGTTTTTATTGTAATAAAAAAAAAGCAAGCTTTGATTTCAAGAATTTGGATTCAGTATATAGTATTGTAAAGACAAAAGTCTGTAAAAGGCATTGAGGAGGCTTTTATTTTGCTCTTAGATGACAAAAGTCTTTGCATTGCAAAAACAACAACATTTAACCAATCAAGCAACAAACATAATGGGCATCAACAAACATAACGAGGTTGAGAAGGTAGGGAGTACAATAACTTTGTTTTATCTTGTTTTATTTTTTTAACCAAGATAAAAATAACTCTACTGTATCCTGTTTTTCTTTTTTTAACTGGTACGAAACATTTCAACCGAAACAGAATAAAATCAACAACACTACTTGTATGTTACTTCCCAATTATTAATACCCCTATCATTAATTAATCCATTATATCCTTAATTTTGACTAATAACATAATTTAATTAGTTATCATGTCCTTCTATTTTCAAGAGGATATAGTAAATACTACTCAGTCATTTTTATTATTATTATCTAAAATAAAATAAAATAAAAGAAAACTTGGATCCGTTCCAATACAAGTGATGTATATTATTATGTGCACACATTTAAGCAAAAAGCAATTATTAATATTTACAAAGATATATTTTGTCTCAAGATTAAAATGATAAATGTGTTTAAATTCTTCAAGAATCTCTAAAGAAACTTAACACTGCTGGTCATTCCCAGTCATCTGGGGTTGTGATGAGATGAGACGAGACGAGAGTTGGTGCTTTGTGGAATAGGGTATCCCATCCATAGTTTCTGGTGACTGGGCTCCTAATTTGTCACAGATTAAAGAAATATAAAGAGACATGCAACTTCTAGATAGGAAATCAATAAAGGTAATTTTCCATCAGGATTAATATTAGATACTGGGGAGTATTGGCAGGTAACTAAACTTTATATAAACAATGGAACCAGAGATTCATCCATCAAATATGCCCTGACATGGCAAGTAACCCAAAAAATTATACGTATCTCCCAGCTAGCTGATTTTTACTGCACAACTTCACTTGCTGCGCCACTCCCGGCTTTTATAATATTATTCTTTCTAATCCTCATCCACTTGAGCCGATCCTCCTCTATCTACATGGAACAAGTCGTCAGTGATGAGATACCAGCACACAGGAACAGATATATGCAGAAAACTTATTTATTGGAGAGAGTTTCTAGATGAAAAAGTAGAAGACCAAGTGTAGAAATAATAAAATGAAATTGGGAAAGAGAAAGGTGTCTGACATGTACATCATCTCTCAAGACAAATTGTTGACAATAATCCCAGGCCGCCAATGTGCTCATCTAGTTTAGCCAAAGCCAAAGCCTTCACTGGCTTCATGAATGGCAAGCAGCAAGCGTTCTTGAAGCTGTTCACTGGAGGTATACTCAGGAAGGTCTAGCTGATTGAAGCTGGAAAAAAAAAAAGATGAAAAGAGAAAAGAGAAAGATTAAAGAGCATACAGAAAAGCAGAAATTCCAATATCAGGAGCAGGCTTTGGGCTTTGAAGTAACCGGGCTTCTAATTGAGCAAGTATCATGCATTCTAAACTGACCATGTGTGAGCTGAAGGCAAACGCTCAGGAGCACCATATGCTTTGTGAATCTGAAACTTCTGGGGCCCAGAGATACCCTGCAATGCCTTGAAACCCTCCAATGGAACCTGACAACCCACAAGTTAGTTTTTACTAGACTCCAAATAAGTTTACATGTTAAACTGCTAAAACACTTTAACCATGCCAAAGCCTAGAGACCAGCTCAACAAAAACGTTGTCATGCAAAATAACCAATTTTATATCAGTTAGAGTACATCATGTGAAATAGAAGAATACATCATATGAAATATATTCATAGAATAGCCAAGTATACAGTACACCCAATCACCTTTGATGTTCCAGTTACAAACTGCAGCAGTCTGGCCATGTCTTCCTTGTTGAAACCTTTGACAACCTCCCAAAACCATTGAATAACGCTGGATGCTGAAGTATACCCAGTATACTCAGTGCTGGCCTTCAGATCATCCACTGCACAATCCATGCTATTGGTCAGGTCTTGCAAAGAAAAACAAACCACATAAATTGAACGAGATAAAAGAAAGCAAACTCACAATCAATTTCAGGAAGTCCACTGATTAGCAGCTCAAGCTCTTTATCATTAAAAATGGAAATAAGTTCCTTTGGAACCAATTCATTGAAACCGGCTAGGAATGAATTGATTTGAGGACGAATAGCATTTGTCAGGATATGATCAGCAACAAGGTCTACATACTCGTGCTTTGTTTCTTCAGTAACCCTTATGTTTCTTCCTCCAGGTTTAAGCTCGTAATCAGTAACCTTTTCAACCACAAACAGCACCAATAAATGCTAGTTTGGGAGACAGATAAAACTTGGAAGACAATGTTCATGCCCCAGAAGAAGAAAAAACCCCTCCATAATAACACGAATCACTAACAATAATACGAGGGATCAAAATGCTTTGTACCTGGGTTTTCTCATAAAGAATGTGCTTTTCCTCGTCAGCATCCATACTAAATGTCAAGTCAGGTATATCACTCACATCATTCTGAAACAGACAAGATACAGAAGATATACTGTCATTCACTGGAGAAAAGACTTGCTCCATAGCAACATGTGGGTAAAAGCACATTTTCAGACGAAAGGGGCAATTCTGATTAAATTCACTAACCTCCAGCATCCACTTCAAATTCTTGTAATAATCAGGATCAACAGCCTCTATGTCATGGTAAGTCACCTTTACATCAAGAATGTGCTTGTAGAAAGACCGAGTAAAGTAAACATCCAAAAGCTGTCCATCAAACAATGCCTTGGCAACCTACACAGAAGCTCACAAGCAATAAATTCAGAAAACAGCCTATCTCAACAACAGTAGTAAAATCTAGTTCAGAAAAACCAAGTTCTGGAGCTTTACCACACGTCCCACAAACTTGAAGTAAGACAAATGTTCTGTCTGATAGACAGAATTAGGGTTTGGCTGAAAAGTCACATTATTCCCCACAGTTGTGAAAAGCAATGCTCCCTTGTCAAATACAACTCTTGACAGCAGTTGATACCATTCTCTCGTCAAACCCCCAGCATCGATACCCTCTTCACCCTGGAACTGCACATTCAATCTTCCCCTCAGATCCTGGGTAGGTCGCATCCTCAATTGATTGTATGAATCCTCCAAAACATATGCCCGCCGAACACTTATCCGCAGAGGGCCAGAGAGGTGTTGCTCATGCTGTTGCCTTATTCTGGAGCGGAAATATGCTCTCTTGTTATCAAAATCAATAAGTCTGGGAGCCTTCAGCATCATAGAAAGTGATTTCTCCAACAAGCCAGGGTTCTGTCTAATAAAAGTATTCAAAAGCCGGCGATGCTTTTCTGCAAATCTGGAAAATGTAACAGCACCATCAAGTTTTCTCTGAAAATCCCCCATACATGCTGTGGTTGAGGTAGAACTCCCAGAAGACTCTTTTGACTTCTCTCGCAGTTATGCTCATGTGATCTTGTTGTACAATGGATTGGTTTGCCTGTAGCTTTTCACACAAAACAAAGAAAGCTTCAATGAAAGGCAAGAGTCTCTGGGTTCCTGGAGGAAGAGGGGATGAAGAAGAGCTCCCCTGTACATGCTCTCCTACATTAATATTTGACATAGTTGGACCAAAAGTACTTTGAATGAGCTGCGTCTCTGTCACACTAATACATTCGCTCAACTCTTGCCACAATGGCTCTAGTGCAATACTTAAGTTCCACATGGTAGCTTGCTCCTCCTGTTCCCCCTTGCGCTCCAGGTTCATATTTTCATCAACAGTGGGCAAGGTGAGTGAGCTGAGTGCCTGTAGCACACGTAGGATTGCTGCCCCAGCCATGGAGCCAGCACTTAGACCCAGCATGTGAGTGTTCCTCAAGGTAACAAGCTCACTGACAGCTGAACTGCTCAGCCCATGAGCTAATTCTGAAAGCTCCAAAGTAAAGAATTTACGATGGGTTGCAACAACTGAGGCCAACTTCTTAAGCACTTCTCCAGCTAACATGTACACTTTATCTGACAGCCTGAAATTTATCAATGGAACAGATTATTGATTCATTATCCAATTCACAGAAGTTGAAAAATATAGGAAATTGGAGATGACTAAAAAGGATACAGAAAATATTTTTTTTTGGTAGAAGAAATTATATAGATGATTGGAAGATAGCCAATGATGGATTGACTGAAATATAGTGTGAAAGTTGACTGATAAGACAGTATAAGAGTGACAAACTGAAAGTACCCTTCACGTCCAAGAAGGCTGCACAGATTGCGCAAATCAGGTTGTGGCAATTGCAAGAAAACACTGGATGCATCAATGCTCCTCTTTCCATCAGAAGCGATTATACTGGAAGCTTTGTCTTCTTGACTTGACTCTGCAACCACAGGCAGAACACTTGGAACATCACTAGAAGCTTCACCAACATTTTGTTTTTGGGAA
This sequence comes from Salix viminalis, assembly GCA_029228465.1. Lineage (NCBI taxonomy): Eukaryota > Viridiplantae > Streptophyta > Magnoliopsida > Malpighiales > Salicaceae > Salix > Salix viminalis. Next base: position 22,292,645 of record CM055441.1, on the reverse strand, counting down.
GTCTCCCTTGCCTGTTCAGATTGAGCCTGGCTCTCTAATTTTGATGCTGCCATAAAAACTACTACTTGAAGCAACCCCATGACCTGCACCATAAAGAATTTGTCTCATGCATGCATTCAAGAGCACTTTAGAAGAAAGGATAAAGTTTGTACTGCAAATATGGGGAAAACATGCTAAGAGAAATATGAGCAAAACTACAAAATACATAGAATTGAATCATGAAAGGTAAGAGATGAAAAAACCACTTCAGAACCAGATTGCTCATACCTGCTCAAGATGGGCAGTGCTGCGTAAAAAGAGTGGTCGATTCAACAGCTTCAGGAACAGGATCAAAGGAACATCATCAGTGTCTCCCAGAGGTTTTGGTGAATCACCTCCATCATCAATTTTCTCCTTGCCTTTATCCATCTTGGTTTCCAGATATTTTGGACTTAGAGGCTCTGAAACAATTGAGGGATCCAAGTAGAACAACATATTGGCAATAGAAGTATGATTTGTAGACAAATAGGTCAAGATTTCCAGAATTCGACGTAAAACCAAGGGAGGAAGACCTATTAAGGAAATAGTCAAAATTAATAATCTAAAACAAAAGCCAGCAAGAAAATAATGATTACAACAAACAGAAGAAAAAAAATACCATCCAACAACTGTGATCGACCATAAACAACGTTTGACTGACAGCCATAAAGCCTCTGGGAGTTAATTGTTGCCAATCCACCGATTGACCCTTCAGCCTCAGGTTTAATCATATTGAGCAAAAGGCGAACCAAAGTTGCCCTTGTAGTACTATGTGCGCAAAGGTTTAACAGAAGTCTTTGCAGTAGGCCTTTCCCAAGGGGCTAACATAATAGAAATAATAAAACAAATTGACAGGTTAGCATAACAAACTTTCAAAAAAATATCTAAAAATAAAAGATTTGGCATTCTGCACTCTGAACAATTTACATTCTTATACACAAGTTCTATAAATTCTTACTGGACCTTTTGTGTTAAACAACAAAGAAATCCATTTGCAAGTTAATTCATTTATTCTTTTGAAAAGTTCAGGATGTAGAACCAGGCTATTAATTTTCTAGAAGTAATCAAAAAATGAAATTTAGAATTAATTGAAACTCAAATCAAATAATTCTAAGCCATTTTGAACATGTACCCAATGAAAAGTTCAACTTTTCCCAAATACCAAGGAAGGAAAGTTAGTTCCCAGTGAAACATGATATGTATAGAACACAAATTACCTGCGCCAACCTTAGGAGGCGGATCAAAGCTTTCAATGCATTTGCATCCAAAAGTGGCTTGCCTTCAATTTCCTTCACCTTCAAGCTATCTGCAATAGTAGAACCAGCCCTCCTTCCAATAGTCACTCCAACACCCCTGTCCATCACTGCCTGCCTATCAAACCCCAAACCATTTCTGCGACTACTTAGCCTGTGGCTGCTGCCAAAAAGGCTGCGAGCCTGATAGTGACTCATTGCTCGGTCCCTTAGCATTTGGGCTTCGGCAAGTAATGGAGAAGGTAATGCTGATAATACTGCTTCTGAAGATGTCAAAAGCACCTGTAACAAAAGCAATCACAAAATGGTTATCATGACTCAAGAAATAATTGATGGCTAAGTTAAAAAGCACAAACCTCTTCACGCAAATCAGCAGGAAAAGTTGCAATTATCGAAGCATTATCCATGTCAACAGGCTGTCCTTCAGCCTGCTGCGCAATCCTCTGTGCCCTTTGTTGTGCCAAAACCTCTGCTTGTATGTCTGGAGGAAGGGCAGCCAGAAATTCCGGATCAATATCATCAACAGAAGGTGGAGCATAAGTTGGAGGTTGAACAGACTGAGCCTGCTGGGAAGCTAGAACTTCTGCTCGTAAATCTTCAGGTAAAGCCTCCAGGAAGGTTGGGTCAATTGCATTTGTAGCAGGAGCCCCATTATCTATACCAGTTTGGTCAGCCTGGGCAGTGTCCTGAGCAACCATCGTCTCTTGCCTGGATGATGGCTCGCTGGCACCTTGTTCAGAAGCAGGCATGGATTGCTCAGACTGATTTCCATCAGCATCGGCATCAGCACCATTCATTTCAACATCAGCATTCACATGATCCACATTAGGCATCGCTGAAACATTATCAACCAACAGAGGATTATCAGACAGACCACCTATTGCGGATCCCACAGCCTGAATAGGCACTTCATTAAGACTTGAAGGTACTTCAGGGATCCCTTCACAAAGCAAAGCTGCATGTTGTTCTGCAGATGAGTTGGCAAGCTCTGGCATTGTCTCAACTGGATCACATGCATTGCCATCACCATCTCCAATTTCCATGTTATCAGGACCATTTGGTGTACTGTTCAGAGAAATTGGTTGAACTAACATAGGCTCATCCACCTGTAGACCTTCACTTGCACCATTGAATGAAGACCGAGGATCAACCTGCTCGTTGCAAGGAACAGTTTCAACTGTTGGATTAGGCTGATAGTGGGTAACTTCATCGTCATTTTCTTGATGAACTTCGAGTTGCTGATTGCTGGTGTTATCACCATCCACCACAACTTGACCATCATTGGATAGAGGATCGGATGGTTGATTCTCCTGCACTCCTGAATTCTGGAACTGCCTCTCAGTGGGAACAATGGTTGCAGGTACACTGCACAGCTGTGACAGGAACTGTTCCTCTATTGCTTGAGCGATTGCAGCTGCTTGGGCACCTGCTTGCGGCTGACCATCATCTGTCCACCTGCCATCACCAGGCCCTCTTCGTCCCTGTGTATGCAACAAGTCCATACCTACAGAATAATCAGACAAAGGTGGGGGTGCTGCACTACCCGAACGATCAACAAATATACTACTAGGTACATGTTCATATGGAAGAACAGGAGCATCAATGTAAAAGTGAGCTACATCAAAGCTCCCAGATGACAAAGCTTCTAAATCCCTGGATGAATGCCCACCTGATGACCACATAGAAACCAGATCCCCTGACTGGGATGGCCTTAGCAGAAGAGGATGTTGAAATCCATTTACTTCTGTGACAGAACGCTCAAAGGAAGACCTGCCACTCTGACGCCGTCGGTCAAAACCCAAAGGCCTGCGAAGGCCGAAAAGATCATCCACATTCACCCCTTCAAATGGCTCGGCGGCAACATCAATGAGACCACCTGAAGCTCCAGGCTGACCGAGTACCTGCAAATGATCTAACCCATCAAGAGCCTCCCTCCACCTTACCTCTATAACACGATTCTCGTGAAAATCATCATCTTCTTCATCAATCATCTCATCATTATAGTCATCCCCCAAGCCAGTATCATCATGATCTTCCACGTCAGTGTCAGCAAGAGACATCATGCCAGCACCATCTTCAGCAATGTCCTCATCCTCTCCCTCATCCTCATCCTCATCCTCATCCTCATCACCATCATCTCCCATGTCATCATCCTCATCACCCATATCATCATCAGCCCTGTTCTCAACGTGAAAAGTCATCTCAATTTGGTCAGTGTTGTGTAACACACCACCTTCTTCCATTTCTTCACGCATGAAATCCAGTCCAACCTCCATCGATGGGTTGGTTGCCATTGTGTCTTCCAATTCTAACCTCATGTCTTGCTCTGCTGACTCATTTTGATGTACAACATGATTAGCCTCAACATGAGTAGTTCCTTCTTGTTGCTGAATGTCTGTCTCCTCCTCATTTGGGACTTCCTGTGTGCCCTCCATATTCTGATTATGCTCTATAGTCTCTGCAGCTGATGCAGTTGTCTGTTCATCATGCCTGCCATTTGACCCTGTAGTTTTCTTCCTGTTCAGACCCTCAGATTTAAGAACTTGCTCACTAGCATTGGCAGCCCTTGACAGGCTTTCCAAGGCCTTCAGCAGAAGATTAACAATTTTAGGAGCATCAGGATGGTCCAAATCAATTGCTTGAAGAATGCTGGTGAGAGACTGCACCATTCCTCCATCTATCATGCTTTTTGCTATATCCGGCGAGCATCCAGAACCAGGTAAGTGGCTGGAGGATGCATTTTTAGACAAAATTGAATATACCAAATCAGAAAAAGCAAAAACTTTTTTATCAGGTAACAAAATGTTTTTATGTGAATTACTCTCCAAGTTCGAGAATGAAGACATGGCTTTCACAAGTTCATTAATTACTCGCCTCCGCCCTTCACCAGATCGACCACACAAAACCACAAGGAACCAAGAAGCTTTTTCAGACAATTTGTCCCTCCATTCATCAGGACCTGCAGATTTATCTGTAGCTATTGGAAGCAGCTGATGTAAGATATGATGAATTATCCCACCAAGCCCTGAACTACCAGTTTGATTAGATCCCCGCAGGTGACACAATTCCAAGTCTCGTCTCAGTATGACCCCAACTGCATGCACATACATAAGAAGAATATCACTCAACAACTTGAGAACAAAATTCACCTTAGCCAGTCCAGCAGATCTTTCAGATTCAGACTCTGTTTTCTTTGCCTCATCAACTTTGGATTTTCCCTTTAACTTGGTAGCAGGTTCATCCACATCCATAGAATTTAAATCACCAACACAACCTTCCTGACTTTTTGGCACAGGGTATTTCAGAACTATATCAAGAAGCTGATCAATTACTTGAGTAAGATTGGCTGGAATCTTTTTATGGCCTTTGGCACATTTACCAGAGCCATCATGCATCTTGCTCTCAGAAATCCGGACAGATTCATCAGCACCTGGAGCTTTTGATTTGTCCTTTTCCTTCTCTTTTTCCTTCGATAACACCACAAAAGTCCTCCCTCCTGATGATTCCAGCTGAGAAACTGCAGCAGCAGCTTTCATAAAAACCAGGGGATCTCTGGAGATAACAGGTGCCATAGATGTCAAAAATGTCCTTGGGGAAATACGCCCAGCATGGCGATTTCCACTCAAAGTTTGCCTTATCTCCAATTCCATAGCAGTTTGCAGGGTTTGAGGATCTTCAAGGAGGTGCCGAACGATAGCAGATGCAACAGTGTGGTATCCAGGGAAGAAGCAACTTCTTGGAAGACTAAAGAGAGAAGCTAACCCTCCATTTTCAAGAAACTGCAAAGCTAACACATGAGTTTTTGTCAAGCGAGCACATAACTGCAGAATAGCCTGCATGATCACAGCAGGGACATGCTGTTTCATCAAGTCACAAACAACAAGTAACACTTTATGACTCTCTTCAACAGTCAGGTAACCAGTTGACTTCCCCAATATTTTCTCAATTGCTGTGCCAGATTCTTTCTCAGGGAAGTCTGAAGCCACTTTTTCTTCTTTACCTGATGCCAGAACTGATGGGTCAGGTGGAGATACTGTCTGGGTTCCTCCCATGGTCTCAGAAGAGATTCGGGGCCTGGATTGCAACATGTTATCCAAGATGAGCAGTAAAGCACTTAAGCATTTTGGGACAAGAATTTCACTCCCTGATGCATTTCTAGCCTTGAAATTCATCAAGATATCTGTTGCAGCAGCAACAATACCATTTTGTGCAGCAATTTCTCGAACAGTTCCATCCTCAAAAAGGAGCAATGCTAAAATATGTGATATCATACACAATGCACTGGAATCCTTTGAAAAATCTAACGGGCAGAGTTTTAGTTGCTCAATGAGATAAGATGCCACCTTTAGACGGTCCTCTCCTTTGTTCCGATTGCAAAGGGTCAGAAGCAAATCTGTCAATGAGAATGCCATTGTATCACTACTCTGAAACAGCTTCACAGATGCAGCAAGAATATCTTCGATGGGAGGCACCTTCATTTGTCCTTCTTCTGTCAAGGCATCGATTGACTTATCCACATTGCCAACTTTTCGATCCTTCTGATGAACTTCCTAGTGACAGCGCAAGTGCCCGAGCCAACTCATCATCATCCTGCACAGGATCCTCATTGTGACTAAACAGCCACTCCATAGCCATTTCAACACTATTTGTTTCCACCCGTCTCAATGCCTCTTCAGCTCTTGCTCTTGTAAAGCCCATCTCAACAATCGTTGCAATTGTATTTTCATCAGGTGGGGGGGGCATGAACCTTTGGTTTGTACTTCCTGCAATGCCACTGCGACTTCTTTTGACATCTCCAACACCAGAGTATATGTGTGTAACAAGTGATACAATAGAAGCAATGAAGCCAGCACTGCAACGTGGAAACATTGGGTGGTTCCAGACAGGTAATATGACATCCAGAACCTGAGACTGCAGCATGCGAACAAAGACTTCAGGGTCCTTAGGAACAGGAAATAGCCCAATTGATAAACCAACTGCAACAGGCTGAACAAGTAGCTGAGCTTGGGATGCAGAGGTTGAAGATAAAAGCAGAGAGGAGTTTACAAAATACTCGAGTGCACGGCAGTAGCTTTGTAAAGTTTCAAGTAGCCATGTACTGTGAGACAAATTATTTCCTTCACCTGCCTTCTCGTGGTCAACTGAGGGTGTAGGAAAAGGGTGAGGTAGTGTCCATAACAGTTGACTTGTAGCTTCAAATGTGGTGAGCAGCTCCCTAAAGGTTCCATGTACATAAAAATTATTGACCATTGCTGCATAACAAGTACGCCTCCTGCTGTCAAATGTGAGGGCTGCCATATCATCAACTACCTTTCCAAGATACCGGCACTTAACTGACAGTGATGTATCAAGTCCAGTAATAGAATACCCAGAGAAACTGAGCGCTTCAAGAAATATTTTAGCCAAGGTGGTTCCCAGGGTCTTTGAAGCTGCACTCAACGATCCTACATCAGCCCTTCGACGATTTGGTAATGTAAATCCCTTCACAAGGGCAGAGAAGAAAGTACGTAATATAGAAGCCAGCTTGTTAAGAATCTCATCAGGAGTTCTCCTCTTCAACTTTGGCAAGGATGTCTCTGTTTCATCTGATGGGATCTCAGAGTCAACACTTAGAGCATCCAAGTGCCGACCAGTCCTCCCACCGCGTATGCGTGCCAAGCCATGTCGATTACGACGGTGCAAGCCTTCACCTGAACGAATGACTGAGAGAAATTCACGTTCACCACCCCAAAGGGACTGAGAACCATTCCTAATAGAAACTGGGTTCATGTATCTCACTACTGGAACATTTGCATCATCATCACTTTCTCTTCCAACAGCATTTGATGAAGACACATCTGCACTCTCTGTCTCTTGTTCGGCATATCTCTTTTCATCCACTTTGGAGTCATTATACAGAGAAACTTGCCAAACTATTTCCCGGTATGCATTCCCAAGATCCTTCAACACATCAGCATCTGCAGTCCCCAATTCAGAAACAACAGTACTATTCCCCTTCAGCAAAAAATTGGAGAGATAAAGGATACCCTCGAGGCTGGAAAGATATCTCAGAACCTTAGCTTGATTAGAAGATTCAACCACAGCAAGATGAGTCCCTCCAACTGCAACTAATAGTTCATTTGTTGATTTCAAATGTTCTCTCAAGAAAGCACATACGGACCTGGCCAAGGAAGCAGAATGCTGTGGTGAGAAGTTCTTAAATGCAACAGATATGATCTGACCAATCGGTGTTGAAAGAGGCATCAGAGGCAAAGTAAATAACTGCAGAACAGCATCAATTCCCTTCTTCTCAACAAATATACGGCATGTGTCAGAATTCTGAAGAATTGTTTCAAGAAGACGAGCAACATTGCTTAAACATTCAGGAAAGAGTGACTCGACATTTGCTACAGAGACATCAGATGACTGCTCAGTGGTCTGCTCCAAGGTCTCCATCCTGAAAGATTCCCTATCATCTGACAGAACCGGGCCCCTTTCTTCAGCATCAGTTTCCATAGGAACAGGAGCAGAACATGATGGATCAGTGGGCGAGCAAGAAGCATCAACCCCAGACCCAATTTTTGAAATGGCATTTAGGATCTCAATCACCATATCCACTCCAGGTCCTCTTAATGAGGAAGCATGGCGCATGAGTTCATCCAGTCCACTAGACAAGGACCCTGGTGCCTCACCAAAAAGGGCACGCAAATACATTTTAGATGTAAATATTTTCACAAAGCACCTTAGAGCATTCCGATCTTTGACTGCCTGAAGACCATTATTATTCAGGCACAGGGCATCCAAACACTGAGGTATACACATTATGGCTTCTGAAGAGGATAGAACACCATCCATTATTGCGTCCAAAAAAGCAGAAGGAAGACCTGCTGCATCTAAGACAGGAAAACAGGTAGGATCTTTGTGAATTAGATCACTCATGACAGTGGCTGCAAGTGAAAACACCCCTCCGCCAAAATCTTTTGCTCTTCTAAAGATTATACATAGGCATTGGGGCAACAAACTCTCTTCAGATCCATAAATACGAGAAGTATTCCCAGAAGCATATGTTCCAAGGGATATAGCCCGTAGCAAAGCTTTCATCAGTAAACGTCGATGATATGCAACTAATGCTTCAGAATACAGCGGGAGCATGCTATCTAACTCTGTGGAAGCACTTGCAGCTATTTGCAAATTCCTCGCCCTCAAATCAGAATCTTCACCTTGTTGCTTTGAACAATTTTCTATATGAGACACTTCTACCTTCAATCGAGAGATGGTATCATCCAAACCACCCAACTCTCTGAATAATGCTGCAGCAGGATTACTGTAATCCATGAATGCCTCTAGAATATGCACAGCTGTAGCTACCAAATGCAAGTGCTGAGGGTCTGTATCCTTGAGGAGGGGTAGAAGAGTAGGAATAAACCCTGCCTCACGCATGGCTGAGCAACCTGATGATGATGACACCAGAACAGTGACAAGCGATAGTAGAGCCTCAGAAAAAACAACAGACCACTTAGTTGTATCACTGATAACAGAATCAATGGTTTTCTGCATGAGGCTGGACAGGATACCACGGTGACCACCAGATGTGACAGCAGCCAAGACAGTTGATTGGCGGGACCGGTCTTGAGAAAGGGCGACCAATGATAACAGACAAAGAATTCGAATTTTCTCAGGGACTTCATCTTCATAGCTCAAAAGTGAAACTAATTCGTTGACAAACTCAGGCTCAGAGTTAAAGAAAGAAACTAGATCATCAGCATCACTGCTTGCTTGAACAAGAACAATGAAAGCATACAAACGAATGCATGTGTACTGCTGTCGAGAAGCCAAAGAGCCAAAAGCCCTTGCAAACCGCAATCTCATCAATAAAGAAAATCTTAATCTGGGAGGTACTTTATACTCTACAACTAACTTATTCAGAAGCTCTAAATCTGTCTCTGGGCAAGCATGGACATTAGGTAGATGAATAATTTGTAAGCCCTGAGTTGACTGTTCTGTGGCACTGACCTGACTTGACAACTCATCCAACGCATAGAACTCAAAATGGAGGGTGCAGCCAAGCTCATAAGCAACAGGGTCACACCCATTTTGTGCAGTAGATGCAATCAATCCAAGACCCTCATCCTTTCCGCCCCAGCCTTGTGCAAGAGAAAATAACTTTGTATTCAAAGACGCATCTCTAATGGAATATCTTCCGAGAGTCTTCTTCAAAAAAGCTGCCAGAGTCTGCAGGCAAGCCTCTAGTACATCCGCATCAGTGGAAGCAAGAAGGTTAGAAAGATGCTGCTGCAAGGAAACAGAGAACCAAAACTTTTAGGAATATGATGGTGAAAAAAGACAAAGGTCAAAGAAACGTGCCCATACTGAAGTTTATCACCAATAAAAACATACACAACGACACTGCATAGAGACTGAAGCCTAACTGATAAAACAAAAGTAATGGTAATACACACGATGCATTTCATATAGGAGCAACAATACCTCATAAGAACTATAAAAGTGCTTATTTGTGCAGTTCTCTAAAATTATTCTGGTAACACAAAGAATTTGAAGAACAGCATCTCTTGGAAACGGAGGATCAGATTCCAAAAAGTTGTCCTCAACCTGCAAATCTCTTCTTGGCTTTATGTGCTTCTCAAAATATGAATCGAAATGATTAAAAAGATCAACCCAATGATGAAAATCTCCCTGCATCATCATGAAATAGAGTAAATCAAACCAAACATAAATCGGCATGAAAGCAATCATTATTCTTTGCAAGAAAAAAGAATGTAAAGTTACCTTATCGAACTCCCAAACAAAACCTTTTAGAGGTTCTTCTATATTCTCAAGTGGTGCAGTAGTAACACTGTTGATGAAGGACTTAATTTTGGGAGGCTGATACAAATCAAAGGGCACAATATTATATAACACTGTGAAAACAGTGTGGGAAATCAAACTCAACCAAAATGTTGATGTACAAACACAAAGGAAGCTGGTCTTGCAAACCAACAAATTTCCTTTTCCATACAAGAGAGACGAAATTCTCTAGAAAGAAACGGTTCAAATTTAGCAACCCCATACAGTTAGCAAACAGATTTTAGTGATTGAGGACCATGTACCATGAGGCTGGTACATGTTGTGATATGACTCAACTGCAGAAGGGAACACACCAACTTAAAAGTTAAACTGAAAAGAGTACTCCAACTATCATATTCTAACACTATTATCCACCTTCCCCATGTAGATCTTCAACAAGTAATTCATCTTTCCAGGATAAAATGCTTGTAAATAACAACATTTTGCTCAAAACTTTGAAGAGAAAAAAAAATGAAGTAGGTCTTCAATTCAACTGCAAAGGACATACAAGTGTTGTTACCCACATTTAACCCAAAAAAGCACTCGGTTAACCAACTTTGCCCAATTAAGTATTCTTTAAAGTAATTGTAAGTTCATTTTTTTAATAACCAAATTTAAAACTTAAGAAGAGGATGAGGAAAAACATGGCAAATTGTGTTCCTCAACTATATCCATCATTTAACAGCTATTATCAAGAATTCGAAACCGGACTCCTTTCAAATAACAACAACCATACGTACAAAAACCAACACACCGGCACAAGCATAAAGTTATCTGTCTCAAACAATTTCAACCATTACCCAAAAATAATAGCATCAAATTCTACTGCTTGGAAGCCAATCACTCTAAAGTCTAGTTCTGACCAATCAATAGCATAGAAACCATAACTAAACTCCATCACAAAATAAAATTAAAAAAATAAATGAATCGATAAAATAAATAGCGAAAGAAAACACTGACTGACCACTTCTGTAGACCTCCTCCTCTTAAGCTTCGTCATGATTCAGACAAGCATTTGCACGGAGAGACCGATCAAGAATTGATCAATTCTCTATAATCGAGAATCGATCGAGCAGCTTTCTCTTAAACTGAAGAGGAAAAAAAGTTAGGGCTGTCTTCTATTCACTTACTATTCAAAATGATCGGATCCCAAAATTATATAGAGAGAGAGTATTATTATTTGATTTTGAGAATGAAATTGAGTTCCCGATGGAAACTAGGGTTTTCTATGAGATCGCGTGTGCATAGAATTTACAGGTATTATTATTAGATAGAAAAGATAGAGAGGTTTGAGGTTTTCATAGAGGAGAGGAGAGAGAGGTAGAGAAGGATACTAACTAGGAGAAGAAAGCTAAAAAGAAAAAGAGTGTAGCTTTCTTTCTATTTTCTTTTTCTTTTTTTCTCTCGCTTTTAATTTGGTATTTAATCCTTTTGTTATTTAACCGGAATAATTACTTTTACCTGGGAAAAGAAAAGTATTTTAGTAGCTTGCGTGTGAGTAATTTTATTATATTAGTTATTTTTTAATATATTTTAAATAAATATATAAAAATATTATTATTATTAAAGAAGTACTGGGTAAAGATATTCTTATTATTACTTTAAAGGGTACTGTGTTTTATATTCTCTCATCTTTTTATTCCTGTTTTTTTAAAGTGATTTTTATTGGTTAACTAATAAGATATTATAAGTTACTCATTAAGCTTTTAAAAACTAAGATGCTATATTGTAGCACCAAAAACTTTTTAAACATAAAAAATATAAAGGTTTGGGAGATTTGTTTGACATTATTATCCAATATAAAAATAAAGTTTATTGAATTTTCTTCCCATCAAGATATTTTTATATTAGCATACCTTTTATTTATCTTAGCAAAGACAGTATTTTTAATTGGAATCATTATTTCTCTTAAAAAAATTATAATTGATCAAAGACAACTTTACAAAAAATACCAAAATAATATGTTCATATTTTATGTGTGTTTAAAAGCTAAACAAATCAAAAACATGATTAAAATCTATTTAAAAATTTTAAGAATAAAAAACAATTTGAATCAAATTTCATGAACAATTTATCATTACTGTTATTATTTTCATATCAAATAATTAAAAAACATATATAATAATATTTATTAAACAACATCTAAAAAAAAATTAAATGAATCTAAAAAAAATTAAATGAATCTACAAAAAAATTTTAATTAGTAAGTACATGGAGGCTTGGAGGTCAAGCCCGCATGCATGGCCCTGCTTTTTCATTTTTTTTCTTGACAAGGAAATGAAAAATAGCAAGTTACTAGTTAATTGGTCTGTACTATGTTGCGGGTCAAATAAATAATTTTTATAATTGTTAAGATTAAAATAATTAATAAATTTTGCTAGTTCAAAAATAAAAAATAATATTTATACATATAAGGTTTGATATAATGAAACACATCAACACACTCTATTATAATAACAATACTATTGAAGTCTTAATATCTAAAAATATCATTACTATATTTGCTAAAATAATAAAAAAATATTAAATTACTCTGAGAAAAAAATAATTGAAAATATTAACAAAAGAAAGAAGTAAGAAAAAAACTAAAATTATTATTATTGCATTAATAATGGGAAAAAAATTCAATCAAAGAAAAAAAAAAACCCTAATTTATCTTGGACAAAACTAAGAAGTTTGAAAAAAAATTTAAAGTGGAAGTTGATTTTTCTAAAAAAAAAAAGGACAGAAAAAAAATATAAATATTTTATATAAACTATCATTTTTTATTTTATCCATTTTCCTTATATTTATCTTGGAGGCTTACAAAGTGTTTGGTTTTATAGCTTAAAATGTTTTTTAAAATATTTTCCATATGAAAAAACATTAAACTGATATATTTAGGTATTTTTTATGGTTTTAATGCAAGGTTGTCCATTTCGTTTCAGTTGGTGTTTTGTTTTTTCAATCGGAACGGAACGTTTTGGTTTCGAAGAGTTTTGGTGTTTTGTTTTGGGGTTAATCTGTTTATAATTTTTATTATATATATATATATATATATATATATATAATTAAATATATTAATTCAACAAAAAAATCTTTTAGTTCAAAATTCAAAAATAAAAATATTTAGAATTGTGCAATTTAAATCAGATATAAAAAAGAGTTGAACTGATATAACTCGATCGACTTGATAAATTCAAAGATAACATGGAGAATTGATAAAAAATATAGTTTAACTAATAAAAATCAAGTTGACATCTTAAAAAATATTGAAAAGAGATATATTGGATCAACTCGGGTCAATCTAGATTAACCTTTCAAATGTGTGACTTGCATTATAAGACCATGATAACCTTAAATAAAGCAAATCAAAGCAAATTAAAAAGTTCAAATGCGTAATAAACTCTTTTGTTGAATAATTAAATTGAGAAAAATTTAATCTAAAAAAAGACATAATAAAATGATTTTTCTGAACAAAATTATGAATATGGATAATATTACGAGAATATCATAATCAATATCGCAAGATCATTACATTATCTGATTGCTCAGAAATTTTAACATAATATATATAAATATATCAAGACACTTCTCGTAAAATTGCATCTCAATCTAATAGTCAGATTAAGAGATATAATTGATATTGTAAAATTATTCATTTGTTTAAAATAACACTATTTGGTAGGAACGGATTGGACGAAACGAAACCGGAACAAAACGAGCAAAATTTGGTTGGAACATTCCGGCGGGAATTTGGGTGCAATTTCCAAACGGGACCAATATTTTGAGCGATATAAAATTTGTTTCGGTTTGTTTTGTTTTTTTGAATTGGAACGAAATATACTGACCATTTCGGACGAAACAGAATGGAATTAAACAACCTTGTTTTTAATGTGACAGTGTAAAAAAAAACATTTATTTTAATGTATTTTTAATTGAAAAACATCATACACCACATTATAAAAACACATTTAGTTTAGTTGCTAAGTACATATGAGCATAATGCAAATAAACCTAGTCTATTTAGAATTTAACAAGAAAAAAATTTAAAGAAACGCTAACAAAGACTGATTATTATAGGTAAAATAAATAATTAAAAAAAACAAGAGAATAAATTAATTAAACATTAAATTAAGAAATCAAGCAAACAAATTTTTTTAAAAAAAACAAGAGAATAAATTAATTAAACATTAAATTAAGAAATCAAGCAAACAGTTTTTTTTTTAAAAAAAAACAAGAGAATAAATTAATTAAACATTAAACAGTTTTATTAAAGAAAACAAAAACAAAAATAGATTAATATATTAAAGAAAACAAAAACAAAAACAAAATAGATCTAGAGTCATATGAAATTAGAAAGCTTGTTTACGAGTGTGAGTGATGTTGCTTTTAAAAAGTGATTTTTATTTTTAAAAATATATTAAAATAATATTTTTTATATTTTTTTACATTTAACACATTAAAATTATCTTAAAAATAAAATAAAATAAATAAAATATTGTTTTAATTTTTTTAAAAAGAAACTATTAAAGTATAATGTTAAACAGTAACTAGATAAAAGATTTGTCGCGATTGATTCTTTTACCATTACTAGAGTTTTCTCTTAAAGATAGAAATAGTGAATAAAAGGGATATTTTTTTAATTATCTTTTTTACCTATCTATGATAATTATTTTTGCAAATTAATAAAAATTATCAAGCCTCTTCTTAGATAGTGAAGCATTGTGCTCTTTTTTTTTTCTTTCAAAATCATGAAAAGAATTAAAAAATTTTAGGCACTGTTTAGTTGTTGTATTTTTGAAACAGAAAAGACAAAGATGAATTTGTATTTAATAGTGGTGTGCAAAATATCTAAGTATTTTTATATTTATTTGATTAATGAGAGATAAAATAAAATAAAATATGAAAAAAATTTGTTTTACTCTTGATATATATTATGGTCAAACTTGACATGTTTGAAACAATAGATAAAGATTTGTTATTTCCACTTTAATTTATAACTAGTATTATTTTTATTAACTAACTTAAATTATTATATTATTCAAATATATTTAATAATAATTAAACCAATCATATATGTCAAATAAATATTTACACGAAAACAAAATCAAAATCTATATAATTATAAAAGCAAGATATTAATTTCATCACAAATGTATATTTTTAGTTATCATTCAATACCCACATTGCATCATTATTTTTTGGGTTAAAATCTAAACTTTTTTTTTAAATGACTTTTACTTTTATGTTTTCTATTTTTTTAGATTAAATGATAAAAAATATTTAATTAAAATTAATAGTATGGATAAAAACTAAAATCGTAAAATATTTAAAGCTGACATTTACATTTTTTTTGAACTTGATTATTGTGTTGTTTGATATTGTGTTTTCAAAATTATTTTTGATTTTTTTATAAATTAAATGTTCTTGATGTTTTTAGATTATTTTCATATGCTGATGTTAAAAATAATTTTTTAAAAATAAAAAATATTATTTTAATATATTTTAAAATAAAAAATACTTTTAAAAACAACATTAATCAATCTCTTACCGTATATCTTGGTTGTTGCTAATAATCCAAAATGACGACTGTCGTTTATTTCGAAGCCTACTCGTTTATTTCGAAGCCTATACTCCTATCAATTAGATGACATGTCGCTTGACATGCTGTTATCTTAAAGGGCTTCCTTCTAGATATCCTAGCAAAAAGGAAGTGTCAAGTGTTCAAAGCAATGGCACAAGTGCTTTCCCTCCATGTTTTTTTCTCTGCAGAAAGACACAAAGTTGGTCCTTCTAAGCCACTGAAGAGAATCCACAACCCCAAAACATCTCTTAGCACTCATAGAAAAGGTAAGCTCTCTCTATAACTTTCTTTTTGGTTGCCAAGAAAATACAGGAAAAAAGCTTGCAACTTTTTTGTTCTTTTTAAGAACCCAGTTTCAGAAATTCTCAACCATGCTCATGCCACTATATAATATATACCTTATCCGATATATATATTGGGAAATCTCATTGATAAAAAACAAACCAAATGGGAATTATACCATTGGACGACATTTTTACAAATGAAACTGTATGCAAAACTGATATTGTGTTAGTTTATAGCTTCATCTTATGATGTTAAGTAAAAGATTGTGTTTTTTCAGGATGTTTTAGTTCATTGCTTGTGTATGGGGTCATAATGGGATTTGAATTTGTTTTCTTGCCAATGATTAAACAAATAGGGTGTTTTCAGGTCCTCAGAGTCCCATGCGCAAAACCCAGAAGCTGAATTTACAGGTTTCACCTCATCGAGCTGGTATTCTCTCGCTTGTGTTAACTCGAAACTTAATGCCTTGTACATGTCACTCCGTGCGCACTCTTTTTGTTG
Organism: Salix viminalis; assembly: GCA_029228465.1. NCBI lineage: Eukaryota > Viridiplantae > Streptophyta > Magnoliopsida > Malpighiales > Salicaceae > Salix > Salix viminalis. The sequence continues at coordinate 22,276,199 of CM055441.1, read as the reverse complement.
CTGGAAAGAGAAGCTCGCTTCAATAGCGTCTGCTATAGGACTTATTTACTTTTTAGTACTTTGTATCTTATGTGGATTTGTCCATGTTTTATACAGTTTCTGCAGTGAGGTTGATGAGAATAGAGATGGGTGGTGCATTTGCTGATCTTTTGAATGACAAAGGGAAAGGGTCTGGTGATAATGAGATGGGATATGTTGAAAGAACTCTTGGGTTCCGAACCAAGAATTTGGATGATCGTGATCTTAGATTGGTACTAATATTTTGTGCACTTCCATTTTGGTTTACAAGGCCTTCACTGTATTATTTGGAAAGAATTTTAAAACTGTGCAGGGGATCAAAACATAGTATAGTTTGTACATCCAGTTGTCACTATTATGATTAAGGGAATGCATCGTACTTGATTGCAGTAAACTCATCTGTTTTCTTTCCTTTATTCATTCACTAATGAAACATAGGTTACGGATATTGTTGGAGGCACCATTCGCTGGAGAAGATATCTTGATTATCTAATTGGATCATTGTGCCATGATGACAAAGCATTCAGGAGCATGGAACCTCTTCTCTTGCAGGTAGTTTTGGATTGTGTACTCGATATGTTTTTTTATTTTTTGGTTACGCGTGAAATTTCTTACTGGAGCAGCATGGAGTGCAATATAATAGTTAGCTCACTTTGATATTTACAAGGAAGTTATTTCATTATTTTTCCGTGTTTAAATAAATGATCTAGTCCAATAAAGTTTCTGTTGGGTTTAAGATGTGTGGGCTAGTAAATGCAAAAGTGGTCATGAGAGTGCAAGACTGAGTAGACCAGTAGACATAAGATGGTAAGATTACCTTTGGAAGTTAGATGTGTGGTCTAGTCCATTTAAAGGAGGTGTGAGAGTGTAAGGTGTAGAACACTGTTCACAAAAAGTGGACCAGGAATGATTGAGAGTAATCACACTTATAACACCTGCCGGACTTGTCTACCTAATGGTTTACTGTCATGGTCTAAAGTGTAACAAATATATCCAAGCTTTGTGCGGCCATCGCTGTATCCAAATGGTCTTTACAGAATAGCTGTATATTTGTCTGCTATCACTTTATTGCTACCCATTTTATCGTAAAATGAAAGAATTTCATTGACTAGAGTATTCACTTGTGTTCATATTTTTTTGGTTGATGTTTAGACAAAGTATAAGATTGTTTTTTGGTGAATATAAACTTGGCGTTTCATTTTATAAAAACACAATCATAGGAAAATATGTAATAATTTAAATTTGGGACTAGGTCTTGTCTCACATTTCTTTTCCCATTTTCTTAGATTCTCCGGATTGGCTTTTATGAGATTGTGAAGCTAGACATGCCATCATATGCTGTTGTTGATGAGGTAAGTTTGTTAGAGTTTTTTTTTATTTTTTTTCTCTCTGAGTTTTTTTCTTACAAGATTTTTCTTAGTAGAAAACTTAGTGACCTGCTACCTTACTCCCCCTGGCTTCAGTTGACCCCCTTTTGGTGTTTGTAAGAGCAGTCTTGGGTTGGTGCTTGAAATAAGGGTCATCAAAGATACAAATTTCTTTTTTGGGATGCGGTATCTTCACGTGTTAATGTGAAGTAACTTATATTTCGGAAGTATTTTCAGGATGGACATGTTAATCAATCTTCTTATTTAAAACTCATGTTAGTTGGAAATTGTTTCAGGTAATTTTATATTCATGTTCTTTGAAAAGGAAAAAATGGTATAGGGTAGATGTTGCATTTCCTATAACAGCATGGCCAACTATATGGCTTATTGTAACTCAAAAGTTTTCTTCATTTTAGAGGAACTTCATATGTACTAGTTTTAATTCAAGTGGTCTGGCCTGAGGTCAGATTCTGGCATAAATTCTCACCTAGTGTTTCAATAATTGGATATTATTATCTGGTCTATTGAAATTGTTTACTGAGGATTGTTTTTGAATATTGCATGTCACGACTGCAGAATGTGAGGCTTGCAAAAGTTTCCCTCAGGCCTGGTGCTGGCAACATGGTCAACGGGATTCTCCGGAAGCTAGTGCTGCTTAAGGTTTGCCACTTTATTTACATATCCAGGACAAGGAAAAGAAGATTTGCTGCTTATCTTAATATATGTTAAATCAAGTGGCATGCCTCAGGGTATCCTGAGTTACAAACATTTTGGATGTAGGAAAGTAACTCACTCCCCCTTCCTAAATTGGAAGGTGATGATCGCGCCCAAGCACGTGCTCTTGCCATCCTCTATTCTCATCCCGTGGTGAGTGCATATTGCAACTGTTGCACTTGTTGTGAGCATAAGATAGTTTAAATTGCTGCTGTGATTGTTGACATAACATAAACAACCTCTTAAATCAATTGGTCATTCATTATGATCTACATTTTCCTAGGAATTTAGCCCATGAGATGTTTGTGGATTTCTGTAAAAACTCAAGGAGCTAGTTCTACTTACAGAACAGAAATTCAAGTTAGCTTTTGTATGCTACTTGACATTTATGCACTAAACTTGCATAAGTTCTTTTATCTTAATTTATTCATACTCAAGGTAATTCACCAGTTTCAGCTGAAATTCAATAAAAATCCGTGGTCATAAACCTCATTCATGTACACAAATTCCTTGCCACCTTGGCTGTGAAAAATCTGGATAGATGTATGTCTTGCAACATCCCTTGTTTGACATGATAAGCAACAAAATCGGCAAGATGAATGGGTTGTGATAGTAAAATATGCATTTTATTGTACGAGTTTCTTATTTCTTAAACAAAATGAAGTATGGTAATTCATAGATTGGAAACATAATAATTACTATATGTGACATTCATGCTCACCATTTCTCGATTTATATAATGTTTCAGTGGATGGTAAGGCGTTGGACGAAGCATTTAGGGCAAGAAAAAGCAATTAAGCTGATGATGTGGAACAATGATGACCCCAGTTTCAGCTTGAGGTTTTTTCAGCTAACTTTGCTATTTTTTTCTGTCCATAAATTAAATTGCATGGTTCTCATAAGCTTCCTTCCCAATACTGATCTCAGGGCAAACAGTGGGAAAGGAGTTACTAGAGCTGACCTTGTGATGCAGTTCAATATGTTGAAGGTGCATGATATTTTTTTTTTAGTGCAGAAAGATCAAGATTTTTCATGGATCCTCAGCGGATGGGATGGGATGATTAGCATTATTTAGTAGGGTTGCATTTTTCCTAATAGTTTGGAACTATGGTCTCTCTCTGTCTTTGTGTCTGTTTGTCTCTCTCTCACACACACGCATGCGGGAACATGTGCGTGTATTTACATGCATAGCATGTCATGGAAGGATGCTGAAATTGATGATCTTTACTTGAACTCCAGGTCCCTCACGAGCTTTCTTCGCACTTGGACCATTTTGTCCGTGTTAAAACTGGACTGCAGGTATTAGTTATGATATTTCAGCCATATTTACGCAGAAAGGTATGACTGTTTCATACTAGGTACACAGTGAAAATTGTTCTATCCAGTGGCAAGTTGCAGACATCAGCTCTACTCAATAGCCAACACAAGACATGCATGTAGGGAGACTAGCTTCTATTGTTAGTCTTAAAAGATCCATTAGATGGCTGATTTTTACATTAATGAATAACAAGCCTTTATAATAGCTTTTTCTTAATTGGTTCTGACCTTGAGATCTGTTGTTCTGTAGTTCTCCAATTGTAAAAAACTAAACAACAAAACGGTGTTATCAGAGACACAAACACGTGCATCAATATACATTTAATGGTCGATAACACATTACTCTTATCAGATCACTTATCACTTTACAGAATACTGATACTTTTCCTTGCTTCAGAGTATCATACAAGCTGGATTGCTGAAACAAGGTCTATGTGCAGTCCAGGATGAGAGTGCAGGTTGATATTTGTCTTACCTTCTGATTACCCTTGGAACAAAAACTACGGTATTCACCACATGAAAACAACAAAGAAGATAAATATATAAGAAAATGAAAATTAGTGTGTTGGAATGCAGTAGGATATGGTGATAAAACATCCTAAACATTTGTAGTTTTCTGCTTTCTAGGCCTGTTCTCATTTCTAAACTATATGACGATCACATTAAGGCTACGTTCAACCACTGTGATAACTGAATCCATGTTTGTCAAGTTCATGTTTAAACCTGCTTGCATTTACAATTACAGACTGAGTAAAATTGGAATTGACCTGGCTTTTACTTTTGGTTCAACTGATATTGGCTTACTCAAAATGTCTTACAATATTTTGACACAAGTTTATTGCAGGCTTGATAGTTTCTGTAGTTAATCCTCAACCTGGCGATAGCATCGTTGATTGTTGTGCTGCTCCAGGAGGAAAGACGCTTTACATGGCATCACAAATGCAAGGCCAAGGTATTTTTAAACCAAGAAAGGTCATATATGCTAGTTCTAAGAGTTACTGCTTTCTTTTCTGGTGCTTTTTTTAGCCTTTATTATGCCATTTTAACCTCACATCTTTCTCACTCCGCTCATTGCTTAAACCAACTGCCTCATCTCATCTGCATGCGTTTTTATTCCCTACTTCTACATTATAAGACAATTGCAGCTGGCTTGTAGGTGAGAATATACATGCCCTTCAGTTCCGCATCATTGCTTCTCCCCTTTTGTTACTCCATCCAATTGAGCCCTGTCCGTATAATAGCAATATTATTCTAAAAATTAATATTGTACTTGAACAAAATTATTAGCTTAATAATAAAATTGAAGCAATCACAAAAATCCATTTAAATTAGAAAATGGAGGATAAATTTGAACGTCCAAAATTACTAAGGACTATTGAAAAAGATTAATTGGGGCAATTACACCCCCCCATTTGCATACAAGTCTGTGTGTGTGTGTGTGTTTGTGCTCTCTCTCTCTTTTGAGGAAGCCTTGTGCACGTGCACACACACAAAAACACATCATGTTTTCTGAACTTTCAATGGTGCATTGAAGATAATTTTGAATTGTAAGGATGTAGAACAATATTTAGTCCTCCAGGTATTTACACAATTTTACTGAGTAGACTGCATCTCTTTAGGTGATTGCGTGTTGCCATCAATTCATATAAATCTCTCAGTTACAAAACATGTTTTCTACAATTAATATGCCAACCACCACCATCATCCCATGGGCCCACCTTTTCTTTTTAATGAAAATTAATTTCTATTTTGAATCTGTAACTAAATTCTTGAACCAAGCCTTTCCTCTCAAAAAATCAAGTTCCTTATCTTGCTGGCCCAGATTTATTTTTCTCTGATTATTATTGACTGCGCTAAAAAATCAAAATTACTAAGCTGTTCTGCTATGATGATTATTTTAATTCTTCAGTTTTCTAGTGAAGTAATATTATATAGCGTGGTGATATCTTATGGATTATAGGCATGTTATATGCAATTGACATAAACAAAGGCCGGTTGAGAATCCTTAAGGAGACAGCCAAGTTGCACCAAGTCGATGGTGTCATTACCACCATCCCTTCTGATCTCCGCACCTTTGCTGTAAGTTGTTTTCATACTGTAAAAAGCTGTAATGCCATCAAAGATAAAAGCCTTTTATAGATTCATTTTTGTTTCCTTTTCCTTTTCTTAATTTTTTTTTAGGAAAGTTGTCAGTTGAAGTCTGATAAGGTTTTGCTGGATGCTCCGTGTTCCGGGCTTGGTGTTCTGTCCAAGGTAGTTTGTCTACCAACTAATATGTTTAAAAATATTAGTTGCATTGAATTTTGATAATACTAAGGACTTCGTTTAGTGTCTGTTTTTGTCATCTGATGTTTTCCTCACTCTATTAATTTCTTAATCCGGGACACAAGATATACACAATAATTGCTGCAAGCTTTTTTCTTTTTTGTTAAAGAGAGCAGACTTACGATGGAATAGGAGGTTGGAGGATTTGGAAGAACTTAAGAAATTGCAAGAGGAGCTTCTTGATGCTGCTTCCATGTGAGATTATAACTCTCTCTCTCTCTCTCTCTCTAATAACCAATATAACATCATCAGTTCTGGGAGAAACTCTTATGAACACATTCTGTTTCTTATCCTGGATGCTTGCCTGACTCTTTTTTTTTTTTTGAAAACTATACTCAATGACTTTTCCTTTTGATCAAATGTCTTATTTCTTGGACAATGTTTGCTGTGCTTTTGCAGATTGGTAAAGCCTGGTGGAATTTTAGTATACAGTACTTGTTCCATAGATCCTGAAGAGAATGAAGAGAGGGTGGATGCATTTCTTCTCAGGCATCCTGTAAGAGCTCAAACTTATCCGCTATCATGTCTGTTTTTTTTGTCTTCATTCTAAGTATAAGGAGAGGGATTTTCTTATAATCTGGAGATTTTAAAAGATAATATCATCTGCAGTCATCCCTTGGGCAAGTGCTCACTCAACATACAACAAAGAGCATTAAAGAATTTATTTTGGCATTGAAACTTGTTGGTCAAGTCTTATAGTTTTTCAATCTTTTGTGTCAGGAATTTCGTATAGATCCTGTTGACAGATATGTGCCACCTGGTTTTGTAACAAAACGTGGTTTCTATTCCTCTGATCCTGTAAAACATTCAATGGACGGTGCCTTTGCAGCTCGCCTAATTCGGACCTTGTGAAGAAATCGCAATACATGCAAATATTGCAATATGAAGCCACTCCAGTGAGCAACCTGCCCGGGACCACACTTCATGATTTCTAATGTTCTATTTCAGATCATTGATTCTTGGAAGCACAATGGACTTTGGAAATATGGAGATCTGGTAAGTAATTCAGCTGCATTTATCCTTCAACAATTAGAAAAGCCCCTTTCTACTAGCCAACGAAGCCCTTTCCGATCTTGTCCGCAAAGCATGTTCGGTAGGATTATGAGTTTGATAATGGTTGCTAAACCACAAGTCCCAGTCAGCTTGAAGCTGTCCTGGAATGCACCTGTACTAGGGGGAAAATATACATCATTTAGGGACAGACAATTCTCATATGATTTTGTTGATCTATCTCTTACCTGCCTGACAGGATGTCCCTGGTGTGTGAATGGCCGGTCCGCAATGGCAGTGGACCATATCAAATGCTTCAGACTTGCGAAATACTTTACCAGGAGATGCCATTGGAGAGATGCCTGAGAAGCTCCACCAACAATCCAAACGAATTCAGTTCGACGAGGAGGCGCCGCCGCAGCGGTCTGTGTACATTAACCAGGTCATGGAATGATCTGTCTGCTTAATTGTGAATGCCAGGCATCTTGTGTTGCTTGAAACAATTCACTCGTAACATATATTACCAGGAAGTTTGTGGCCCTGACAAAAGTAAAATTTTGTAACCATACCCAACCTATGCTGTGTGCAAAAGCCAAAAGATGGTGTTAGTTGTGCGTTATATATCCCTCCATGATCATAGCTCTCGTTGCCTTTGATTGGCTAATCAATTCCCTTTGCAGCAGCTCTGCCTGCAACTTCCATTAAAAAAATTTGGTATTATTAGATAGTTTTTTATGTAATGATATTAAAAATAATTTTTAAAAAATAAAAAATATATTATTTTAATATATTTATGAATAAAAAATATTTTCAAAATCAATTTTAATCATTTTTTATTCCCAAAACACTTTTTTATATTTTTGAGTAAAACTATTGTTTTAAACATGCCCTGAACTTATGTGTTTGTCACGAGTGTAGTTGAGATTTTATTTATAGTTTTTTTATTTAAAAATATATTAAAATATTGTTTTTTTTTAAAAAAATTATTTTTGATATTAGAACATGAAAATAATTTAAAAATATTATTTTTTTAATTTAAAATAAATAAATAAATTTAAAAGCATTTTTAAAATGTAATGCCAAGTCTATATTTGATAATAATTCTGTTCACGGGTCAATTGTCTCATTGGCTTGAATTTAAATTTGGAGGTTTTTTTTTTCAATAAAAAAACAAAGTTACACCTTAACAAATTTTTGGATTAATTTCCTAAATCCCTTTTAAAAAAAAATCTATTAAAAAATCATCATTGTTTTTCTTTTATATCCATCTAACCCCAAAACAAAATCTCCATATAAATATCTGAACCCTACTTTTTGATGTTTTCACAAATGAAAAAGAAGGTTTAGTGGATTTCATATAAAAGAATTATTTTATAATATATATAGTACTATTTTATAAAATAAACTTTATATTAAATTTCCGGTTGGAATCACTGTCCACACTTATTAAACCCTTAAAAAATAAAAACCCTTATAACCTACACAGACCAGACCAGACCAAACAATGAGAATGAGAAAGCATCAATGGCTAAGGACGACACTCTCACGTGCCTACTACTGCTCCTTCTCCTCTTCATTCCCTCTAAAGCACGTGACCCAATCAAACTTCGAGTCCGCAGTCGCTGACCTGAAAACCCACCTGAAAGCCGCCGATTTCGTGGCCATCGACTTGGAAATGACCGGAGTCGCAAGCGCTCCATGGCGCGAGTCCTTGGAGTTTGACCGCTTCGATGTCAAGTACCTTAAAGTTAAAGACTCTGCTGAGAAATTTGCTGTTGTTCAGTTTGGTGTTTGCCCCTTTCGTTGGGACCCTCTTCGTCTCTCCTTCATTGCTCACCCGTAAGTAAATATTTAATTTACACTTCTCGATTTGCAACTTTGTGATAAACCAAGTTTAGTGAAGTAAAGAATGCTGTGCTGTGCTGTGCAGGCACAATTTCTATATATTTCCGCGTCAAGAGGTTCCAACTGATTCTTCCTCGTGTGAGTTCCTTTGCCAGACGACGTCCATGGATTTCTTGGCTAAATATCATTTTGATTTCAATACCTGCATTCGCCAAGGTTTTTTTTTTAACTTCATTTCATTTCTGTTATGGATTGCTTTCCTCTTCTGCTGCCGCCGCTTAATTTGCCAGCACTTCATTTGTATATGTATGTAAAATTGGGAACTTACCATGCCGGTTAATCGCAGGAGTGTCTTATTTATCTAGATGGCAAGAAGATGAAGCGTTAAGGCGCTTGAATTTGCGATATGAGGATGAGTTATCAGAACAAGCTAGAGATGTGCCGTTGTTCAGCATTACGGATATTCTGTTCAGTGAAAGAATGAAGAATAGGTTGAGAGAATGGCGTGATGGGTTGTTGAAAGATACTAGCGGGGGATCTCAGTTGGAAGGTTCATTTTTAAATGACCCGAACCAACAATTTCAGAACATTTTTTACAAGATGCGTCCAGCTCTTTCTCTGAATGGTTTCACTTCGCATCAGCTTAGGTTGATTCAATCGGTAATGTTGCTCTATCTTCTTTTACTTTCAGTCGCAGATGTCTGACACGCTTTAAGGTGCTTTTACCTATTGAACTGGAGGGCCTATGTTGTTGATTATGCTAAGTACATAAGCAGCATGTACCTGCAATAATTTGTCGATGATTCTAATGCATCGTTCTCATCTTTTACGCTGTTCATTGCCTGTTCTTTACGTGGGTTTTATGTTTTGCCTTGTAGAAGCCTAAGCTCTTTTCTCATTGATTCTCCTTAGTGCAGAGAATTTCTCTGCTATCCTTTTGATACCAATATTCCTTTTTGAGTAATGGTTCTATACTATGCTAGGTGAGGACTGAAGCGTGCTAACTGATGAAAATCAAAACATGTAGGTCACAAAGAAGCATTTTAAAGATCTCGCTTTTGTTCGTGTTGAAGGTGAAAGTTCTTGTTCCCAGCAGTTAGTTGTGTATACGGACTCAGAGAGTGATAGGGACTTGCTTAAGGTAAAGTACATTCTATCATTTTGAGAAATATCGTTAGATGAGACAACTCATGTGAATTTTGAGTTTTCTAAAGTTGCTCTTGTCTGAGATTATTTGATATTTTAATTTGGATAAAATAGTTTTAATCTCTACTCTGTTGTCCAAGTGTGGTTCTGCCATTCCTTGATGTCTTAATGTTTTTGAGTTTACTTTGGCTTTTAATAATTTTGATGGGTGAAAGGAGCACAAGCTGATATGAATGCTGAGTAAGAGAAGGGAAAAAAAGTACTTATGCACGGAGAATGTCCACCATATATTTTAGCACATTGTTACTGCAATTGGTTAGGGAGATTGCCAAAATAAAAATACCAATATGAAATCTGTATCTTTAGTGCCATCACTTGAACCCTCCCAACAATTCAGTGCGTAGCTTTTTTTCCTCCCCCAGAAAGAAGTAATGGATGACTATCGCAGACAAGCAGAGATGAAGATCAAAGCTGCAATTGGGTTTCGCCATGTTATTGACCTCCTTTCCTCTGAAAAGAAGTTGATTATCGGTCACAATTGCTTCTTGGGTATGAATATTGGTTGTGCATTTCAAGATGCTGTCATCTTGATTCAGTATTAATTTAAGTTACTTTATGTGATGCAGATTTAGCACATGTACACAGCAAATTCTTGGGTCCTCTTCCGTTGGAAGCTGAAGAATTTGTCCACTCTGTTAACAAATGTTTTCCATACATCATTGACACTAAAATACTCTTGAATACTAACAATATACTCAAGCAAAGGATGAACAAATCAAAGACATCACTCTCCTCAGCCTTTTTATCACTCTGTCCACAAATTGCTTTTGCTTCGAATGAAAGTTGTAATCTGACTTTTAGCTCATCTGTTAAAGTGGAGGTTCAACTGGATGATACGAGGTCTCTCTCTCTCTCTCTCTCTCTCTCTCTTGTAAATTATAAAATGATTGTGCATAATTCATTCTGTTGCAAAGCTGCCTCCCCCTTTTTACCTTTGAACTGTCTGTAAATGTATGTTGTCTCATACAAAAAAAGTGCCTTTCATGTATGTTAAGTGAAGCAATTCAAAAATAAAACTCCATGGAGTTTATATTACTTGATAATCTGGTGTTCAAACCACAAGGTATCATCCCCCTACCAACCCATGATATGGACACCCGCCATTTCTAGTACGCAAGTGCCAGAATCACTTTGTGATGGGAATTTGTTTTGTTTGAAAGATAACTTCCAAAAAGGACTTCTGGGGGATTAATGTACTTATGCATCTACTTGGTGCCTGTTTTGTCTTCAAGTCAAAATTCTGTTCTAGTAAAAGTCAACACAAAGTAATTTTGTCTGTCAGGCATGTTGGCATCTCACACGGCAAAAGAATGAATTGCTCTGCTCTTTGATTTTGTGCTTATAACTGAGAAGAAGCTGCTCTTTTAACCAAGATTGAATATCTATTTTCAGGTCTTCCAGCTGGATTTCTGGAGTCAAACATGAAGCTGGGATATGATGCATTCATGACTGGATGTATCTTTGCACAGGCTTGCAATCTTCTAGGCATTGATTTTAAACTTTATTCGCCATCTGAGAATTTGGCGTGTAATGAGAGGCTCCAGAAGCATGCTAACCTTCTATATCTCAGTTGGATCAATGGAGACATCATTGATTTAAGCACCGGGCATAGAACTGCAGAGTCTTTGAGATGTAGAGACCTAAAGAAGTGGCAGACAGGGATTCTGTTTGAGAACATTGTTTTAATCTGGGGATTTCCATCTGACCTCAAGACAGCTGTTATAAAAGATCGCATCTCCAAAGTATTTGGCCCAACCTCTGTAACATCAATATGTCGTCTGGATGAAACTGCAGTTTTTGTGCAATTCAGTAAATCAAAATTGGTCGCTGATTTTCTACTTGTGAAAGAAACGCTGGATAGAAGTAATGATGCATTCTCTGTTTTGCATCCTCTGTCAACAATACTGGAAGGAGGAAGTACTTGTGCTGCTAGTTATGAAACTTACAAAGATATCTGCAGCTCACCTCTCTCGAAAGTTCTCTTTGCAGATCAGGCACAGGCAGTTGGTATTAGATGGAAGACCAAATTGGTAGAAAGAAAGGAAGAGATAGAAATCGAAGAGCAAGACAATTTTCACGAAGAAAATGCAGCAAATACTATATCAGTTTATGTGGAACAGAACTAGACCAGAAGGGAACATATAATCAAGGATAAGCAAAGTACTTGATCATGTGATGAGGTTATTGATTATTTCTGTGCCGCAGTAGTCTTAACAGATTAGAGCTACTATTGTTTTATTCTGGCCTGAAGCATGCCCAAAGTTGCAGCATTACTTTTCAAGGGAAAGTGGCCATTAAGAATGAGATTTCCTGTATACGAAATGTTAGTTCAAGTAGCAAAAGAAATTTAATTGTACATCCGTATTTTATGGCCATTTTTACAGCCAAATGGCATCTTTGTATATTCAAATTATGTCATTGATGTGCAATGCCAGTGTATTTTTTTTCAAGTACTGCCCCTTCAGCTCTTTCTTCTCACCGATTTGTTTTACATATATATTATGGACCTTAATTTACTAAAGCTCATCCAAATTGATTTTATATATTATTTTTATACGTTAGAAATAGCTTTTAAAAACATGTAATATAGACTAAAGTTCATGTCTATGAAAAAAATATGATATATAAGACTCAACATGTGTTTAAAATTTTTAAAACATAGGAACACCTATTTTTTATAGAGATTTTTTGGCCTGCCACCTTAATTTTATCATTTTGATTATTGATCCCACTTTAATTATCCAAACTACACATCATGTTTTGCTATTGATATTTTAATCCTCAAATGTGGAGTTTGCATCATTATCTGAGATATTTTATAGAGCTTTTCATTTTTTTTGTATGGTTATTTTCTTGCCCTTTTTGTATCACTTTTGTTCTTTTTATATTTCCTTTCTTCCATATAATAACTTTCAAAGCATGCCTCTAATGTTAGGGATGATCTTAGTCTTGGTTATTACCAAAGAAATATTTGAGGCTCAAAAGAGGATTGTAAGAGATATATTTTTGTTTGTGAAAGGCAAATTCAACATGGATTTCCTCATCTCAAATTCAAATATGATCATATTAATAAATCTTACTCATTTAATAATCATCATGCTAACCTTAGAGAAAAAAGTAGTGAGATCAGATTGTCACTTAAACACACATAATTCATTGTTATTTAAGTATCAAAATCATTTGACTCCAATTTGAGTATAATTTTATAATTCCAAGTAAGATTTCCTTTTTTGAAGTTTATTGGGAATATAAAGGATATTTTAGGGTTTAAATGAGGATTATAAATTAAAAACACACATAATTTATTGTTATTTAAGTATCAAATCATTTGACACTGCATTTCAAAAATATTTTTGAATAAAATTAATTTTTTTTTATTCTTTATTTTATTTTAAATTAATTTTTTTTAGTGTTTTTAAATCATTTTCATGAGCTGATATAAAAAAAAATTAAAAAAATTATTTTGATGCATTTACAAATTAAAAAAAATACTTTAAAAGACAACCGCAATCAAACTTCCAAACAATTACTCTTCACATCATCAAAATGACAAGCCTTTGCAAATCCAACTTGTTTCTCCTTTTCCTTTGTGTTTAAATTCCCGATATTTCAATGGAATCATGATGGATCTTGTTGCATAATTTGCAAGAAGAGAAAGAGAGGATCAAGTACAAAGAGGTACGAATTTCTTGAAAAATTAAGCAAGCCTGCTGCATATCAGTGGCATCAAGTCATGAGGCCTCAGCACACCTCAAATGGCTTTGTCGGCTATGGAGGATGCTGGATTTAACCCTTTCCCACACTATTCAGGCCAGTGCTGCAATCAAAACACCATTTCCACCTTAAAAGCTTCCATGCAAACAATTTCGAAGGAAAAACTTGAAATGAACCATGTAGAAGTTCGAAACTCGTGGAACCGCATCCCCGAAATGTCAATGAGTTTTCCTTACCTTACCGTGTTGATTTCTCTTAGGATATGCTAACGCAGAGGAGAAAAACTTGTTTGATGATGGAAGAGACCAAATACACATTCAAAGGGTTACAAGAAGATATTGTCCTATAATATATGTCCAAGGTATCGCAGAGAGACTGCATAGTTCAACACAGTAGTTTTGAACTATGTCCGAAACAAATCCTACTATCTCTAATCACTGAAAACAAACTAACAATTTTAACAAAAAGAGAAAAACTGAAAGAATCAATCAATCACTACAACTTGAGTAAGCTACAATGTCTCATGTGAGACTAGTCACAATCAGAAACAATGTCCTCAATCGTCAATGCCAAGCCGCAAGAGAATGTGAGGCTCGGTTTCTTCCTCGGCACATCAATCGGCTCAACCTCGCCATTGAGGATTTGAAGGACTCTTCTCATGGTAGGCCTCCCCATGTCATCCGGATTAGCACAACTCAAACCCACGAGTAGCAGCTTTCTCATTTCCTCCTCCTCAAACTCTCCATTCAACCTGCTATCAGCTGCTTCAATGATCTTTCCTTCACCATACAATCCCCAAACCCAGTCAACCAAATTCACCATTTTTTGGCTAGCCGGCTCTCTCTCAATGGGCCGCTTGCCACAAGTCAGTTCGAGTATCACCACTCCGTAGCTAAAAACATCAGTTTTCTCAGTGGCTTTACCGCAGTGAAGATACTCAGGAGCCAGGTATCCCATTGTTCCAGCAGTAAGCGTTGACACGGGACTCTTGTCGTGCTCCATCAGCCTCGCCAATCCGAAGTCACCCAGCCTTGCATTGAAAGTTTCCATCCAGCATTATGTTGCTAGTCTTTATATCTCTATGAATGACTTTCTGCTCGCATTCGTGGTGCAAATATGTTAACGAAGAGGCCAGGCCAACTGCTATCTTTTGCCTGTGTTCCCAGTTTAAAAATATTCCACGCTCCGATCCTTCTTCATATAGCATCCTATCAAGGCTCCCATAAGGCATAAATTCATATACAAGCAGCACTTCACCCTTCTCAACGCACCAACCTTGTAGTGGGATCAGGTTCTTGTGCCTTAGGCAGGCTATAATTGACAGTTCAGCAAGGAATTCAGTTTTACCTTCATGGGAATGTTTCGATCTTTTCACTGCAGCAATGGTACCCGACGATTTGAAGAAGGCCTTGTAGACATTCCCAAATGCACCTACACCTATTATTCTGCCTGAATGAAACCCTCTTGTGGCTAACTTCAGCTCTTTGTAGCTGAATTCCTTTGGCCCTGTCACTAGCTCTGCTCTCAGGCTCTTAACTCTTTCAATCTTCTTCCACTTCCTGAAAGAAATAGAGCCAAAAGCCAACAGGAACGCACAAAAGATAGCCGGACCAGTAACCCCAAGACCGAAACCAAGGCTCCTGTGACGTTTATTTGCAGCATTTGATTTAGGAATAACAGGCGATGTTATCGTCAATGAACTATCAGATACATTATGAGGATTTGAATATGGGTTCAGAGGAAGGAAGCCAGAGATTTTGAAGCTCCAATTCGCAACCAAGTGAAGCTCGGTGCTTCCTTCTGTTGATCCTGAAAACCCCACGTACATATCACCTTTAAGATACTCAGAGAGGTCAATGTGCACAGTTAGTAAGGATTTTTTTGGTTTCAAACTTGAATAACTCATATAAACTTTCAAGACCCTCAAATCATTCTTGTAATCAATCCAAGCAGTGATCAAATCCCCGCTCTTCAAATCAATATTTTGCAAGATCGGATCAGCAGTCTTGATTGAATTGAGGCTATCAATATCCAAACCAATATGGTGGTCATTTGGATCATTGAAATGGGCATCAAGCCTGGTGTCAAACTCAACAGCCACAAACCTGTTCTTGGTCAGTTGAGAAGAATTAACAAGACCCAAGTACCCTCCAGGGCTCCCAAGAGTTTGGTTATCTTGTGAGATAAAAAAAGACAAGCCATCACCATAAGAGTTTTCATTGACACCATGGATAGAAAAACTGAACCTTGTCGAGAAAGAAGCTGTGGTATTGGATTCTTGATCAAAAAATGGAATCGGGTTGCTGTAGATTACAGTCCCTGAGCTTGAAGAAGGCACAGTGACGTCACGTGTGAGGCCAATCACACCATTCCGGAGATAAGAGTCGCCGAGGAGAGTGAGATTACGGAGATTGAAAGAAGGGAACTCAAGGCTTACATTCCTACTACTTGCCAGCACAAGAGGAGGGTCTTCGAAGCTAAAGAGAACGAAGAGGAAGATGAAAAAAATGTATCTTTCTTGGACTCATACTCGCTGAATCTTGGTTCTGAGATTGAGAGAGTTCAACGAAGGAAAAAGTGAAGAATGTTTGGCAGTAAAGACTTGTTCTGCTTTCTTGAAGGATAACATGGTAGTTATGATGAAGGACGAGAGAGCTTGACAAGGGTGGTTGGTGGGAAAATGGGGTTTAAACGGTCGAGAGAAATGGGAGCGTGGGAGATCCTCGACTGGCCAAAAAAATAACTGTCAATGGGAATGAGATCAGATGTGGGTCTCTCAGTTTATGAACCTGTTTTGTCTTACGAGAGGGCTCCTACTTCTCTATGAACCAACCCCACCCAACCCATCGGGGCCACCTTTCTGATAGATTATTACTATTTGGAGGCACTAAGAAGCTGTTTGGCACGGAGTTTCACCCGCCGTGCTGCAGTTTTTGGTAAAAAAAAATTTATTTTAAATAAATATGTTTTGGTGTTTTAGATCATTTTGATGTGCTGATATCAAAAATAATTTTTAAAAAAATAAAAAAATATCATTTTAATGTATTTCAGTATAAAAACACTTTGAAAAGCTACCACAATAGTTTTTCCAAACAGACACTAAATTCCACTTGCTGCATGCAGCTTTTACTAAAGTTGTTAATCATGACCATGGGGGTTTGCATAAAGGAGGAGGGCATGGATTTGATGGGATCATATAAATCGCATTCTTTTTTTTTTTTTTTTGGTTAAATAAGTTTCATCATTATGGAATAGCAATGGAAGGCGAGTATCTAATAAACGTGATATAATGATAAATGATTTATAATTTATAAAATAGATTTTGAGTTTGAGTTAACATATGTATTAAAAATTTAAAATAATTAGGGTTTTATTCGTTAATCTAAATCTATAAAATATAATTTTTGAGAGGTGAAATTTCCTATCATCCAAAAATAAAAATGAAAAGCGAGTCACATTCAAAGCCGAAATGTGATTTTGGAGGCCTCGCTAATGACAGGAGGAGGAGGAGTGATGAGTCCAAGACCAAGTTGCATGGATCAAATTGTTGTCCCATCCCATTTTAATCTCGTGAAAGAATATTAGAATAATAGTCAACCAATTTAGATATTAAAAAAATCAATTTGACCCCTTAATTGTTTGAGTCTTACTTTTTAATCCCTATAGATTTGGGTATTTATCTTTTGATACTAAAACTTCATTTTATCCCGTATCAATCCCTATATGTTTAGAAAATCTTAATTTGATACTTGAAATTTTTGCAAAAGTTTATTAACCATTGTAGTAATATATGTAAATTGATTAGTATTCATTATATATGATTTACGTTTTTTTTAATCCTAACTCAATGTTAAGCATATAAAAAAAAGAAGGAAAGAGTTACTTCAATTATTGAACCAAAGATGAGCATGGATTTGGCATTTACAATACGGTACCAAAACAATTGATCTCTCTTTTTTTTATATAAGGAAAAATACATTTGTTCTTTTTTCACTTTTGATATGGGAAAAAAATGTCATTTGGAGATTTCATAGCACCAAATGATTTTAATTTGATCTTTTACCTTTTTCATTTATGACATCTCAGGTTGGCATTTTCTTTTATTCTTTTGCAAGTGTTGTTGCCCTCCATCAGGCACAAACATGTTGTTTATTGGTATTTATACCAAACTTATGTGTTTTATGTTCTTTGTTGGTGTGAGAATCTATTTTTCTCAAATATTTCTACAATTTTAAAGTACCTTTTCAACTTTGTTTCTCAATTTGAATGGCATGAAAATCATTGTTTATTTGTTTTTCTTTTTTTCAGAAGCTTGTTGCAAATTTGACAGGTATTACACTATTGTTGGATTGCCAAAGAAATAGGGTACAAAATGGATAATCATGTTCTAAGCAAAAACAATCAAGCATAGAGAAGAATGATGTCATGTTATTTAACAATATGATTTTCACAACATAAGAGTTAAAACTGATCTAGGTAAGGAAATCTAAACCAAATAAAACTTCAAATTTTTAAAACAGCTAGGGAAGTAAAAAAAAACCTATTCAAAATTCGTTTTTGAACTCGAATAGCAGTGTCTTTAATTTTTACAATAAGTTCTTAGGAATATTTTATCCAAATTTCAATCCTATTCAAATAAAATGTTATAGCTTATTTTGCTATAACAAAAAAATTGTTTCATGGGTCCGAAATTTTTCTTGTGCTAGCACTTTTTATTCATAGTTGTCAGTTTTCATTTTGGCCAAAATGTTTTGTACAAATTAAAAAAAACAAGACAAAACAATGTCATTTTTAACTTAATTTAAATTTTTACCCGTTTCAAAATTTTCAATCAAATATTAACCAAATCATGTTGATATTACTTCTTCTATATCATTTTAGCCTTAGATTTTTTTTTCTCCCACTGCCTCATCTCCTGCCTAGACAGATTATGGGTCACTGATGTGACCTGATTTTATTGTTTTTTTCCATCTAATCTAACAATATCAAATTGATTTTTTTTTTATTGAACTCCTTAAATAATACTTGGTTATTACCTATAATATAAATGGCGTGGGAAAATACTGTAGCAATCCACAGTGTTTTTCCCGCGCCATTTAAATCATACATAATTGTTAAAAAAGGAGAGCTACTCTGCAAGGGGTTTAGCTTGCTTCCTTTTTCATGTTTTCTTTTTTCTTTTTTATTCATTAACTTAGGTAAAAGGGTTAGAGCAGGGAACTTTTGTTTTTAATTTTATTATGATCGCCTACCTAATTGGCTGTTTTATATCAATATTTTACTTTTAAATTTAAATATTTTAAAAATTATATTAAATTATCTACAGTGTATAAATATACATGTGACTTGCCCTGCACTTCGCTATATTCAAAACCAAATTTTTTAACATGTAAAAAAAATATTAATGACCCTAGATTTTTTTTTATGATATTATACATCTGAGAGAAATAATCAATCTACAAACCTTTTGATTATTTAGTTTTTTATATATTCAATTTCTTATGGATAAAACATTTAAAATAATGATAACGATTATTTTAAAGGTATTTACTCTTTAAAATACATGAGGCTAATTATATATTTTGATATTTATTTAATATTAATGCCTTAAAATATATATATATAAAAAATGAAGTAAGTTTTCTTTTAAATCTCAAATTAATTTAATCTCAATGTTCTGAAATACTTTTAATATAATAATATGAGGATTAAATTTAAAAAAAAAACCATTAAATTTATTTTTATAACAATAATGGTGGTGGGAGCGATGATATTATCAATAATAATTAATATTAAAATATTAATTATTTACAACAATAATTATAATGGCAGCTATAATAAATATGATAATTTAACAATCATAATAATAACAATTAGAATAATACTTGAAATAATTCATTAGTCGGTGTTGTTTTTGTTAAAAAATAATTTTTGCGGCTTTTTTATATATGATATTTCAGATGTAATATCACATAAATAGAAAAAGTACGAAGCTACACATACACAAAATGGGTGGAAAATTTAGGCCAAATTATCTACAATGAAAAAATATACGAGTAACTTGCCCTGTGTTTTGCCGCAACCAGAACCAAATTTTTTAACATGTAAAAATAATGTTAATAGTCCTAGATTTTTTTTTTTTTGATGCTATGTATCTAAGCGAATAATACAAAACTTTTGATTATTTATTATTTTTATATATTTATTTTATTATAAATAGGACATTTAAAATAATGATAAAAAAATATTTTAAAGCTATTTTTTCTTAAAACTATTTGAGGCTAATTATATTTTTTGATGTTTGTTTAATATTAACGTTTGAAATATATATATGTAAGAAAAAGAACTTAAGTTTTTTTTTAAAATATCAAATTAATTTAATCTCAGTGTTCTGATTTCTTTAATGGAAATTTTGATTTGTTGCAATTGTGTCCTTCAAATTGAAAATAATTATATATGTTGGTTTTCAATGTAGTCCTTATTCTTTTGATTTTTGGTTTGCTATTGGTTCCTTTAATTATTCCAGTATGTAGGTTTTAATTTGTTATAATTGGCTCCTCCAATTGAAATTTGTCATTTATTTTACCTTTTATTTCGGTCCTTATTCTTTTATTTTTTTCAAAAACAATTACACAACAATTTGTTTTTAAAATATCTTTATTTGTTCGCTCCTAAGATTTTTATTTGTTTCAATTTTTTCCTTCAATTGGAATTAATTATATATTTTGTTTTTCATTTCAGTCTTTATTCTTAGAATTTTTTATTTGATATTAATTGCTTTGGTTTTTTCGGTCCTTCTTGGATAATGTTTATGTTTTATTCATATTTATGCATTTATACTTTTAGTTTTTAATTTTAATTTTTTTCGTTTAATTTTTATTGGGGTTTTATTTTTATTCGGTTCAATCCTAAAATTTTAATTTATGTTGATGATCATTTTAAAATTAATATTGCTTCCTTTTTCTCTTTGTTCTTTTTTTTTATGTGTTTTTTGTTATTTTTATCTTCTTTTTTTCAGGTCATGTGATTTTATGGTTTCATTGTTTGCTCAATAACAATAATAATTTTAGTCATTATTTTTAATTTACTTATTTATTTTAAAAAATGTTTATCTTTTTTTAATTCTTTGGGGCAATATTATGATTTTAATTGTTTGGGTAGTAATGTTGATAATAATTTTAACTATTATAGTTATGATAATGATGGCAATGCAGAAATGAATTTTCAATTATGATTTCTTATTTTTGTAGATAGAAAATTAACTACTTATTTTTGTTATTTGATTATTGTAGATGTTTTCATAATTTATATATTTTTTGTTTTGTTTAATTTAAATTGGATTATAAAATGAACTAATTCTAATACAGTAAATTTGATAATTCAGATATTAGAATCTTCTTGATTTTATAGGAAACTCACACTCCATAGAAATTCTGTACATATTTCTCATTTTGCTCAAATTTATATTATAATAAAAAAAATTCTCACATAATTAGTATTTTTTATGTTAAAAAAAATATGGTTCCGACCGCGACGAAGCGTGGGAAAATGACTAGTATATATTATTGTTTGTTAGATAGGTTGAAATTGCGAGAACCAAAATCAAAACAATAAAAATTATAAAAAATTAAAATTATTACGTCAACTTTGATTTTATAAAAAATAAAAATTATATTTATCTCTTTTTTTTCTTTTTTATTTTTTTTTCATATATATAATTGATTAATTATATATATACAGTACAACTCCGAAACTACACATTGAAACACTCCAAAACCAAAACATTCCATTCCAATATATGTTCCCCACTTCACATGGAAGACTGCAAAATGAAAGCACTAAGTGCAACCAATGGTCAAGGTTAATCACAAGCTAGCTGTTGGGTTTCAAAGCAAAAGCGACAGAAGAGCATGGCTGGCATTTCAATGGTCAAACAAAGAGATCAGATGCGAATCATGGCCTCTTCCACAAAATTATTCACCCTTTCCCTTCAGCCAAAACCCAGCGCCACATACAGGTTATATATTAGAAGATAAAAATTAAGGGTGACGATATTAGAGCTACACCTGTTCTAGGTTGAAAGACAGCGTTACAATAGGTTAGGTTATATCACTTAACCTTCCGCTTGCACCTGGAAATAAATGACAGCAGCTGGACGTTGAACAGTTCTAAAGTGTTCACATGCTTGCAAACCTAATATTCTAAGCTAATTTATGTGCTACGAATTCACCTACCCGTGAATTACGAATGGAGTCCTCATCAAAACCTGACATAGAAGAGCGAAAACAAATTTACTTCAGTTTCTTATGATAATTATATATAAACGGTCGGACAACAAAGTTTAGCTTACTTAAATTTGATTTTTGTGACCAAAAATTTAGGCAATTATGCAGTGTAAATCTCATTACAGTAAATTTTGCTTTTTTTTTCTTTCCGGGATGGCTTCTTTCCTGATAAGGTTTAACAAATTCCATCACAACTCTGCATGAGAGCATGTCTTTAGTGCAATTGAGCAAGTTCAGGGACAACGTGACTGTTAAATCCTTGTTACAATTAGATCAAAATTATTGTTGTTATAAAAATACACATGTTTGTTTAAGTGGATCCGAAGACTGAACTTTGAAAACACAAGAAAATATTAGATGAGAAATAAGTGCATCAACTTTGAAGGTGGAGTGGCAACCATGAAGAAAAATAAGGGGGAAGTAGATGGTTATCGGTATGCCATTATTAACATGGTCCTGTAGATGCACTCATGGGGAAGGATTGGATACAAGTAATGCACGCAAAGAAACAGATGTAGACTATAAGTTTTATATAGTCACAACAGCCAAGAATGTTTTCGATATTTTTAAGGCAACATGATACTGAAGATGGATCCAAATAATTGAGCCTGCCAAGTTCATGACTGGGACTATTTCTTTTTCTAAAATGTTTGAGATTGAGAGCAGTTGAGGTGGAAAAAGCTAAACTAAGGGTGGTGAACTGTTACAGTAAACTGCCGCAATGAAGGTCATTGTCATAAGATACACCTAGATTGATGTTCACAGCAATATGCAATGCCAATGCACCAAAGCAAATAGAGTCTTGCTATTTTCCAGAGGGAAAAAAAGAAAGCAAACCTTTTACTGGACAAGGGTTTGAAGTTGTTGCCGAAGGACCTAAGGACTATAATGCTGTCAAACTTCATTGCTGTGCCCGCTGTTTTTGCTGGAGTTTTCTGGGCAAAAGAACTACAAAGTAGCAATACAATTTAGTTCAGAAACAAATGTCAGAGTTTAAGATACCATACTGTCCGAATATACCTTCAGATTTATCAGGAAAGCTTTCTGGGGCGAAAATGGTTTGTGGGTCTATGCTTTGCTGGGAATAAGCAATCAGAGCCAAATGATTTTTACTGCAGAAATCAAGAATAAGTTTACGAGTGTTTCATTAACGCATTGAGAGATATTGAAGTCTCAAAAGGCAAAATAGGATATAATTTAACAATTAGTATCAAAGGAAAATGGCTATTGTTATCTCATCTATTGCAGTAGTTCCCAGAGCAGAAAGATCGATAGACAAGAAACATCGTGTAGAAACAACACTGCTGCATATGCAAGCATAGTACTCAATGTGAATCAAAAGCCTAATTGCATTGAAGGCATTTCTATCAAGATAACAAAATTGAGTTGCATACCTGGCCCATGATGGAATAAATTTGTTATTCTCTTTATCATCATCCTCGTCATCTTCATCTTCATCATCCGAACCCTTGTATGGAGAAATCTCATATGCCTGTTCTTCGCTTATGTTAGACGTTAAGCTGTCATTCCCAGCTGCCTTGAAAATGACAGTCATTTCCTGCAACACAGGAAATCTGAGCAGGAGTACACACACAAAGAGCATAAACAGAACTATTTTTTATGAGATAACTTTGTGCAAGGTGGTTAGTAGTATGGAAAAGAGTCTTTTATTACTTTTTCATCCAAACTCCCATACAATGATCCATTATAAAAACAGAAACAGTAGTCATGCCAATGCTCAATTTGCGAGGAACGTTCCATGCATGTGAAGTTCAGTGAAACCATCAATTTTAAGAATCCTACTTGAGACCACCAACTTCAACAAGGCAGAAAACAATAAATATGAGACCAAAAGCACTCACCATTGATTGAAATTAGAAACAGAACTTTTTCCTTCTGGTGAGGAAGGAACAATGATTTTGCATGTTGCCTATGTTCCAATAGGAATTATATCCAACTTTGACTTTATTTTTGAAAACATGAACTTCAAGGCATTATGGCTAAAATTTAAGTATAAATGATGTTAAAAACATGTACCTTTGAATTATCACCACAATCACCTAACTCGAATTTTCCATCATCAATCGTTGAAACCCTGGTAGTCACAGGTTTAGTCTCAGGCACTTTCTGAAGATTGGTGTCTCCCTTTTCTTTTCCCATTTTAACATGCTTTCCTGATTTGTCCTTGGGTTTCTTGTTCTCGAATGCTCTTTCATCCTAAATTCATTTTCAAAATTAATAACATTCATAAAACTGGCAGCTCACAGAAATTGTGAATTGCTTTAAAGCATAAGAGATCATACTGCAGCTCGGTGTTTTCTTTCTTTCTCTTCTTTCTCAGAACGTAGTTTTTCCTCGTGCACTAGCTGCTGCTGCCTCCTTACTTCCTCAACACGCTTTCTTTTCCTTTCCCTCTCCTTTTTATCTTCTTCTTCCCTCTGTCTTTTCTTTGCTGCCATATCTGCCTCTTTTCTCTTATGTTCTTGGTCTTTCTTTTCCTTCTCTAGCTCCCACTGCCTCAAGTTCTGTTCCTCCATCTTTGCTCGCTCAAGTTTCAAGGCTTCCTTCCTAATTTTCCTTTCATTTTCTTTCTTTTCTGCAAGACGCTTTGCAACCTCAGCAGCCTCCAGGGCCTTCACTTTAACATCTCTTTTCCCTATAAGGAAGCACCGGTATTTGAAAATCAATTATGGACTGAAACAGCGGAGATGTTGGAATGCTGTAATAAACGTACACTATTTGTTCAATGAATAAGTAACATGATCATAATATGCCTCTTATTAGGCATGTTTACCATCCTAAGAAAACTGAATGGACACTAATTTTTTACAGAGAAATGGAACCACTGAAGAAAGGGGAAGCCATCTCCAAATAATAGCATGGGATTGCTGTGATATTACAATCAAATGCAAGAATTTAACCTAAAATGACCAAGTATATAAAATCAGGTGCATAAAATGAGGCAGCTCATGGAGCATCTCAATTTTTTTATAAACCATGACAACAGGTGTTAATAATCATCGTTAGTAGCTTGATCCAAATTGCCAGTAATATTTCAGTATGCGCAATCTGAACCAATAACATGTTAAATAGTTACAGAGCAGCTTTTATTATTAAAATGCCTTAAGTGGAACAGATTTAACAAAGAAAATAAATAGAAACTCAAATAACCAGAACCAGATCATTTGGAGCTTTATGTTCAAACTTCAAAATGCACAATTATATTTCGATTTAACAAAAGCAATCTGAAGTCTGAACAAACAGTCATCCATGTGCGTGTCAAGAGAAAAATAAGACCAAATTGGATTCAAGATTCAGCAAACTTATAATTGAACATGCCTTGACCAATTCTTCAGATTCAACTACATAATGAAAGCAAAATGACCAAATGTACCCATCCCAGTATAGAATTTTGAGCTGAAAACTAGGACTTCGGAATGGTGAAGAATTGTTCTTATAGGACCACAATGCTAATTGCGCATTAAGTAACCTCTTCGTAACCATGAAAAAAACAAACTGTAGGTCTAAACCTTGTAATGTGACACTGTTGCTTTACGCATATGGTGTTACCACAGCATAATAAAAAAATTCACAAAATGATGAATTTATCTTTTATGGAAGGAAGGGGAAAAAGTAGTCTTTTAATAAATAATCATTTAATGGGAACAGACAGGACAAAAGAAAAAAGATTTAGATGATACCTGTAACAACTTGTTTTTGTTGCACGAGTGGAATAAAAGAAGTGATGTTTGACACAATATTGTTATGTTTAGACCTGGTCTCCGCAAGACTCAGACCTCCCTTTCTCAAACTGGTTTTTCCAGATAAGATTGGCTTACTCAATCTGTTCTGGTGAGATTCTCTGGCTCTTTTGACACCATTTACGCTCACCACGTTTCGATTCTCCTTTACCTTGCTATTACATTTTCTTCTATTGCCTTTCTGGTTTCCATGCTTCAATTTGTCCCTTCTACAAGTGCCAGTGAAGCTGTACTCTGTGCTCACAGAAGCAAGACTGTATCTATCACTGACTATCTCAGAATCATAAACTGATATTGGAGGATCAGAATTATTTGTAATATCAGCAAGTAATCCTCTTTTGACTGAGCTGATCATCTGTTCTGAACCAACAACATCCTTAAATGTTTCAGGTACCTCAATTGTGTTCTCATTTTCTTCACTGATGCAGGGAAGATCTGGAATTGAGCTCACTCTCTTCTCTGAACTACCAGACCTCGATGTGATTCCTTCCCAGAGCTTCCCAACTGGAGACATTAAAGGTTTTCTAATATCCCATGTGGATGGAGCATTAGTAAAAGCTGGGGAGTCAGAATACAGCCTCCCATGAAAGGTGTCGTTGACTTTGTCATTGAAACACTTCGAACTGGCCTCAAGTTCCTTGCCAGTGTTACTATTTGTGTTAACGGTAGTGCTCAGCTCCATCACTTCTAAAAGTCCATTTGGGACAGACTGATATAAATTCAGCGTTTTGTGCTTGTTATATGCAGTAGCAAAATGAGATAAAGGTGTTTCAAGGCAAACAGATTTGCAAAGCCGCTCCACAGCGATTGCACTTTCTAGTGCACTGTCTGAAAGATCCAGTTTTTCAAAGTCAATTCCCTCAGTTTCCATACCAAACCACTCATATACAGGCATATTTTGATCGGTACCAATCAAATCCACTGATTGACTATGTGGAGAACTAACTGAATTTGACAGTGATTTCCCATTCCTTTCCAGATGAAATCTCTTTTCCTTCATGGCTGTTTCAGTACAAGTCAAAAGTTCAGAACTTCCCAGTTCAAATCTATCTTCAAGCTGCAGTGAAACCTGGTTCTTTTCTGCAGTGTGCTCACTTGTTTCATCGAAGATCACAATAGTGTGGTTGTCCCTTGGAACTTTTTCCAATGAACTACCTTGAGAAACTCCAGTAGATGGTTTTGTCAAACCTGATGGTGATCGTGCTCCACATTTATTTGCACTCCCGCTCCTTCCTTCCAAGCCAGGCTTAATCTGTCAGACAACAATTAACCATAAGCTCTGCATCAGAGTCCTTAACACAACCAGAAAAACAAATCCACCACAATCAAATTCCATTCAAGCTTAAAACCTATTATATGTATCAATTTTTGCACAATCTCTCAGTAGCACTAATATTAAAAGTATTACAAAGTATTTTGATTCAGCTCCTCAAATATGTCTCAATTTTTTGGTCAAATAAAGGGTTAATGATCAACCAGAACCATTCCACTGATTTGTTGAGAGAAAGTACAGGGTTTGTGTGGAGAGGGAGAGCGAAAATGCATCCAAGTATCTGGCAGCACGATTGTGGAGATGTAGGCATTACAAGCTTTTTATTAAATTTGATCTAGTATCTGTGGAGGATTAATTGGGTTTGTTTGCAGTTGAATTATTTGAACATATGCGTAGGCTAATATATTGCCAGCAACTGCACAAGCTAAAAATTAGTGGACAGATATGCCAATGTAATTTTTTAGTATTATCCATTTTTTAATAAGAAATTTTTTCAAGAATTAGGGGAATCATATTTCAGATTTCGCCAAAGACATTAAAAAGCTCTGCAGTGCATCAAAAGAAATACCTCTTCAACTTGCAGCTTTAGTGATGAGAATTCAGGCCATACCATATGGGGCCCTGAGGTCTGATGAATGTCTTCAACTGAGCTCTTGATAGCATTAGGTTGCATGTCATCTCCCATATGTGACATATAAAACCCTTCAGATATTTGGACAGTATCTGGATCTTCTATAGTATTCATATTTCCATTTACATGATCCGTAACATTAGGCTGAAACAGCTTTCTCATCAAACTTGAAGAAGCATAAGAGGAACTAGTCAGTTGACCCGCTATCTTTCTCCTCTTATGCTGTGGCCATGAACCCATGACGTAGCAATCTCCATTTTGGTTTTCAGAAATGGCTGAATTAATTTTCTTATGCACAGAGTTGTTATTTTCATCAACAAAAAGAGCAGTCTCATTAACAAAAGCTTCAGATGAATCATTCCAAGGTTTGTCTTCTTTACTAAAAACTGCCTGGTCCTCAAGCAATGGCATCTCAACGGACAAGATGGGCTTTTCTTGGTAGTTAACTTTTTCCAATATAAGTGTTGAATGCAGCAAGGTAGAAGTCCGTCTCTCTGATGATAGAGACTGTTGTTTGTTCTCTGATGCAGGACCAGCAATTTCATTCAAACTGCAGTCTTCCAAATCATCAAAATCAAGTTGCTTGGGCTTCACTAGCATAAGACTGTCAATGGCTGGCCTTGAAACTGAAAGCTCCATTCCACGAATGGAACCATCTGAGTTAGACCTGGAAGTAACAGAACAAGCTTCAACTATCCCATCAGAATCTATATCAGTTTCTGCAACAACTGTGTCACATATACCCAGGTCAACAATGTCCCTTCTTTCAATACAAGGCAGGGCATTTGTTTGAGTATCCAACACTTCCTGGAGGTCAACACCTTCTTCTCTAACCTGATTCAATGGTTGATGAGGTTGTGATGATCTGCCGAAGGAATGTGAGAGTGAACCATCATTATCCTTTGCTGTATTAGACGAAGTATCCAGCATTGGAAGCCCATCAACTCCAAGTTGCTGATTGGAATTTCTGCTTATTTTTCCATAATAAGAATCAGCTCTCTCTTCATTGTTCTGGTAGTTCAACATTTTTTCATTCACTCCACAACTTTTATCAGTGATGTTGAAAGGTTTAACCAATTCCCTAAAGTCATCAACAGGGTTGGAAAGCTGCCTTGGTTCTTTCTCAGCATTACCGCAAGAACCATCCAGCTTCAAAGATTCATTCGCAACGTCAGCTTGTTGGCTGGAACCTCTAGATCTTGTTATTCTCCCAGAATAAAGACCGCTTCCCTTTTCCTTGCTCCAGTAATCACTTACGTTTGCTTTCACCCTTCCATAACTGTCATTGGAGATAACATATGAAGGTTTGGCCAATTCTGATATCTCTTTGACACAATTGGGCTGCAGTGATGGATCACCAATAGACTCTCTAATCCTACTGTCTCTGTTGTCAATATAAGAAGAATCGTTCATGTCCAAAGGCTGCTTTGTAGAGTTGGGTTGAGGGCTTGAACTCGTAAATCTAGGAACTCCACCAGAGTACATGATGCTAGCCATTTCATTGCCCCTGTGATTGCCTTCATTTTCCATTTGTGCTTCAGAAATTGCATGACCAACAACAGAAACAAGTTCTGCCAAATCAACTTGGTTAGGCTGTTGTTTTGAAATAGACTCTCTAGGATCATCTTCCCTGGCAAAGCAAGTAGAGGTGCACACATTCCCGGACTCATTCACAGAGCTGGCTTTTTGTCTAGAACTTCTAGATCTTGTACTTCTGCCATGGTAAACATCACTAGAGTTTTCTTTTACCATGCATTCACCAGCTTTCACCTCTTCTCCGACGCCACTTTTAATACTTGCCTCAACAAGTTTGAGCGACTCTGACTGATCAACATGGTCAAGCTTTTGTTTTGAAATAGACTCTCTAGGATCATCTTCCCTGGCAAAGCAAGTAGAGGTGCACAAATTCCCGGACTCATTCACAGAGCTGGCTTTTTGTCTAGAACTTCTAGATCTTGTACTTCTGCCATGGTAAACATCACTAGAGTTTTCTTTTACCATGCATTCACCAGCTTTCAACACTTCTCCGACGCCACTTTTAGTACTTGCCTCAACAAGTTTGAGGGACTCTGACTGATCAACATGGTCAAGCTGTTGTTTTGAAATAGACTCTCTAGGATCATCTTCCCTGGCAAAGCAAGTAGAGGTGCACAAACTCCCAGACTCATTCACAGAGCTGGCTTTTTGTCTAGAACTTCTAGATCTTGTACTTCTGCCATGGTAAACATCACTAGAGTTTTCTTTTACCATGCATTCACCAGCTTTCACCTCTTCTCCGACGCCACTTTTAGTACTTGATTCAACAAGTTTGAGCGACTCTGACTGATCAACATGGTCAAGCTGTTGTTTTGAAATAGACTCTCTAGGATCATCTTCCCTGGCAAAGCAAGTAGAGGTGCACAAATTCCCAGACTCATTCACAGAGCTGACTTTTTGTCTAGAACTTCTAGATCCTGTACTTCTGCCATGGTAAACATCACTAGAGTTTTCTTTTACCATGCATTTACCAGCTTTCACCTCTTCTCCGACGCAACTTTTATTACTTGCCTCAACAAGTTTGAGCGACTCTGACTGATCAACATGGTCAAACTGTAGAGAAGTAACCCCAGACCCTCTAAATCGACTGGTACAATAACCAACATTATTTTCAGCAAGTGAACAGGTTTTACCTGTTTTCACACTATTTCGAAGCTCCAGAGCCTTTTGCCTTGATTTGGATCTATGAATCCTCGCCAGTGATTGGCTGTGATCAGGTGCAATGTCTGGCATTCTTGCATCTCTACAATCTTGTGGAGACGTATCACTAAATTCCAGCTCAGGAACTCCATTTAAGTTGCATTGACCGCAATTAATAACAGGTAACTGTGACAATACAGACTGTCTATAGCCTGAATCGAATCCTTTGTCGATGAGGCCAAGTTCTGTGTGTGAACCACCTGGCAGGCCACTGATATTGGTAGTAATAACAGGCTGTACTGAGTAGGCACTACTGGAATAAGGGTTCGCAGGGTGAGGACGCGGCAGTAAGAGTCCCGATATGAGATCCTCTTTATTCAATTCTGTAATAACACAGCAGTTTGCAGATAATTGAGAAATGACACCAACCACAAGCAACTCATTTATGAAATTTACAATGAAAAACATTAAAAAAAAAAAAAACATAACCGAGACACCATTTCATTCCATTAGTCCATACAAAAAAAAATGCTCTTTAAAACCTTTAACCTAACTCTCATGTGTAAACCAAAAGTTGTCTACAAATTACTTTGACTTTAATTATCAGCCACAAAACTATCTCCACTATAATTTAAAAACCCTAATATGGAGAACATTCATAAAAATTGGAATTAAAACAGAAATTTAAACCCTAGTATCCCGTAAGCCCGTTCCGTGAGCGTGAGATTACCATTTGGAAGGGAGGAGAGGGACGGGGAGAGGAGCCAGGGAGGAGGGGTAGTTCCGTCAAGAACACATTTAGAGGCGAGGCGGTGATCGAAGAGATCGGCTTGGTGCTTGACTTGTTCGAAAATCGATAACTTCCTCTCAAAGATCTGAAGAAACAGCTTCTCTATAGTAGTCGCCATTTTCTCCTTCTTCTTCTTCTTCTCCTCCTCCTCCTTAATGAATCGACGCCATTAATTAATAATCAATAACTGATGAGGTATACAAATTGAGAGGAGACTGCGAATACCGTGTTCTGTGAGAAAGCCAGACTGGGAGAGATGGGATTTGATTATTGACGGTGAAGATTTGATTGCGATGAGCGCGGATTTGGATTTCAAATTTTTAGAGTTTTTATTTTATTTTATATTTTTCGCTGCCTGTTGTGTTGCGTTTATTTTAAAGGTATGAGGTTAAAAATCGAGGATAAGTTATTACATGAATAGTTCTTACTGGTCTGTGTATTTAAGCCTGGAATATTTTTTTTCTGAAATTTATTTTTATTTAATTTATGTTAATTGCTTAATTTTTAATGATGTGGCCTTTTACTTTAACGTTTTAGTGAATCACCTTTCATTTTTATCTTAATTGAATGGATGGATTTTGATTTTTTTTTCTTTCATTATGATACATAACTTTTTTATTGTTTCAACTAAACACTTTAATAAATTTTCATTTTCTAATTTAGATTTTTTTCCTCTTTTTTTTAGTAAAAGCACCTTTTAAAATAATATTATATTTAATAAATTAAAATCAATTATTTTATGAAGAAAACTCTTTTAACTAATGGCAAGTTATCTACATAGAGGCTAAAATTTATTTTATGATTAGTTAAAACTAAAATTAATTATAAATATAATTAAAATATTATTTATTTTAACCAAATAAACTTACAGCATGTGATAATACAATAAATGGAAAGATTAATGGATTTTTTAACGAAAGTATTGCTTGGAAAAATTGAAAAAGTTTGTGTACCGAAACAAAAAAAAAGAGTTGAAATCTTCCACTCTATTGAAAACAACAACAACTTGGTGTACCAATATTGCAATTTTCTCTAATTAATTATTAAAAACCACAATATAAAAAACATAGTAATTAAGACAAAGGTACGTGATTAAAGTTTTTTAAATAACAAGTTTTATCAAGTCGAGAAAAATTAAAGTTCATATACTTGTTTGAGAAAATAAATATATAAAGTTGATGTATCGATAATGTATATAGAATAACTAAGTCTATAACTTAAGACACGAAGTATATGTAACAGTGGAATTACTATAAATCACGATGTTTTTATTTCTTTTGTAATTTATTTTGATGATATAAATGATTTATTGATTGGTTATTTGCATTGATCATTAAAGTACTTTAGGGTTTCAAACTAAAAGAAATATATATATATATATATATATATATATATTCAATCACCTAAGTCATACATTCTCCTAATTACTTGGGAATTACAATGACAAACATTATAATTGGAATCTTTTTTTTAATCAAAACTAACCATTGACAATAGATTTAAAAGGTTTTTGTTTTCTAAGTTAACATGAAAATAATTAACATCTTGATTAAATATTTTTTTATTTTTTATTAATACCAATTAGAGGAAAAATATAAGTTTAGTAAATGAAAAGACCTAATTCAATTATAAGATTTGTTTAGGGACTAGTAGTATTTTGTACTTTGACCATTCAATGAGATTTGCACATTTTATCCTACTTTCATCCTCCATCAACCTTGTACAAATGATGATAAAAAAAAATGATTAAATCCTAAAACAATGTATCTAGATAAGAGGAGTGCTCAATTGACTCTACTTAAGCTTATTTTAGATTTGATTGAGCTAATTAACCACAACATATATAGTTTTATTTGACTATCATAACTTTATTATGATAAGTCATGTTGTTTTTATTTTTGATCTCTAGATAAATAGCTTTTAAATAAACATTAAATAAATTAAATTTTTGATAAAGGAACATATTTAAAAAAAACCCCATTAATAGCTAATTAGAGTTTCAACAAACTTGTTATGATCTTCTCATAATGACATTGAGCCCCCAAAAGGGATGATCAGGTTGAGCTAGAAGAATAAAGACAATAACATAAACATTAAAAGTTAGTAGAGGTAATGATGTTAGGAAATGTGGAAGCACTATTAGGACATTATGATTCTATCTAGTGTAATTCTTTATTGACATGGAAAATTAAATGATAAAGAATCATCTTGTGAGATATTTGATAAAGGTTGCTCCATTTGCTTTTTTATTTGTTGATTATTTTTATTTTAATCAGGGAGAAAATATAGTTAGGAACTTGATCCCTAGAAAAAACAGATAACAACCTTATAAATCAAACAAAATGTGGAGTTTTTAACTTAATAGGTTATGAGTGGAAAATGGTAATGCCAATAAACTAAAATCTAGGTAAAAATAATAAAAAAGAAAAGAAATAAAGATAGATAAAAGACTTTCTAATAATAATTAAAAGAAAGCTATAAATTGTAAAAACTTGTGAATAAATTATGTATACGAAACTAGCTATTATTTTCAACTACTAGATTTTTTTTAATTATAATATTTCATGGGTAAGATTGCATATAAACTTAAAATTATAATCCTATAGAAACAATCTATCTGAATCCTAGTATTATTTATAGTTTTTATTTACAAGTTTCCTTCTAGACATTTGTTTACACTACAACATCTATCAATTAATCTACTAAAAACTTTTGTTCTATGAGAACTTGATTGTCAATTGATTAAATGAATCATAATCTCCTTAATCTTAGCTACTTTTTATTAATATATTCTAGCTTTCTTTACTAATTTATCAAGAGGTTATTTGAGAGTGTGGTTGAGATTGCTTTTGAAAGTGCTTTTCGTTTAGAAATACATCAAAATAATGTTTTTTTTTAAAAAAAAACATTTTTGACACCAGCATATGAAAATAATCTAAACAAAATTCATTTAAAAAAAAAACATTTTTAAAATACAGTGACAAGTAAACAATTATTATTCATAATTAAATAACACATAATTGTTTATTTTTTATATGAACATTCCTTTAGCCAATTGTTCCACTATAGTAGATTAAACCTAAAACAAACTACTCAAGGATCTTAGGTTATCAACAAACCTTCCCCTCTTTTTTCCTTCTATTTCCCCCCTCTTATTATTTGAGATTTTCATTTTTCTTACCTGCATTTCTTAGCCATAGCAACTATATTAAGAAATTCATATTTTTTAGTTGTCGCCAATAGAAATTATACACGATACAGCCCTTCTCATAATTATCTTATTTTGTTTTTTAATAATCTCATATTCATTTACTAGATTTAATATCTTCAATAGTCTAAATAACTATAAATTTAAATTTGTATGATTTAAAATCCATTTGATTTTTATCCTAAGTCATTGAGGCTGTTTTTTTTTTCTGATGCTGGATAAAACTCTAAAAGTACCTCTCAACTATATAGGTAGTCTCAATTCTCCATCCAAAATATAAATATATATATATATTATAATTAAACTTTCAGAAAATTCTCAATTAATGACTTCCATCTATTTTTAAAGCTAACAGCATGACAATTACATAATACGCGTAACAGCTATTAGAGCGAATCTGCATTTGAAAACCACAAATCAACCACAAAAACGATTGGCAATTACAAACTAGTTTTTCCCCAGCTAACATGTACAGAGTACAGACTGCAAGACAAAAATATCAAGTTGCCATTGAGAAACCTCCTTTGGAAAAGTATAGGATATAAAAACATGTTACATGACTAGGTCAAATCTAACTGATTTCGCCATCTTTTCCTATTATCCATAGCTGGGAAGACCGAGTGTCGCCTCTAACAAAATTCACCCAGTCCCTGCATATCATACGTTCTATAAGTAATCAAGTACATTTACACATTCAAACCACAAGCCCTGCTCTCTAAAATCTCGATTTACGCTTGCGGCCAAACGATCGCTTCCGCGATATTCTGGTGCCATTAACCCCTCTTGGATGTTTCACATCACCATTGCTCCAGGAATCAGAATTGAAAGCTTTGATGTTGGTTACAATAGCATGGTTTGCAACCTCAGTTTTTGGCTCTAAAATGACCTTTCTTTCTATCAGTGCATTCTGACCACAGCATAAATCTTGGATTGCCTTCTCCTTCAGATTTCGTATGGTCAAATCCTTGTCAAGGTTAAAGCAGTCACTTGAAACCTGTACAGTAAGGGGGGATGATTTCCTTACACTCTTGTACATTTGCAAAGCAAGAGTGGTATAAACTTCCAATAAACAGCTCTCATACACTTCATCAAGCTTCTTACCTTGAAATTGACAGGGACATTAATTTGGATGGAGGGACAACCACATCCATCAATGAAGTTGAGTTTCAACAGGATTTCAAATGCTTCTGCTGGGGCAGTCCTCCTGATGTATATAAACCAGAAGAATTGTGAGGGCAAGAAGGCTGAGTAACAATATGCGGGCCAACAATTAAGCCTATTTATATGCAACAGAAGCATGGCCAACAAATTCCATCTTTGCTGAGAATAAAGTATACAGCTCAACAAATGTTATCAATTTTTTTAGCAGTAAACTTTACATTAAGGATGGGATTGGACCAACCTCTTTAGGTTAAATGGCTGGTCATGTAGCACAGCTGCTTTGTATTTTTGCGCATCTGCGAAGGACACCTAAAATGAAAATAAAACAGGGGGATTAGAAGCAGCATAGTAGTTTGGTAACAAAATATGAAATTGACTAGTCCAAAGACAGATCAGAACAAAGTAGTGTAATGGAAATGAAATCAAAGTTAGTCAGTTTGCTAGCAACTAGCAGAAAAACCCTGGTCATGGAATGGTTGCAACAATCTATGAATAAAATGGTGGAACTTCTTGAAAGCAAGATGCCTCTGTTAGCTTATAATAAAAACAGGAACAAACTAAAGGAGATTAGTTAAATCCTGATCATTGCATCTGATAAATTTTATATTTTTAAATGAAAAGTGCTGAAGTTTCTTGCTTTCTTTTTTTCTTTCCTTCTTTTTTTTTTTGGTAACTAAAAGTTCTCTCCAACATGCATAGCATCTGCCACTCTAACAAAATATCCTTAAGCAATCAGTTATCCAAGGCCATAGCAGCCCAACTTTTAGAAAAAGAGCACCGCAACATACAAAAGCAAAGCATGATTAAAGGCATCAAGCAGAATGGCTCTCTGAAAAAAACTCACCTCAATGGACTTGATGAATGGCAATGGTGCTTTCAGTGCATGTACACTTGCCACCCGGAGGTTCCAGTTTACATACCTTTCATCTATCAAATGCCACACCACATAAGAAAGCTATAAACCATAGCATCAAATAGTTACCAAATGCTACCAATGAAGTTCCAGTAGATTTCTCATATGAGGCCACTAGTGATAAGAATGATGTCTTTCAAAGCAATAGTGAGACAAACTTCATTCTTGTGTAGTAAACACATTCAATAGAAATTAAAAAGAAAAATAGAAAGCCTCAATTTAGTCTTTTAGAATAGATATCAAGCCCAGACTAAATGGAAGCAAAAATTTATTCTAGAACCTATGGAAAGAATAAGATTGCCAGGCCCAAAACATCAGGGTTTGTTGCCTGAAGGATTGCTAACATTTAGCATAGCCCAATAGATGGATGATAGCAGCACACTAAATGCATGTTTCACAGGCATGAGATTTATATGTAGTTCTCTGTGCATCAGAAGAAAATTACCTAAACTCAATGATTGAGTTATGATTACTTGAAGAAGATCAATCCTGACATAGGGAGCAATCCTCAAATTAAGGAAGTTCATGACCCCTGCAATTACCTGTTATGGATCAAATCATTAAATAGGAATAGAAAATAACACAGTTTTTCCGGATCTATATGACAGCTTATCCAAAAACTGGTCTGTTTAAGGTTAATCTCAAAAGAAAAGAGGTGTGTGTGTGTGTGTGTGCAAAACAGGAGACAAATCAAAACGGGAAGGATCACTATGCATTTGTAAGCAGAAATATCAGTACCTTATCTACAAATCCATGGATCACCAAACTTGCCTTCTTATCCTTCGGAGTTTTCTGTATAGTGGTACGAAAAAAGTATGTTTAGTCATATATGTATAACATGCAAACCTTACTATAATAAATCAGCATCACACAAACAATAACCAATTGATTATGCACCTGATGCAAAATAACCCAAACAAATTACAGTTTTGCTTTACTGTTATTCTTTGACAATGTGGTTACATCAACCCCATAGTGATATCCCTCATGAATTATGCATGCTTTTCATAAATCTTTGATCCAGTTAAATATTATATGGGTCTCAGAAACAACAAAATCTGCTGTTAATACAACACTGACTGCACTGTTCCCTCAGTGGCTGTTGACTGGGGTAATATTTAGGGCCGCCAATTTTCAAGGCATCACCAACAAATTATTAGGATATGGAGAATCTACTTATTTCAATCACCTACTATAAGTTATTGTTTTGCTGCATTTATAAGTATTCAACACAGGTCATTGCTACTGAAAGGAATGAGAAAGGCAATCAATTAGAAGTGAAGAAGATTCACATCAAAATGACACCAGCCATCCTTAAAACAGATCAAAATTTCCTGCTCATAAGTGGTAAGAACCCTTTGCCAATTTAATTACAAAAATCTGGTTCCTTCACATGTTAGCAAAACCAGTGATTTGGGAGCAGATATTTATAGGGTAACCTATAAAGATCCAACCATAATAGGAGGGTGATAGAATACATGATCCGCCCATGTATCAGTTTATTATGTAATCTCAATCAACTTGCAGTTACATACACATACATCCTTAGAAAGAAATTATGAAAATACCTGAAGATTCACAATTATAATCTTTCCCCCGCCTCGGAGACATTTTAAAGGCAGATTGCATGCAGGAGTGATTTGCAAACTGCACGGGGTAAATCATGTTGGTAATGAGATATATTAAAAAAAAACATTCAGGAATATGTAATCCAATTGGAAAAAGTACTGAGCAATAAATAGAAGAACTGGTAGCAGGTTTAAGTTTCATAAGTTATTCACATCACACATGCCAACATTAAAATTTAATACCTAGTTATTAGATGCATTTGTGTCAACTGGATCCTATGCATTCCTTTTCCTCTGATACATGACTGTGCTTACACATTTATTAGGATTGTTATAATTATTTTGTTAAAATTGTCGTTATTGGTAACTTATCTTTATTTATGGAACTTCAAGAAACCAGCTTGAAAACCATCTGAAAGCTGAAATTGTAATATGGACACAAGGTATAGTAAATTTCTTTTTCATGGGGTACAAAGCAATAGGCAATACCTTCTTACCTGTGCAGATGGCTTTGTCTAGTGGGAATGTAAAACATGCTCATTTTTTTAGTTTTGTTAAAATCTTGAAGCAGCATAGAGGAGAGAGAAGGAGAGAGGGGGTGGGGGGGTGTCAGCTTGCTAGGAGGTTGCTGGAATGCAAGGATATTGTTTGTAACTTAGGAGCAGCCAATTCAATCATGCATTTCCACAACATCAATGTAATACTGAGAAGTAATTCAAGAAATCTACATGGTTTTCCAACAAAGAAGCTACCTTTTTTTTTCATTCTATTTTTTTTTTGTTTTTTGTTATCAAAGGGTATGAAGGTAGAGAATATATGCCAAGGTATGCTAATTTATTTTGAAAGAGTTAAATGTGCATTTTCTTTCTTTCTTCAAGAGTATATCCAAAGCAGTTGTAGGCCTTTGTAAATGATTCATTTAGGTGGTTTTATTATGTTGAGAAAATAGCATACTATTAACGATTAGAATGAAAATTGGAAACAAAGGTGCATTCATACTGTAAACTAGCAAATCT
The DNA here is from genome assembly GCA_029228465.1 of Salix viminalis. Classification (NCBI taxonomy): domain Eukaryota; kingdom Viridiplantae; phylum Streptophyta; class Magnoliopsida; order Malpighiales; family Salicaceae; genus Salix; species Salix viminalis. Next base: position 22,237,421 of record CM055441.1, on the reverse strand, counting down.
CTCAGTACCTTGTCCCCAAACATAATACAACATCAGCCATCCTGCAGTGTTTCTCAGCTGGAAGCATCTCCTTTGTGGGCAATGCATCCTTCACATGCACACACAGATTCTCAGTAACATGTGCTTTCAATTAATTGTAGATATAGTTCAAAAATTAAGTTTCAGAAAAAAATGTGGAACAAAGGCATTGGAATTAAATTTATCCAACTTTTTTTCCTGGAGCTATTTAAAGCCTAATTAATGCACTGAATTCAATCAAAAAGTCGGTGATCATCATTATGAATTGGCAGGATCTGTAATCTTGTCTATCTATCTGAATACCATAAAACAGTGTCTTTCAAATTTCACAAGATACATGTGCCATGCCTCGCCTCAAACGAATTGATCTACAGTCAACCTTAACCCATTCATTCAAGACAATCTTTCAACTGCAGCAGAAACTTTCTACATAATATTTCACATCACTTCAGCATCTAATCCAGAGCCTTTTTGCATTATACTTCACCATCCACCAACTTGTTTAAAATGCCATTACAAACAAATGGATTAGTTTGAGAAGGTAAGACATCAATTTTTTTATTTGATAGTCAGGTATCCTCAGCCAACTTGTGCACCCCAAAACTAAATCTACCTTCCAGGTGAAGTCAAAGCATCTATCTACCCAGGACTAGGGGATTCATGACAAATTAGATTCTCACATCCTGGACTCAGAATTGAACCCTGGCTGATGAGGGGAGTATACACACTTTCCAACTTGGCCAACCCTCAAGGTTGAGGATAAGATATCAAGAATATATATATATATTAATTTATTTATTGAGCCTCACCTAATAGCAGCCCAGAAAATAAACAAAATATACCTCCCAGTCAAGAACTGTATCCTTTAGCTTTGCTCCACATTTGACATCAGAGCAGCGTCTTGATGTCTCCTTCAACCCAATAGTTTCAACCTCAAAATCCCGCAAATACCTTCACAGGTTTGACAATAACACTACACTAAGATTTGGAAAACAATTTCGAAATGGAAACGATAATTGTACAAACAACTATTATATAACCCACACTAATCAATGTTGATACTTGAAATGCCAACAATTGAAAGCAAAAAAAAAGAAGCAAAAAGAGATACATATTACAAGAAGAACAGGAGCGGCTGTAGGGATGAATCTTACTCAACACCACATGAAGGGCAAGCTTCCATGAAGGAATTCCCATGTAATTCAGCAAGTTTCTCCCTTGGTATTCCAGATCGAAGATGGAGGCCATCAACATTCTGGCATATGAATATAATAAGTGATCCAAATCAGTATATGGAAAGCAAGCAGATTTGTTTATATGGTAAAATAACCATGAGGCCTGTTTGAGAGATAAAAGGCAAAATGATGCAGAAGTAAACTTTTAAACCATTCTGTTGAGGCAATCATGGCTGCAATAGGAATCATGGGTGTAAATGAGGTCCAGAGAAAATCTAGAAAGCATAAATGATAGCAGTATGTACAGTTACATTTCCAATGTACCAAGCTACCGAGGGACTAGTGAAAAGTGATTGTGGACCTCCGATGTCTGATTTTTTTGACCCAGCAGCAAGAAAAATACTTGAATCAAAGGATTGTGCTCTCACACCCATTTCAGAAAAAAGCAACCCCTCCTCACCAACAAATTAATAACAAATAAATAAAACACACACACACACCCCAAGCACCTACACAAACTATAAGGCACTTGATGATTTGCATCATCCTATTCTAGAAGCAGGCTTTATATGGAAGCTAACACATTCCCCATAGTTAGGAAGTATATGGCACATTGCTAAGGAAGAATGTGTCACCAAAGCCATACCTGACTAATAATAAATTTTAGAATGCCAGCCTTCTCCAGCTCAACCAAAGCCATGTGTGTCATGCTTGGCATTGCTCGATGAAATGGTAGTGATGCTTCAGGTAATGGTTTTCCCTCACGCTGCATTCAGTTGATGAGAATCAAAGCAACAACCAAATACAACTTATAGATAATCATAAATACTCAGCTTGTTTACTTCTAAGCCAAGCTTCCAAAAAGATGAAATTTTTAATAGATAAATAAACCATTAATGAAAGAAAAAGGAAAAAGAACAAGATTGCTGGAAGTCTTGGTAGACTTTAACATCCAAACCATGAATTTTCCTATAAATTGATCATACTACAATGAACCTCGCAGGACGGCATGATGGTCCTTGCTCATGCACGCACAAACTAGTGTTGGCGTCTTTCTTGTTTGTCTGAGGCAGCTTTGGATGACTGTGAGCCTTCCAGCGGCAACTAGATTGCCTTCTGACTACCTTTTATGTCTTGGAGATACTGAGGCTTCACAAAAGTGCTTAAAGCTTAGATTTTCTTCTAATTTCTTTAGTTGTCATTGAAGGGAAAACTTTTCCTTTCTTTGATTTAAAAAAATAAAATTAACCAAAGCCCCGCCATCTCTTTCATACTCTCTGTTTTCAGAAATCAATACTAAAGTAATTTCCTAGCACATTGTGAAACATTGTTTGATTAGTTCTCACCCCAGACAAGGCATGGAAATCGAGATGTGTTTCTCATTGGCTTTTGTGCAACATTCCATGAGTAAGGGAAACAACTCGTGTTCATATTTTTATCGAAAGTTTATTTATACACGCCAAAAAAAGTACCAAGTTCCATCACAGTTCTTAATAGGAAATAAGGCTCACCATCTACCTCTCCCTTGAAATGAAATGTAATTATAAATTGTACAAAGTTCTTCAGGTAAAGGACAAAATACTATTAGAGTTCTTCACAAAAGGAAAAGGAGATCCATTAAATTCCATTTCTCCCAAGTAAGAAATAGAATTTTCACCTGTAACGTCCAAATTCCCTTGGGACCTCGAAAATCAGGTATGCCACAAGAAGTTGATATTCCAGCACCTGTAAACACGACTAGATGCTTGCTCTGCAAGTGCAAGGAAACAACTTAAAGGGTTGTTGGATAAACATATCTACAAGTCATTAAGTATAAGAAACATAAAATGCAAAAATATTTTTAACATCGAAAATTGTGGGTGGTATTTTTTTCCCTTTTTAGAGTGGTGGGTTCAATTGGATGATGTAAAATTATAGACACCATTTATAACAAATTTTAAAGGTCCAAACCTTTTGTATCATCTCGGCAAGTCTTTCAATCTGCCAATTAAAAATCAAATTGAAATTAAATAAGCAATAGAAGCAAATGTGAGTAAAGATGAAAAGAGCTCTGTTATTTGAAAAGGAGAAAGGAAAACAAAAGGTCAGCAACTTAACTAATACAAATGTTAGCACACAACCAAATCAGCAAATGATTGGTAAAAGCCTGTATATGCATACACATAGCATCCAATAAAAAGTAAAACTTGAAATGATTCCACTCATATTCAATGAACTGATAACATGGTAGTCTATCTACTGACTGCCACACTATAATGAAACCTAATTTAAAAGAACAAAAAGGTTCTCTCCAGGATTCACAAAATTTTACCACCTCCCCTCTCCTTTATGATTGCTTAAAAGACAATGTCAAGCCGAGAGGAAATTTTAAATCCAACAATCTAATAACTATCAGCAAATGATGCATCTGCTCGAGTCTAAAATCCTTCCTCTTACAAACTAATTAGAAAAAAAAATCAACGTAAAACCAAATGAGAAGCATTGAAGCAATATTCGATCTGAAACAAAATATCAGTTTATTTTATTTTAAAAACTCCCTTAGTATCCTTCAACTCCACAAATAAACAAATATTATTGCCCATTTACACTACCATGATGGCTAGTGATTAAATAAAATATGCATGATTAATAAGTAACAAAAATGAGTTAAATCAGTGATACAGAAGCTAAATTCTATTGAAAAAAAATGAAATACCCAGAAATCAGATCTCATCGAACAACAACCACTATTATACAACAATCCAAACTCGTCGCTCGCGCTCCAAGCTTAAGGAAAAACCCGAGTAAAGTAACACTAAAGTTTCAGTCTTTCAGATAGATGATCACTATAAAAGCAATTAACAACAAGAAGCAAGCAACAGAGTCGAAGAAAGAAAGAAGCCCATGCAATAATAATAATAACAAAATGTGATAGAAAAAGCTTTACTTTTTCTTGCAAAACATGAGATGAGTCGAAGAATTCTGACATTCCAACGTTGCCCACATCTTCAATGTAAGAAAGCTTTTCTGCGTAACCCAGAGACATGGTGATCAAAGCTGTAAACAGGAAGGGAGTTTTCTATTTGATCTCAAGGAAAAGCATTCCAACAACAAAAGTGTTTCTTTTGCTTCTTTTAAGGAGACCCCAGAAGCCATAACAGCTTGTTCTTTATTAATGTCAAGCAAGCAATTCTTAAAAAAAAATGAATTAAATTATATTGATGCCCCTTTTTTACCTTATTGAGATTTTTTATTAATTATTAATTTATTATTAACAATAAGGGGATTCGCCGACCAGAATTGCACGGTGATCCTCTTCCAAACATTGTGCATCACTGTTATAGTTTTATTTATTTATTTCATCACAATTCTCTGCTCTTTTTTTGTCATTTCTAAACTAAATTAAGACCCCATTTAAGTAAAATTGCCGCGAGGATAAAAATAAATAAATAAAGGATCAACGTAAGAAAATAAAAAGGACAGAAAATAGATGGTGATTTCAAAGTAAATGAAAAAAAGGTGATTTTTGTTCTTTTATTTTTCCAATAATATATTTTTGGTCCCTGTATATTTTTGAAATTCACTTTTAATATAAAATATTATTTTTTAATCTTTCAGTCCATAGGAGTAGAGAAAGTCAGTGAATTTTAGCCCGAAATAAAAAACATCATTGCCATTAAAAAAATTAAACTTGGTGTCAACAGTTTATTTCGACAAGAAAAGTTTAAGGATGTTTGTTTTGAGTCTCAATGTTGTTTTTGGTATTTCATATTGTTTTTGGTTCATAAATTGATTTTTTTTATGTTGTAGGGTGTTTATTAGGAGTTTTTAAATGAAAATAGGGTTTCATGACAAAACATTTTTAGAGGGTGTTTGGGAGTGTGGTTGCGGTTGCTTTTGAAAGTTCTTTTCGTTTAAAAATACATCAAAATGATATTTTTTTATTTTTTAAAAATTATTTTTGACATTAGCACATCAAAATGATCTACAAACACCAAAAAAAATTTATTTATAATAAAAAAAAATTAAAATTTAGCCAAACAGCAATTCAACCGCTTAGCCAAACAGACACTTAACTTGATTTCAAACCACCATAATGGTGGTTGGATTCTGCACTGGTAGACATCAAATTATCTCCCACGATAAACAAAACATCCTCTTCCATATTTATTTATTTTTAAAAAAAAAAGGTTGTCCACCCCTCACTTTTTTTTTAAAGCCTAGTCCTTCCCCTTTTTTCTCAATTTTATCATTATATATTTAGCAAAAAAATTAAAATAACAATCTTATTGACCTATAGAGTACATGACTCTAGTTATATGTTAACGAGTTAATTGTTAAAAAAAAATCTAGAGGAGCTCCCTACTTCATATGGATTCACCCAGTAACATGGGTTTTTTTTTTCAATCCTTAATTTTTTATATTTGATTTTTTTTCAATTTAATCCGTTAATATTGTGTTTTTTTCTCAACATATTATATATTTTGGTGCAAAACTTCATTTTATTCACTTTCTAGTCCCTAAGCTAGAGAAAGGAGAGACAAAGAGATATAAAATAACAATGAAAAAGAGAGAAAGATGTTGGTTGGAAGGATTTGAATGACAAAATGACTAAATTTTAATGTTGAAGTGTTTATATTGATGAGAGGAATGCAATTCGAGGGTTTTACGGTTTTCATGTTGTCAAAAATTAGATTAGGGTTAAGAGAGGTTTTTGTTCATGAAAATTAATTTTGTATTTATTTTTAAATGTTATTTGTGTTTTTTTGGGATGAATATCGGGGTTTTTTAGGTGAAAACAAGTTAAAAAAAAATAGGGGGATAACACCACGACTATAATGATAAAAAACTGGATGGATAGACAACATGTCATCTACATTAAAAAAAAAATTAAAAAAAAGCATGGATGACAGGCCATCCACCCTTGTGTCAAGAAAATATTTTAAAGGCAAAGCACATGTTGACATTGTCGGGCCATGCATGTGGCCTTTTTTTGTTGGGTAAAGCCTATGCTCCTGCCTTTTTTTAGCTTTTATTTTATTTTCTTTGCTTTGGTCTAAAACTTATATTAATTAAAATAGGTATTTAAGTTGAATTAATTAAAATAAATTAATTGTAAATGTTTTTGTTATATTTTATGATAAAATATCATTTAATGTTTACTTTGTTTTCAAATAAGATTATAACATTTTTTACGATATTAGTGAACATTCTTTTGATATAACTCTACACATTTTTTTGTCCTTGAGTTTTATCCAAACACTTTCATGTAATTGTTTACTTTTATTATCATTTAATTAGATAAATAAGTAATTTCAAAAAATAAAATTATTAAAATCAACCAAGTTCATGGCCCATCGTCATCCAAGATCAAATGTTTTGACTTTCATTTATCTCCTAACCTTCTAGTTTAGTCTTTGGTTGATGTTGACAACTTTTTCTTATATTTATTTCTATATGATTATTATTTATTTAATTAAATATATGCATTAGATTGTCAATTTACATTTAACTTTTTTTAATGTAAAAATGCATTGAAAAAGTCTATTTTGTTTTTTGTGCTAAAAAACTTTTGATCCAACCCAGTAGTAAAGCACATGAGAGCTATTGAGATATTACTTTATTTACTATTTCTCAATTTGTATTGTATTTTCAAATAAGATTATGAAGATATTTTTCTTAATTAACAAGCTCTCTTTTTATGCAACCCATCATAGTAATTTCTATTATATTTTATTTGGTTGTTTTTCTATGATGTCTATTTTTTGTTATCAAATAATTAAATAAAAAATAGTTTTAAAAAATAAAGTTATTAAACTCATCTAAAAGACTAAATCTATAACCTAGATCGTGGGCTTGAAAAGTGAACTTGGGCTAACCCGTGTCCACCAATGATGACATAACCTCAATATTAAAAAAAAGATGAGTTTTCGAATTTTATTTTAGGTCAAACTGAGTTTTGACTTGTCATCCAACCCATTTTTAGATGAGGAAGCTTTTTTTATGTCTTGTCTCTCAACTTCAAAACTTATTCTGTAGTCTGTTTTATAATTTATTTTTACATTTATTTGTGCATGTAATCCTCAGATTATTTTATTATCTTAAAATATCGAATATATTACATTATCTTAAAAACATTCTCCATGCCAAAATTAAAAAAGATTTTTAATTTTGTATAAAAGGAAAATATTTATCTTTTTGCATATAACAATACTATGTGTATGACATCCTAGTTTAATTATCAAAAAATATTTTATTTATTTTTTAAAAAATAATAATATTTAGTAATATATATATATATATATATATAATTGAGAACTCTTGAAAAAATATATAAAAAATAAAATGTGAGAGAAAATTGAATTTTATATACTAATATCTATATTGTAATAATAAGAAATGAAAAAACTAAGATAATCATCATATTATAAAACTTTTGAATCACTTTTGTCTAAAGTTGTCTTTTGTTACAATACATTTCATGGATAATGTTAGAGTAACTGATTTTTATACTAAAATTCTTTACTAAATGATACGCATCATGTAAATAATATTCTATCAATATAAAATTGTAATTATCTCATTAAAGTTAACTCTCTTTGTTCCAAATCATCCTATTTGATTTTATATATAGATTAAAAAGTGTATATAACCCATGACATTTATTTTGGAATTACTTTTCAATATTTTCATTTTAAATAGTGGAGAGAGAAATTGGAATGAAAGTTTTAAAAGAAATAGTAATTAGGTATAAAATAAAAAAAAAATAACCTTTTGATTTTTTAATAATTTATAATATTTTTGAGACATGCCAAAATGAAAACATGACCATTGGGACATATATAATATATTTTTTGTATGTATATGAAATATAATCAACCACAAGTCATTTTATTAAGAGCAATAGTTGTTCATTTTTTGTTTTTAAGCACGATTGTATAAATAGTTAAGATCGTTCATAAACTAAAGAGATGAGAGTTTATGTTATTGATCGATGATTAATTTCTATTTAGAATAGAAGCCAAGTTAATAGTGATGAATGTTTTGGTATAATAAGAGTTTTAACACATACAACTACCTAAAAGAGGCACATGAATAAAATCTATGAATTTTATTATAATTCAATTGTCTATGTCCTCATCTAGTATATGCAAAATGTATATGACTAAGGTTTATAGGTTTTGTGAAACTTAATGTCTGTAATAATATTTTCATAACCCATTTCCGAGTTATTCCTAGAGTTTACTCAAAACAAATAAATAAAAACAACAAAAAAATAATAAAAAAGGATGACGTGGTTGAAAAATCAAGTAGAAAATTTTTGGATAGATTCGAAAGTCCGATCACACCTCTATTGTGTCATTTCTATAGAAGTCATACATTTACAAAATAGGTTAATAAATTAAAAATCAAGTAGAAACAATATATAGCCTTTAAAATATCAATAAAGATGAAAATGAACTCATTTTTCAAGTAGATGAGGGTAAAGTTATGTTTTTCTTTCACACATACTTAAAGCATATTTTTTTATTGACTCATTATTTGAAAGATAAACCTAGTCGGATTCACCTTTAAGTTAAGTTCAAATTGTTTCAATAATGCATTTGTCAAATATTCCAAGCTCTATACTTTAACGTAACTCAAATCCATAATATATTAGCTAAATATTGGTCTAGTGATGGATCAAATATATATAATGTCATAAATTATCATACCATTTCCTTACCATAATTAATCCATAACTCATTATTCTATATTAAAACTAACAAAAACTCCCCATTTAGGCATTTCTTCGTTATTTTCCTATTTAATCAACACTATATCTATGCAAAATTGCAATATACCTACATAACTCATCAAACACATAATCACACCATATTAATACAAACCAATTATATATATATATATGAGGAAAATTAGATGTTATTTGATGAGGTTATTGGCCTGCAAAATTAGATGAAAATTTGTATATGTTATATATATATATATATATAATATATATATATATATATATATATATATAATCACACCATGAAAACACAATATAAGATATACAAATTTCATCTAATTTTGCAGGCCAATAACCTCATCAAATAACATATATATATATATATATATATATATATATATATATATATATATATATATATATATATCATACCATGAAAACACAATATAACATATACAAATTTCATCTAATTTTGCAGGCGAATAACCTCATCAAATAACATCTAATTTTCCTAACCTATTTCATTATCTATTGCAAGAACAACTAATTCCATTTTTTTCTCCAAATGATAACTAAGAACCTTCAATCCAAAATTCAAGAATAGATCAACTAAACATCATAAAAACATGATTAGATGTACTCAAAACACCTACTAAACAATTATTTAAGCATTAGATGTGTTCCACGTGAATTTTAAGGATTCTCCTTTTTTCCACCTTTTTTTTTCTTCCTCCTTTCACTTGTTTGTCTTTTTCTTCTTCCTTTCACTTGTTTGTCTTTTAATTTGGGGTTTGAAACACTTGATCCTTAGGAATTCTCAATAGTTTCTCTCAAGCCCCCCTCCCCCCAGTCTCCTAAGATTTCTCTAGATTTTCACTCTCTTTAGTCAGCCAAGTGCTATATATTTTTATATATATATATATATATATATATATATATACAACAATTTGATTAATTTTTTATGTCTTTATTTTTTCAATCTATTTTTTTTACCTAAACTAGGGCATATCAAATTTCATTATACTACATTTCACCATAATTATTTATTTCTTCCATTTGTTTTTAATTCATGTTTCTATGTTCTTAGGTATTTTTGATAATATATTTTTTAAAAACTCATATAAAAATATTTTATTTTATTTTATTTTCTCCCATATAACATCATACCCATAAAGTAAATATTCATCTAAATGAGGTGGGGTAATTTTTCCCTCATTAATTTCAAAAACATTCCCTAGGGTCTTACATTTCGTTTCTCATGAAAGCACATCCATAAAGGTAGTTTCTTCTTCATGCAAACATAGCCACAGTGATAATTTTCCTCTCACTTTTGTTAGCTAAAGTCTTATAAAGACTTCAATGGGGTAAATGATATTTTACCTTTTTTTTTCAACACACCTTTTAATGCATGTAAAAAAAAAGTCAAAGGTCTCGGCCAATAATGCAAAAAAATAGTTGAAATTTTAGAAACATGTTATCCCTTTGTAGGCCATCGTATTTATTTTACAAGAAAGCTCGTGATCAAGCCTAATAACACCAATTACGCAGAGCACAACCATAAAAAATCAATTTCTATTTAAAGTATTTTCGACAACGGGACTCTTATGACAAGTTGATTGAGATGGAGATGGAAAAATGATTGAGAGGAGTGTTATATCTATCTCTTTTTGATATTCATGTTTTTTTAACATTCATCCTTTGATATTTTTATTTTAGTTGAAATAAAAAGTTACCCTTTAATCTCTATATATTAAACGTCTCATACCCTATTAGATACACTAAAAATTTAATTGTCTAAAAATACTTAGCAAATTATTTTTAATTAGACTTCATCTTATTTGTTAGTCTACAAACACATAATTATTCTCATATAAACTCAACGTTGGATTAATGATCCAACGAGGAGTGGTAGTAAATTGGTAATGTGTGGATCGATGGTGGAGAAAGTCTTAGTTGTCGCAGATGGACCACGAGGAGAGTAGTGGTTTTTGTTTCTTTCAGCATATGGGGTTTTCAAATTATTCCTCTTTTTTTTTCTTAAATATATTGAAAGTTAAGAATTCCATTTTATTTATTTAGTTTCAATAGCTTGTTAAAACGGTATATAATAAAAAAGATTATTTTAATAAAAGTCTTAGTTGTCGCAGATGGACCACGAGGAGAGTAGTGGTTTTTGTTTCTTTCAGCATATGAGGTTTTCAAATTATTCCTCTTTTTTTTCCTTAAATATATTGAAAGTTAAGAATTCCATTTTATTTATTTAGTTTCAATAGCTTGTTAAAACGGTATATAATAAAAAATGATTATTTTAATAAAAGTTAAAAGATCTACTAATAGACCGATAAATATGTGACTAGAAGGATGTCGACTGACTGAGAAATCTTTTAGATTCAATGAATAATAGATAAAATATAAATATAAATATTATTCAATCCAATCTAAAATCAACCCGAATCTATATATATATGTATATTTTATTATAAGAAGATAAGTATTATATATATATATATTATTTTATTTTTATTAATTGATAGATAATAATAAATACTTATTAGATATACGAAACTCAATGAATAATTTATAAATATTTACTTTTTCTAACATGGGACTATTAGAAATATAATAAGACTACTTTTCAAATATTTTTTATTTAAAAATATATAAAAATAATTTTAAAAATCATTCCGACATGCCCTTAATTATTGAAATCATCTATACCTGTAAAATTTAACTGAATTCCGAACCTGTGGCCACAAACCAGGATCGTCGCCTGCCTTACTTTTCTTGAGATGGTGTCAGGGCCCCACCAATCATGACTGCGCCACGAAAACAATTTAAGAGGGCGGCTAGTAAAAGCGGGTCCCACATGAAGCGAGCGCTTGATAAACGACGGTGGGAACACGTCATCAAGCATATAGCCGCAGAGTAGTTTTCCCCGCATCCAATCCTCTATTTATTTTTGTGCTTTAAAAATGATTTTTTAAAATTTATATTTTAAATTATTTTAACGGATTGGTATAAAAATAATATTCCAATGTATTTTTAAATAAAAAAAACTTTACAAGAACAACGATGTAACATGCACCCACTGTGCATAGCAATCTCACGCTCTATAAGTATACAGCCCTGGCACTGGCACAAAGCATAACCTTTACCTGATCTCTACCATTGAAGACGTTGCTAAGCAAGCAAGCACTGCCCTGTTGTCTGAGGTGTTCTTGTTCTAAACAAGGTAGTTGAAAATGAAACAGCTTGTTTTATATGTATTCCCCTTTCTTCTGTACTGTTGTTTTTGCTGTAATGGAGCCAGGTAGGAAGGCAGGTAGCTGTTTAATTTTGCTGATAATTAGTATTTTTTATTTGATTTGTTAGTATAGCTGATGTGTGCATATATAATATATTAGCAAAAATCATGCAACCAAAATCATTCATTTATATGAATTCCCATTTAGTTTATATATATGAACTTTCCCACAGGTGGAAACATAAAACCATGTGCGGTTTTCGTGATCATTGTCGTGTTCATTTTTTCTTTGTTGTGTTTGTCTTTAGGATTTTTGTAATTTCGTTGATCTGGGTTATGAAATAACTGTTGCTGGGTACAAATTAACTATCTCTTCTTTTTTTTCCAGCTATGGTTGGATCCATGACAGTTTCAGTGAATTCCACACCGCCGGTTGATTTGTGTGCAAACGGTACTGTTCATCAAGCTGAATTACTTTCTGCATCTGATGATGATCATGGTGGTATCATTGTGGACATGAAGGAGCCCATGGATCCGGATGTTTTTCATGCCAAGCTCAGAGCTTCGTTATCGTTCTGGAGGCAGCAGGTGTTTATTTTAACAGCACAGCTTCCTTCAGAATTTGATTTTGCTATTTAATTTCAATGATGGAAAAGTTTTTCCACGATTTGATCATATTTATGATGCATAATCTCTATTGAACTGCTTGTATATTTCCTGAAATTAACATCTGGTTGAAAGAATGCAAGTTTAGTAACTAAGGTCTGAGTAAAAGCACAGAGCAGAATATTTTTCTGCTGACCACATGCTACTTTCTGCTGAAAAATCTCCTTTTCCTTTGTCTCTTACTATTATGAGTCTTGCAAGTAAACAATTGAAGTCTGTAAATTGATATGAGGATTGCAGATGGATCTGTAAATTATACAGCAGTGATACTCTTATTTTTCATCTTAATCTTTCCTCCCCTGAACATATTTAGATGTGGCTAGTTTATTTATTGGTTTTATTTTGCAGGGGAAAAGGGGAATTTGGATCAAGTTGCCAATTGCACTTGTAAATCTTGTAGAAACTGCGGTTAAGGTAATTACTCTCTGCTTCTGTGAAACCTAGATCACCACAAGTAGAGCCAGCAATAGACACTAATCATCTAACAACCTATAGCTATGCTTCCTTAAATTGAATTCATCTTCTCAATTCAGGTTTATGAATGCAAACTTGTCACTTGATTATTCTCCAAACCATCTCAAATGTTGGATCTTTTGTGTATTATATGTTAAATTCTCCGCAATCAACTGGAGGCAGCTCCCAGCTTCTGAATAGAAAAACTCTTTTGATCTTTTCATTGCTGTGGCAGCATAGTTGTCGATCCCTCTTTTCATAATAAGGCACCAGCCAGGAAGATGGACTTACCTTATAATCTTTCACAATATATATATATATATATATATATATATATATATATATATATATATATATATATTACATATTTTTCTTATATGGCGACAATAATCCTGTCCCTATGTAGGAACAAGATGAGTGCAAACATGAGCCAGTGAAGTGATAAGATAATTAGGTTGTGATTCTCAGAACCTGGTGCTCAATCAGCCTTTTGGCATGATTCAAGTCCCAACTCTTTAAACAATTCTAAACTTAAAATCCTTTTTTTGTTTTTGTTTTTAAGAAGTTAGAATACCGATGGAATATTCATGAAATATTGTTCTCACCTGTTTTCTTCAATAATTTTAAAATATTTGTTATACACAGTTATCTCCCATTGCTTCGAAAAGTTTTATGAGAGTAAAGATGAAAAATGATGATCTCTCTATGTACGTCTGTTCCCTGATAACAGAAAGGATTCCGGTACCACCATGCGGAGCCAAATTACCTCATGCTTGTTTATTGGATTCCTGACACCCCAAGCACTATTCCTGCAAATGCTTCCCATAGAGTATCTATTGGTGCTATTGTCTTGAATGATAAAAGAGAGGTATTCAGTTTCACTACTTCTGCAACAATCTCTCTTGCTGATTCTGCTTACCTTAACTGTAATTCCATCTTCAGTTTATATTGCATTTTATTATTATCATTTCTTGTTTTGACAAATTTTTAACATCCAAGTTGAATTATACATCTATTTTACTGTTTTGAATAGCCAAAATCCCTTTTGGTTTTTAGATACTCGTGGTCCAGGAAAAGAGTGGAAAACTTAAAGGAACAGGCGTGTGGAAAATCCCTACTGGAGGTGTTGATGAGGTACATGCGTGGAGAAAGGAATTTTTATTGTTTAACATTTCATGGATCTCCTTGATCATTTAAATGAGATTTTCAACATGCAGGGTGAAGAGATCTTTATGGCAGCTGTAAGAGAAGTAAAAGAAGAGACAGGAGTAAGTAATTAACTGTATACCAATATAGGTTCCTTCTTTTTAATTTTAAATCACAGCTTTCTAAAAGCTCATATTTATGTTGCTCAGGTTGACACGGAATTTCTGGAGATTATAGCATTCAGGTGTGAAGTTTTTGTTTCTGCTAATGTTTTCTCCCCTGTGATTCAAACCATTGATTATGCTTAACTGTTTAGTCAAGCACAAATCAGTGGCATTGTACGTTTCACTGAAAATGGTTGGTAGTTTGAACACCAATTATATTTCTACTTTTGACTTTTAGACTTATTCTTGAAGATGGTTTATAATGGATAAACCAAGATATGGATTCAGGGTGATTTTCTTTGGGTAGAGAAAACAACATCTATTAGAGAATAATATAAATCATATTCCAGAGCTTTACCTAACAGTTTAAGTTTTTAGGTGAGATGGTTCCTTATCAGCATCTAGAGTTTCTCCATGTAATGGTTAAACATGTTCTGCACTAAAAGGAAGCCATTAGTTCTTGGGAAAACCAGGTCGTCCGATTTCTTGTTTTCTCATGACGAGATCACTTTCATTTGTCCAAATTGAATATCATGAATCCCTTTTCCAGATTTTCTTGAAAGACATATATAGTCCAATAACTCAGATTTCTTGACTTTGAATTTAATGCATGGATTGGATAATTTGGCACTGCCATGCTCTATACATGATCTGATGACAATGTCTTTATCTTTCTCCATCTTTTTATCTAAACTTGAGCGTGCATGAAGTTTTCTATTTTCTTCTTGTGATTTTTCTGGCTACCTGATGCATTCAATAAAGTTTATTGACTTCAGTCAGTTTGGTGCGTTGACTTGCAGGCAATGGCACAAATCATTCTTCGAGAAGTCAGATTTAGTCTTCCTCTGCAGGTTGCATCCATTATCTTTTGACATCCAGAAGCAAGATTTAGAGATTGAGGCAGCTCAGGTAATCCCAGGCAGTAGTGTAATGTGGAAACAACTGATACATGACAGCGTTTCTAGTATTGTTTCTTTCCTTGAACTGTTCTTTAAAGTAAAACATGGCAAACTCATGCAGTTCATTTGCTTCGCTTTGTCTCTGAGTCAATCTGCTATATTCAAAATGATAAATTTGGAAGAAAGAGAAGCCAGTACTCCATGTGTCCAATATAATCAATGTTACAGAATAATATAAATCATATTCCGGGGCCTCACCTAAAAACTTAAGTTTTTAAGTTTTTAGGTGAGTAGGTTCCTTGACATAGTATCAAAACTTTGTTGACTCAACGGTCACAAGTTCGAATCTCCTGTCATATTCGACATTTATCTTCCTGCTAAGAAAATTCGGAACTGGAGCATAATCTTCTGTCACTCTGTACACACAAAACATGCAGTTATCTGTTGCATGCTCCTTGTTTTCTGTTCTGTTCTAGTTATTTACCATGTTTTTGCTTGAAGAAGCTTGCCTTAGGATTGAAGGATGTGGTAGCTGATTAAATTTTCTCACGCGGTTGCCATTTTTCTCCCCAGTGGATGCCATACGAGGAATATGCAGCTCAGCCTGTAGCCCAGAACCACGACCTCTTCGCCTACATCACTGATTTATGTTTGGCAAAAGTTGACCGGGATTGCGTTGGTTTTTTTCCACAACCATCAAGATCAACGCTTGATGATCACGATCAGATAGGTTACTTGTATTCAAACGTCAGAGATTCGAGCCAGTCAACTTCTGCTGCTCACCAATAGAAATCAACTTAGCTCCCCCACCATTTCCGGACTATCCCTCATTTGGGGCTCCACCGCCTCCACTTCCTGGCCACGTTTCACCACCTTCTCCGTCCAATGGCCCACCAGTTCCAGTGCAGTGCTGCCACCATCCCCCTCCCTATGCTTATGGATATCAACAAGAGAACGGTTATACGTCATGCTCGCCTTTTAAATTAATTTCAGTCAGGACCCATTGCTACTTTGCTGTCGGTTTACTTGTTTTCTTTCAGGTTTTATTATAGCAAGAGTACCGACATATATATAGTCTTTTAACTGTAATCTGTAATAAAGCCTTGCCGTTGGACACTGTGCCCTAGTTCTTTCATGGACTTGCTAACCTGTGTTGTTGATCTCGTTTTGTTTTGACCGAGATGGGATTGTAAGCTAGATCACGTCCCTTCCTGTTGATTGCTTTTGTACAAGAAACTTATCAGTTAAAAAAATAAGATAAAATGATGCGGTTTTACCTCGTTTAAAATTTTGGAATGTTTCGTTCTGTTCGTTCCGATCAAATAATATTTTTTTTAAATAATGAATAATTTTACAATATCAATTATATCTTTTAATCCGACCGTTAGATTGAAATGAAATTTTACGAGGAGTCTCCTGATATATTTATTTATATTATGGTAAAATTTCAGAGCAATCAGAGAATGTAATGATCATGCAAGATTAATGATGATATTCTCGTAATATTATACATATTCATAATTTTGTTTAGAAAAATTATCTTACTGTCTTTTTTTAGATTTTTTTTTCTCAATTTCATTATTCAACGAGTTCATTACGAATTGAATTTTATAATTTGATTTGATTTGCTTTATTTAAGATTATCATGGTCTTATAACAGAGATCACACATTTAAAAGGTTAATCTAGATTGACCCCGAGTTGATTCAATATATCATTGTTTCAATATTGTTTTTAAGATGTCAACTTGATTTTTTTTTATTAAACTATATTTTTATCAATTTTTCATGTTATCTTTGAACTCATCAAGTCGGTCGAGTTATATCAGTTCAACTTTCATTTTTTTTACTTATATTTAAAATTTAAATTGCACAATTCTAAATATTTTTATTTTTGGATTTGAACTAAATTTTTTTTGAATTAATATATTTAATTATATACAAAGTATAACACCAAAACGGAGCGCCGAAACGCTTCAAAACCAAAACATTGCATTCCAATCAGAATTGATAACCTTGAGTAGAACCGCAATAGTCTTCTTTTTTTGGTTTTGTAATTAAGATCACATAGCTTACAAGATTGTCGTTTGTAATAAAACCTTCTTGTTAGGCATTGTGCAGCTCTTCCATTTACATCTATGATCTGCAGATGGGCTGATGGGTGACTTTTCATCAGGGTATTGTCTTTTACTTTCCCACATGTTTTACTTCTCGAGTGTATGTGTTTGCGTGGAGGGGGGAGAGAGGGATCTGATGGGTGATATCCCATGGGAGGACATTAAAAGGCATGGTTACGATAGCTTTTTAAAATATTTTTCATGCTGAAATACATCAAAATAATATTTTTTTTATTTTTTAAAAATCAAAATAATCTAAAAACACTAAAATATATTCATTTAAAAATAATAATAAAAAAGAATTTACGGTTGAAAACGCCATGCCAAACAGCTTCTAAATTGGGCATTATAGATGAAGCTGCTTCTTTTTCCATTCGATCAGATCCCACAATTTTCTAATAAAACCTAAATTGACATGGCAAAAACATGAACCGAAACTTGCACACAAAAAAATTATATTTTACTACGCCAAAATCTTCTGGTCGATGACAATAACAATGTTTCACCATAGATCTACAGTTTATCTACCACAAAATACAGGTCACAAACCGTATACGAAAAAAGTAAGAAAGAACACAGGCCAAATCAATAAGACATGAAAAAACAAATAAAACATACTCTACGTAATAACTTAGCCATTCATTCAGCCTGCCTGACTTATTTTCCCACTGTGAGTAGAAAAAAAGAAAGAAGGAACAATTTGAAAGAACCTCCACGCTACTACAGCAGCAAAAGCCCCAAGCACAAGCTCAAAACTATGGCAACAAGTCTTCCACCATCAAGTCTCACACTGGCATTGTTATCAGCTGCCTGGTCTGCCGCGTCGCCTACAGGTGAATCAGCTGGTGAGTCTGATGGCGCCGCATCGGCGGAGGGCTTCTTATGTTTGCTAGATTTTGGTGCATCTGCCACCTCCTCCGGGGCAGGTGCTGGAGCTGGGGTTGGTGCTGCTTTAAACAATTCCTTGGGCAACAAGACCTTATCAATGGAATATATAGCAAGAGGTTGCTCGTCGATCAGAGTCCCGACTATTTTTGCAGTGGTACTCCTTGTCTTGAGGGTCACATCCTCAGCATCATTTTGCACTGTGAAATCAAACTTCTTATCCCCATTTGTAGCCAGTGTGTTCATGATTCCATTGTTGGATTTTAACATGGCTAAAGACTGATAAATCGGAACACCGTAGAATTCAAGGAATGACTCTTTGCCAGAAGCTGTTAAATTCTTGAATTTTGGTAGAAAGGCCTTAAATGGATCGTCAAGAGGGCAAAACACGGTTAATCCTCCATCAATATTGTCCTGAAACCAATCATAGCCACGAGGCCCGTGACATTTAAAATTGTTACTGATAACATGAAACAAATAATAAAAAGAAAAGAAATCAAGTCTAAGTTGCAATTCCATTTGATGATGGTCTACAACTCGAGACAGAGAATAACAATAAACAATGCAAGTAATTTGATGGCAGCTCCTTC
Organism: Salix viminalis; assembly: GCA_029228465.1. Taxonomy (NCBI): domain Eukaryota; kingdom Viridiplantae; phylum Streptophyta; class Magnoliopsida; order Malpighiales; family Salicaceae; genus Salix; species Salix viminalis. The sequence continues at coordinate 22,218,358 of CM055441.1, read as the reverse complement.
ATTAAATCTAATTAAAAAAAATGATAATGTGACACTCGGTTTGATGGGAAGGATATTTTAAAATCACATCTTGCAAGCAAGTCAAGGCCATCGTAATCGGAACACATTTTGAGCAGCATCAGTCACTACAGTACCATCTTGCAATGTCCAATCTTATAGGATCCTAAGTGAAAAATCTCATCATCACACCAGATGATACATGGTATTCATTATTCTAAAAATGAATAATTCAATTATTATTGATTCAATTCAATTATTCTAAAAATTAAAAAGTAGTATATCTTCTTCCTTCCACGACAATGATACATGGTATTCATTATTGAGTATATTAAATCATAGCTCTTTAAAAGCAGTGAAGTAGATCTGGGGAGAAAAAAGAAAGAGGGGAAGTGAAAAGTAATATAGAGTACCTGATATGTCTTTGAAGCATCAGGATTTGCAATCAAAGTATCAGCAAAAACCTTACACCCATGAGCTGACATTATATCCGTTAGATTCATGGCACTTGGCGCTGGTGTGGGCGCCGCCGCCACATCCGACGGAAACAGCTTACTGATCTGTATAACTGAAATGTTGTAGGGTACTTCCTCCACAGACTTGACATAAAACACATCAAGGTTCCCTCCGTTATCTTTCGGCCCAAAAGCCACTTTCCCTCCTTTAACATCCGTTATGTTAACGAATCCGGCAGACCCAGGAGCTGACCCGGTGGCCTGGAACATGGTGGCTGACAACGCAGAGCCGTCTCTTATCTGGTGTAGCTTCTTGGCACCGAAATAATCCAGGAGGACGTGGAGGGAAAGGATGTTTTTGATGGTGGTGATAGATGGATTTTTTGAAAGCATTTCAGACATGGCTGCGTTGTCGACAGCACAGACGGTGATGGTTGTTCTCTGGTTGATTTCTCCGGCGAGGTGGGTTAGGGTGAGGTAGTGATTGAAAGTGGAGAGCGATGGGTGCTGGCCTAGTATTTTAGTAATGTTGTGGCCATAAGTGAAGGTGGTGGTGGTGGAGAGGAGAAAAAGTAAAGAAAGGAGAACAGTAAGCTGCATTGTGAGACTGAGAGAGAGAGAGAAAGACGGTGAAGTGACTTGGAGAGAGGAGGAAGATGAGTTGAGGAAGAGGATTCTGTAATCTGTATAGAGAGATCTTGGAGGAGAGGTATATGACTATGGGTTTGGTTTTTGATTAATTTACTTTTCAAGCCACTGTATGTGTCACGTGCGGGGGAGGGGCAAAACACAAATTTCAATATGCTCACGCTTGTAATTAATAATATCATTTACATTTTATCATGCTCAAGTGTAATTTGTAATATCTTAAAAATTATATATTAATTAGTTTTATTACCTATTGTGAATTAGCTTTTGAGAGCAACCACCCATCACCGGTAACATTGAAGACCACGGACACCAACAAACAACATAAGTGTTCTTAATTTTTAAAGGTATTTTTTTTTGTTTAAAAGTATATTAATATATTTTTTTATTATTTTTAAAAATAATTTTTGATATCATCATATGAAAATAATCTAAAAATACTATTTTTTTAAATTTAAAATAAAAAATAAAAAAAATATTTTTTTATTTTTTTTCAAAAATACTTTTAAACGCAATGTCAAACACCCTCTTCATCGGTGATGGTTTGAAAACCATCCACTTTTCATGATAGATGAATCCTATTAGGGCATTTATATGGATTTCTTTAAACAAAGAACTCATTTCAATATACGAGTACACAATAAAATTCAAAAAATCAAATTTATTTATATGAATAAATTGTGAGTTATGGACAAACTATTGATTAAAAACCCACCAAAACCTTTTAACACATAAGAATCACAACACAACTTACCTCAAATACGGTTGTTCTATGAGTGTTAATACCACAATCAGTCTCTTATCCTCTCTAGCCATAATTAGTCTCTTACCCTCGAAATCTATGATAAGATTTCTATATTCAGGTTTCCTAGCAACTCTAACAAATAGCTAGGTGGTGACTCTCAAAACCCTGATGCCAACATGAGAACCCCGTGACAGTCTTTAAGCAAACTTGGTGGCCCAATATCCTTAAAATAATATGACCCCTCAACCTTTTTTTCTTTCCATATTTGGTCCCTTTGTTTATTTTGATTTTTTTTCTTATTTTTTTTTGTATCTTGATTTTTTTTAAAAAAGAACCACATTAATGTCGACTTCAAAAAGCGTGTTAACAATTATAAGCATTGAAAAATAAATTTTTTTTTATTTTGAATTATTGGAAAAGACATTGAAATTGATGTCAATACGTTAATAATATATTTTTTTTGGATTTTTGTTATTTTTGGTTTTTCTTGAGATATGTTTTTAAAAAATACTTCAAGATAGGGTAAGAAATTGGATGACAATAAAGATATTATATATATAGTCATAGCTTTATAGGCATAAGTTGTTACTTATAAGATGTCACTAGTCATAGCTTTAAGCATTATAAAATATCTCTTTAAAATTAAACATAAAGACTAAATAATAATAATAAAATACATCTTTATTTGATTTGATAAAAGAAAAAGATAGTCCAAAATAATAAGAATCGAGGAAAGGGGTTCATTGAGAATTTGAACATCATTGCTAATGTAGTTTTTTTTTGTCTTTTGAACATAGTTTATTCATTTTTTATAGTTTGTTTTTTTACTCAAAGTAATTATAAAAAACAAAAAAACTATATGAATAGAAGCATCAATCTCGAAGCTTAAAAAACCCTATAAAAAGCAATGATTCTTATTTAATTAACAATAATTAATATAAAAATATGATTTTTCTAATGGAAAATATTTTAGTCTTGTTCTATGAGCACCTAAAAAATCTCCAATTGAATGTAATAGGTTAAAGTTCCCTAAATCCTTTTTTTTTGGGAAGCCCTTAAAAACTATAAATTTTATCTCATATTTTACTATTCACGAAACCTTAAATTTGTAATATTTTCTTAAATATGTGATTGATTAATATAATAAAAATATTATTAAATATGGTTAAACATTCTTGAAACTAATTAGTAATTTGTTTGGAAGAACATTACTAATGATTAGGTATTGGAGATAAATTAGTTGTTAAATAGTGTTATAGGTGGCATTTTGGTTATTTTAAAGGAAAATTTAACAAGAACTATTTTTTTTTTAAAAAAAAGTAAGCAACAATAAGATTTGTGGTATTTTTGTTATTTTAATGCAATATGGTTTTTTTTTAGTCATTAAATGAAAAGGTAATGAAAATCCTATAAATAATCAAATACTTTTGTTTTTTTTTAACTCATTTTAGGTGTGTTAAATCAAGGATGTAAAATATTATGCATGCTCCAAAGTTCACAATGTAAACTATAAATTTCTTAAACTATAGCAAGTAAATATAAAATGAACCAAATCACATGGTGTTAAGGGTGGTTTTGCCAAAAAAAAAGAGGAAGATTATTTCTTATAACTAGATATTTCATCAAGTATTTTGTGAATATCTAAAACTTGTTATTCCATTTTATTTAGATTATTCATTACAAAAGAAACTAAAATTGGTGCCCTTTTCTATAGTATAAATTTTTTTTTGCGTCCACACAATACTATAAACCAAAACAATTGTTTTTTCAATTGTTGCATGAAAACCAATACAAAAAAAGAGAAAAAAGAAAGCTATATTGGGACTTCACTAATGACATGCGCTGCTTGAAGAGGAAGAACTCAACAAGTTAATTATGTTGACACTAAGAAAGGTCACCATCAAAGCTTCGATGAGGTTGCACACACCACCCAACACATGACAACCCTCCTTACATGATGTTGTATACGTTGTTTAGTCCTAGATTTCAAATAGTTTCTTATATGGTTCCTAATTCTTTCATAACTCTTTAATCTAGTCCCAAACCTAATCCTACCTAAGGGTAATTAAGATTTTAACTAGGGATAAAATAAGAGATGAGAAAAAAAGAAGATATATTGCCTACCTAAATTTCCTTGTTATGGTCATGTCCATGACCCAAACACATGAATTTTTCATAGGGTCAACCCAACTTAATGAAAGCTCAATACAATATGACATTGTTTTAAAATTTTGTCTTGATTATTTTAGAACTCTTTAATTTATTCATAAATTTCATCTAACTCGAGGCTAATTAAGACCCAATTTGAGGGTTTAACACGAGTCTATTCATTATATTATCATCTAATATTTACGGACTTAATCATTGGATAATCCATGGTTTCACATTTAAATCTCATAAGGTTAGTAAAGGTTTAAACAACGATGTCTTGAAAAAAAAACATTGGAGCCAAATTGTCATTTGAACGAGGCAACCAATTTTCCTTTTGGCCTTTTGAAATTGGATGTAACACACCGATTTTTTTTGATATTTATTAATGCATATAATGTTTGACAAATGTTATTAGATAGACCAATTATTTTTTCAATTTTTATTTCACATTTTACAACATATGTATAAAAAACTTAATTGATACCTATATGTTTTTTTATGCAATAACTATTTTTTTTTAATCTAAATCATAGTGAAGTGCTAACACCATACCTAGTTATATAAAACACTAAAGAGCTTGACCTTTTTACTATGAACACACCATTGTTTACTTTCTCACATTTTATCGTGAATCTACTATTCAATTTATTTTTCAATTTGGTGTTCAAAATTTATTTAATTTAGTTGCATCTTCGTTTAGGCCAAACTCAAGAGCGACTCAATCAAATTTGTTGATTAAGAATAAAACTAAAAGATAGAGAACTAAAATAGAAAGGGTGCCACAAATAGGTGATGATTTTTATACAAAATTTATTTTTATTTTTTTTTAATGCTTGATTTAGATAGATAGAGAGAGAGAGAGAGAGAGAGTTGGGTTTCAGCATTAAATAGAAAAAATATAATTGACATCGATTTTGGGCTACCAAAATGGTTGATTTTTTATTTAAACAGTTCAATTTGATAAGAAAATTTCATATTAGGTATTATTTTTACCTTGCAAGTATTAGGTCTGACTTGTTAGATTTTTTTCTCCAATACATCAAAATATATTTTATTTTATTTTTAATATTAAAACATTGAAATAAAAAAACTCTTAAAAACATCTATTTTAATATAATTTTTAACCGACCTATTTTTAAAAAACACTAAAAACATAATCTAATACAGAGGACAAAATAAACACTTGTGTGACACTAAAGCCAAAACCAATTAATGCTTAGCGTAAAATTGTAACAAGGAAACCGGTTAGAAAGGGCGTGCATGAAATCGAAACGAGAACACGAGAGTGAGATCACGAGGCAGTTGAAAAAGTAGACAATAAAAATTCACGACAAACACTGAGATAACAGTTGTCAAATTGATGACCACATGATTTCCACACAGATTGCTGAAGAGTTCTTCTTCTATGGTATCATCATGTCTCTGCTTTGCTGCACTCTCCCTAATCATTAATTGTCAAATTGCTGACCACATGATTTCCAGACTGACACTGACCACAAGATACGTTGAAATTAGAAAAAAATAATTAATACGGAGCCGTTTTAAATTATAAAATTGATCATCCAATGTTGAATTTTATGTCAATTTATGAAGGTATATTTTTATATGGGCAATATTAAATAGTTTAAAAAAGATGTTTTTTTATTTGAATTTTATAATTTGTATTTCTCAATTCTGATTTAAGTGTATGATTTACGTAATGTTTGAATAATAGGGAACACGATAAAATAAAATATAAGAAAAAATATTTTCATTTTTTAATTTGTATGAATAGAAAACTTGTATATTTTATGACTGTTTGTGAATGTGATTTAGTTTGTTTTTTGAGAGTGTTTTTTCTTCAGAAATAAATTAAAATAATGTTTTTTTTATTTTTTTTAAAAATTATTTTTGAGACCAGCTTTATGAAATTGATCTAGAAATACTAAAAAAAATTAATATAAAAAAAATAAAATAAAAATAAAATATTTTTTTTTCAAAACTAATTAATTTCCCCCGTGTTGATGTTGTTTTTCATTCTTAATTTAACATTATTTTCCCAAAACTACCTTTTTATATCAAATATCCCCATTTTACTCCTATTTCTTTTCTTTATCCATAATTTACTCTTAAATCGGGAGGGTACCTTGGCTAGTCAATGAAAATTAGCCACATTTCATTGATGGTTGGATAATTTGCCCTGCTGGCAGGGTGTCGGCGCAGCAAGAAACGAAATGGTAAAAAAAAGACAGCAAAATAGGCTTAAACCTAGGGTCATTTTCGTAGTTAAAATGAATTATGAGGGCGAGAGTAAAGGAAAAGCATAAAAAGTCGAAACAGGTTGTTTGGTTTGCACCTTGGGGGGCCTTTCCTTTTGTTTCATTCAGGGCGCGACATCCAAAAAGTGCCAGGCTGGAAGGTGCATATAAGAGGACGCCACCTGGATTCCTCCACCGACAATCTCACTCGGCTCTGTTTAACGGTCAGGATTCTTTTCCTTGCCAGTCTTCCCATAGTTGTAACGCTTCCTTCCCTCTCGCTTCAACGTTCCTCTTTCCTCTTAAATTTAGAACGTGAAAATATTGGAAAACTTTTATTTTTATTTTTATTTTTATTTTGAGGGGAGATGTGTAGAAAATACATTTACATTTATTAAAAATCTATACTTGATTTATGATCTTTAAAATAATTTAAATTTATAAACATAGACAAGAAAATTCTAAAAAAATCGATATATAAAGTTAATTTATTATTTGTTCAATAATTGATTGATTTATATTTCAAGATCAAGTACAATGCTCAAAAACATGCCATGATCTCTTGTATATTAAAAAAATTATAAGTAGTTTGATTTAATCTTTCAGTCACCAACAACTGCTTTATTTTATAAAAAAAATAAAAATATTTAATCTTAGTAGAGCAATGACCAAGAACATTTAGAAACATTGCTTTGATACAATAGGAATCCCATAATTGTAATAAATTTATAATTTATTTTGTAAAATATTTTTTTCCCAACAATTTTATCTCTATATGTACAAACAAAATATTTGTTTTGTAAAAAAAATGAGATCAAGTAAAAATAAAATCTAACGAGACTTTGTTGATAAAGAAGAAAAAAGAATCTCTATATGTACAAAAAATAATATGATCCAAAACTATATAAAAAGGGAAAGGCTGTTGCTAGTGAGAGACATCCAGAGAGCTGCTTTATGAAAAGCTAGGGTCATTTAGGGTTTTGTTTTATATAATTTACTTATTTTTTTATTTTATTTTATCTTATTATATTATATGGTATCAAACATACTTTAAATTACTTTTATCACGTAATACGTTAGAATTGATGATTAAATGCATATAATATGTTTGCAAAAAGATATGAAATACCTAGCTGCACGTTTAGCCATTATATTGGAAGCTTCTGAACTCACCATTTTCAAAAAAGTTTTTGTTGATTATTGTAGATATCTAGGTCAGCTTGTGCGCACCTTAAGTAATCTCACGAGCTCTGAATTTAGCGATCATATAAATCTCTAGTAATTATTATATTAACAACCATAAAGGTTTAAACCCGAAATTACAGGAAAATAAACTAGTTAATTCTAAACTTGCACCATTGGCAACTACTAAATGGTTACACTTTTTTTCTTGAGATGTCTTGGTATCCAGCTCATTGTTAACTTGAGATGTCTTGGTATCCTTTCATTTAGTCAATCTCTGTTTACCTAACATTGTGCACTAAATATATATAATATATACGTCAAGAAAGAAAAAAGAAAAAGAAAGGATAGCCTGTATTTTGACCACTATGATTAATAATTATGCGCTAATTTACATGAGTTGTCCTTCACTTTTGTTATATATATATATATATGCTTTACAGCTGCAAATGATTCTATAATTAAAAGGTCATATCTTCGTAAGTAGACTAGGATAAGATGTTTGAGTGTGTATGACCATTTAGAATAAAGTTGATGATGACAGCCATGAACCTTTCAAGTCATATTTTCGTAAATAAGGACATGCATTTCTTGATATGATATGTTTTTTTTTTTATTCTAGCATATTAATTTTTTTTTGATGATATAACACAATATAAAAACATTAGTTTATAAGAGATTCTTGGATGAAATTTGTCACTTGGAGTCATAAAAGTCACATGCTACCATATCAAGTTATAAAATTACTTGACACAATATTCAATATAGAAACAATAAGAGAGAATAAAACAAAAGGGAAGAAAAAAAGAAAAAACTGAGGAATATTTGATGATGACACTATCAATATCTTTGAAAAGATCTTGACGAGATGAATCTACCGATATAAAAATTTATCACAAATGGTGATCAGAGTGAGTCACATAGGCGGTCCGAATGCAAATGATCCCTAACAATTTGAACGGATCACTTTGTTCACTATTTGGTAGCTTTTTTTTAGTGTTATTGAATTTGTTTTATCGATATTTTTTCAACAGTACTGATGATGTTGTCATTGGAGCTTTGATGTACCATAGGGGTCATTTTTTTTCTCTTTTTTCCTATATCTTCATAAATTACAAGAAGAGAGAAGAGAAAAAATGCAAAGAAGAAGAAAAAATGATACTTGGGCATATTGAATTTCTAATGATGAAACCACCACTACCATTGAAAAGATGTCAACAAAATGAATTTAACAACACCAAAAATATCATAAATGATTAATAGAGTGAGCAACAAGATCCATCCAAATGTTAGGGTTGAGATGACTTGAAAATTGAGTTTTCTACGAAGAAATTTGAATGACAATTAGACAGGTGATGCATCTAACAACAATACAAATATTCTCTTTCCCATCTAAAAGTCGATATATTTATGTCGGAAACCAAAATTTACAAGACCTTCATTAGTAAAAATTATCATATGTAATTTTGTTGTGGTTCATATGATAGTTTTTTAATATATAAAAAATATACATATATTATTAATGTATTTTTTATTTATAAGTAAAATTTTAATTACAAACTAAATATTTAATATCTACAAAGTAAACTATTTTTCTCAAAAATTAAAACATCGACATCCTTGATTAATATGGATTAAAACAATCATAGATAAAAGTCATTACTCACTAAATTTTTTATTTTCCTTAATAAATTCTTAACTATATTATTTCCTCCTTTTTTTATTAGGGTGCTACTTAGAAAAACAAACTCCAAAAATCTTTATATATCAATGAATTAACTAAATTACACATCAAATCAATAAATTAGACATTAAAATATCTATAGCATCAAGGAATTATTATTTTTATTTGTTATGAATTTTTTTTTCTTCTTCTTAATTTGTTGATAATATTTGATTATAGACAAACTTGCCATCATATTCGTTAATTTGTTGACTATTCTAATTTTAAAAATAATGACTAAGTTTAATGGGTTTATTATAGTGTAAAATGAAAATTATAATGAGAAAACAAAACTAACAAGTGTGGAATATATTGAAAAAGTTTAAAGTTAAATGGATGAAAAAAGAACAAATGCAAAAAAAAAAATCCTTTTTGTTATTATTATATATGATGGAGTCAAATCACATAAATTAAAATTTTAAGAAATAAAGTGAATTTAATTACAAAATTCACTTAAATATTTCTTTGATTTTATACATTGTTGTGACTAGTATTATTTAAGATAAAAGTTGAAAGATAAAAATGAATAGAATTACAAAATCACTAGAATTATTAAAAAAAAAAATACTCCAAAATATTAGAATATTTCCAAACCAAAAGAGAATTGTTGGCTTCTATTGTATTTTTCACATCTTACAATGTTTTTTTTTAATATATTTATAATGTAATAAGTTTTTAGAGAGGAAATGGGGTTGTATCTCATAAAATAATCAATAATAAACTAAAGAGAATGAACTTTTATTTTTACTATCATTATTATCTAAGTGTTCATCTTCTTATATTTTATTATACATATAGACTTACTTAAATGATTCAAAATGGGCATTTTTTGCAATTTTAATGGTCATTGGGTATCAACCAACTTTGTAATTAAGCTTTTTTAACAAGAGTGTGAAGCGCTTCTATTTTCCAATGATACTATTTCAATATTTATGCTTTATTGTCCTCACATCTTTGTCACTTGGTGTAAAGAGATAATAACTAAAGAGAGTATAGAGAGATAAGACTTCATTTAATCTTATTCAGGATGAGGTGGTATTTACTAACTTTTAAAGAGATATATCTTTTTTTATATGACTCCTTACTTCATTTTTTTTTATGAGTCAAATCTTTAGCCTGAATAATATCCTTTGTGACCCTAAATAACTCTTTCCTTAAAATAGCCACCTTTGCTTCTTTAGACTAGACTTGTAGTGAGTTATTTTTTTAGGGGTTGATTTGCTTTAAGGATAATTGAGTATTTAGCTTTCCAATGCTATTTTTGGTTTTTTTTTTAAATTATTGGACAACTTTATACTTTTATAGCACATTTTCTAAAAATCATATTATTTGAAGATAACAAGGTTTCTTTTGCATAATGCTCTAAGAAGGTTTCAAAGTTTTGGGAACGAGTGTCTTTTAGAAGCTATTTCAAACAATCAATTTAGGCTTTTTTCCAAATCATTATCTTCAAATGCATGAATATCCATAATCTCCTTAACAATGTACAATAAAGACTCTCCTAACTTATTGTTTTCATTTGGTTTGCCTTAGAAGAAAAGATTTCAATCAATGAAGAAGAGAAAAGTTAAGAGAGAAATAAATAATCCAAAGTCCCTTAATAAAAAAACTTATTAACACAAAAAATAAAAATAATCTCTTAAGACAACAGTAGGAATTCCTGTGCTCACTAGAAATATTAGTTTCTTTGATCAACTCGCAATGCACTTTAACATCTTTTAATTGAATAAAAGATACAAAAGAATCAATACAGTGGTCTTTCTTTGCTATAGAGAAATAAAGAGTTTTAGCCTTTATGTATATTTAGGGACATCAATCACTAGATAAATATGAGAGGATCAATCATTGATATAAGCTTAACTTTTAGGCTATTCTCAATATAGTTACCTTTAATTTCCATTATAAGCTATAAAAATATAACTAGATTATTCATGACATAATTTAGTGGTAAGTCTTTCATGATATTAAAAGAAGCTATGATAATATCTCACTCATTTTCTTTTCATTCTTCACCATTATTCTTTAACACACTAGAAAGATACTTGTCCAATACAACATCCACCCAAGAAAAACTAAGTTTAAGTAAGATGTATTCATATTCATTATGAAAGGCACGTAGCTTAAAAGGTTCTATTATTGAAGGCTTAGAAGACCAAACTTTAGCAACATATTCAAGAGTAGAGTAAAAGGTGAAGGGTTTATTTCAACAACATTGTGATTTGGTTAGATCTCTTTGGGATGACTAACAACAAAGAAGATGTAAAAATTTATTCTCTAGTTATGTAAAACCCATCTATTATGGCTAAGTCATAAAGAGTTATGGTTTTTAATCAATATCTGAATATGAATGTGTTGTTATATTTTTTTTAAGAAAAAGAAAAGGGTAACCAAAAGATCTGAGCTCAACTTTGATGCAACCTTTAGTAACAATCATGTAAAAAAGTCTTTTATCACCTCAATTATATTCTCACATGATATTGCATTCTATCTAACCATTTTGTGTAGTCTATAGGGACAACACCTGATCGTAGTGTGATATTCTTCTTTTAAATGCTTAAATTAATATATTCATCTTGAAGAAAATTTATCTTTTTCAACATCTTGATTGGTATGAAAGTATTCTTCATCTTAATATATTATTTTATAAAATGGGTGAAAACATACTCCTTTCATGATCTTAGTAGAACTCATAGTAGACCATTCAATATAAAAAAGGTAATTTATAAAGTAGTACTAAAGAGAGCTGATTTAAAATGAAACTAGAAGCTACCATTATAGTCTCACAAATAAGAAAGATTATTTAGGTTTCTAGGATTACATTTTCATGAAAAGTATTTTTAAATCTATAAAATAAGCTTAGGATTTCTTAAGTGAAAAAATAATTAGGAAGTAGTTAATGAAACTTAAACATCATCTGAAAACCAAAGTATGCATTGTTTTTAAATTTACTAAGACATTTGACATGTCCAAATTTTTATAGAACATGATCGAATGGTTTAGGTGAACAACGTCATTTACCACATCACTTTTGGTTGATTTGATCAATCAATTTCAACAAAAATATGGTGAAGTTAATATTCCTTCATTTAAAGAATAAAGCAATATGAAGGGCATTGTTTATATCTAAAATAAATATACATGTGTCAATCATAGAATAAAGCAATATAGTACAATGATTGTTAATGATAAATTGAAGAAAAAAAGGTGAAATTAATAATGAATCAGAAGAATAAACTAAATTGGAAAAGCTCTTGATCAACTAAGATAGTTGAAGGGTTGGTCGACCAAGAAACAAGAAGTCATGATCAACCAACGAAAGTGCATGGATAACCAAAAGATATAATTACATTAATAAAAGTATTCCTTAATAAAATAACTAATTAGAAGCAAAATATTAGGCTAGGATTTACTTAAGTGTCATTATAAGAGGAGCTTAGTATGTATTAAGATTTAATAAATCTTTTTTATTTATTATCAATATTTGTGTAGGATTTGAATTACTTATATACATGTAATATATAATTTATGACAATAGAAATAAGGTTATATACTATTATAAATGATGATTAACACTATATATTCATTTTTTTTCAATTTATTTATTTATTTCCCATAAGGGTTTTAATTTATTGTTCGTCTCTTTATCTTTAATACTTTTAACTTTATATAATTCTTTTCTTTAAACTTGTATTATTACTACACATTGATGCTTTTGAACATACCAATCTTTTTTTAACTGTCTTATTACATGTTAAATCTTGAGTAAATTTAATTGGCAAAAACTCCAAACCGTATCGATATTATATCGTAACTGAAAAGCTCCTTCATTGACATATTTGTTTCACATAAAAAAAATTAGACTCAATAGGATGCAACACATCAATCGAACAAGTCATGAAGCTAGTGTGACAATCCTATATTAGTCATGTTTCACTCTCTTACCATGAAATTTTCTATTTGTTTTCAAAGCCTTTTTAATGTATTTAATAAAAAACAATTCTATATAAAAATACAAAAACTAATAAAAAAAGCTTATAAAATATGCAAAGTAGCTGCATTAAGAGATAGCAATGACTAATTCATGGTCATAACCATATTGGGAGAATTGTTGTAGTGGTTTGTTTCGGGTTTAGTTGGGAGCGTACTAATAACTAATGTGCTCCACCAGTTTTATCCATCTAATATTGATTATTTAGTTGATTATAAGAAGGATTTCAAGTAATTTGCAATACAAAAGAAAAAGATATTGGTATTATGAATGCATTTTTTTATATTAAGAAATCCCTTAATTGAGAAATGGAAAGGTAACGACATTGTTTATTAAAATAAATTTAAAATAAATGAACTAAAAATCATGAAAAAAGTTGTTATTGCTGATAAAAGATTAAAACATGAAGCTCATCTTTATAGAAGAAGTAAAAGATTGATGTACATGCAACTATCCTCTTAATATTGTATGTTTTATTTATTTATTTAGAAGTTAAATTTGATCGTTGAGTACATATGATTTTTTTCCCCTTATAAATGCTTCACATAAACACATCTAATCTATTTAAAATTTAATATAATAGAAAATAAAGATAAATTACAATATCTCTTGTATGATGAAATTATAAAAACATTTCAAATTATTAATTACTATATGTAAAAATGTTCAACTAAAAAACTAAGAAAAAATAAGGAGAGAGATGATATTAATAAGAGAATCCAAAAAGAAATCAAAATTAAAAAGAAAAAAAGACAAACATTTTTGACTTATTAGACTAGTCCTACACACCTGGTCTAAGACAAAATGTAGGTGTTTTGGTTTTGTTATTTCCCCCTTAAAAAAGCATCCACTCAAGTTTTGTTTTGTGCTAAAAACACGTTATCTTCTTAAGCAAATAATATGGCATTCATTAGGACATTTTTCGATCACCTTGATGATTAAAAAATCAAGATTCGAGTTTTAATTCATAATATTAGTCTTTAGTTTAATTATTTTTAACTATAACCTAAAATTTTAATTCATAATGTTAGTCTTCAGTTTAATGTCACAATATTCTTAAATACTTTTGTATATGTGAAAGCATACAAAACCATGGCAATATAGTTGTGCAAATAGATTAATGTGAGATGATAAAAGAGGTGTTACAACAAAATACTATTCCTATTTGATCAAGTATATATTGATTACTAATCATCATTAGATTTATAGGTTTAGACTACCAACAACCATACTAATTATTATTATTATTATTATCTCATCCGTTCCAAGTCCAATTGTTATGCGACTAGCTAGATTGATTTTATTATTATAACTTCAATTTCTTTAATAGAAGCATGCATTAGGGTTCTTAATCCACCAAACAAAGCTTTGACTCACCCATACATATTTATTATTATTATTATCTCATCCATTCCAAGTCCAATTGTTGTGCAACTAGCTAGATTGATTTTATTATTATAACTTCAATTTCTTTAATAGAAGCATGCATTAGGGTTCTTAATCCACCGAACAAAGCTTTGACTCACCCATACATATTTATTATTTAACTTCATAGGAAAAAAATATATATTGTACTTCATAGAAATCCTAAGAAAATATAACAAAATAATAATAATAATAATAATAATAATAATCCTGTGAAAACAGAAAATTAGTGGAGGAGGAGTGTACTCATTTAAATTGCCAAAGCCAGGACAACCCCACCACCCACCAACCCACTCAGTATGACCCCAACCTCATACAAGGACCTTGAACCGGACACGTCATTAACCGACGGAACCTTTGCAGTTTCTGGTGACAAACTCTCTGTCGACGGACTCGGAGGGGTACTACTGGAAGGGAAAACCATAGGGGCCTCCGCTGGCGTCGCAGAACTTGATGGAATGCTTGCCGATGCCGCCGGAGTCGCTGCAGTGACCGGACCCTCTGTCGACATTGGCGGAGCCCCAAGTGGTGCCAATGTAGGAGCAGTCACCGGATTGGAAACTTCTGGGGATAAAGCCGGAGGAGAGCCGCTCGGAGTTGGGGCAGCGGCATTTGGCGAGGGCGTTGGAGGGGAGACTGTAGGACTTGGTGGGGAAGTGGATGAAGATGGAGATGTAGCCGGGGACTTCGAAGGGGAGACGGGAATAGTTGGCAGGGAAGTGGATGGAGATGGGGATGTGGCAGGAGATTTCGAAGGGGAGACGGTAATAGTTGGAAGGGAAGCGGATGGAGACGGGGATGTAGCCGGAGATTTTGAAGGGGAGACGACGGGAAGAGTTGGTGGAGAAGTGGATGGAGGTGTAGCCGGGGATTTAGAAGGGGACGATGGGGGTGGAGTTGTGGACGGGGAAGGAGAAGATTTAGAGGGTGACGGCGCAGGCGCAGTGTCCCCATTTACGGTGAAATTAGACTTCGAAATACAGAAAGCAAAAAGAAGAAGAAGAAGCACAGTGCGCACATGCTGCAACATCTTGATAATTGTTTCTGGAAAACTGGGGACAATGTCAATGAATGCCAGCCGCTCTTCTTCTTCTTCTTCTTCTTCTTCTTGCTTCTTGATAATTATTTGCAGTGTGAGTGAAGATGGTAAGAGTTTCGATTGGAGGGGGTGTATAAAAACTGAACGTTGTGCTTTTTTGGCTCTTATCGAGGGAAATGGGACCGTTGGGTCTGGTGGGGTTCCATTATACAAGTGGAAGCGGTGAAGTAGCCGTTACTGAGGGCGGCGGCGGCTAATCTTTCTTGTAAGGACGCGTCATATGATTTATCTCTCCATGAAAAAAATAGTTTCAGTTGTTAAACTAATGAAAAAACGAGTACAGAGTTCAGTTTCTCATTTGTTAAATTAATTGTAAATAATTAATAACACTTATTTTTTAAAATTTATTTTTAATAACAATCTATTCAAATAAAATAATAATAAAAAATAATATTTTTTTTTAAAAAAAAACCCATTGAATGTGCTGTTTCATGCCCAATTGTTTTTTTTTGAGGTAAAGAAACTTTATTTTCTAGAAAGTGTATTTTATGAGTTCAGAAAACAGAAATAAAATTCTGGTTGTCCAAGTTTTTATATGGGGTGTGTATCTTGATTTGAACTCAAAACTTGTTGTGGAGATTACAAACCTTGTAATATTAAGATGACTTCATGCCCAATTGTGCTTAATAATAAAATCTTTATTCGGATATCACTTTTAACAATCAATAATGTCATTCTCAAATTACAACAAACAACATTTTAATTTTTATTAACTTTAATTAATATTGTTTTTATCGATTTCTAAAATAGAATTTGAATGCTATTTTAAAACAACAAGATTAAATAGAAATCGAGAACAACTTTATGTTTTAATAGTTCTGTAAGAGACAATCTAATGTTTAGTATTAATAATAAAATAAATAAATTAAGTTTGACAAAAAAAAACAATGATAAAAACAAGAAAAAAAAAGTGAAATGAAAATATAATATAAAATGAATGATCAATTAACTATAAGAAGTCCTACCCTTTTTCTAAGCCATCACCTTTTTATCCCTAAAACTCAACTAATCATTTTTTCTTCACTTATGTACTCTTCAAATTTTATCCTCTCCTCCTCTTATCAATTAGTAAATGCCTTATCAACAAATAAAAGATTGAATCAATGCTTATCTTGGGTTTGAAAGGTTTTAAAATGCATAAATGAAGGATACTATATACCAAAAATAGTAATGGGGTATGGGCTTATATGTTACCACAACTAAAATCTTATACTAGTCGCTTATCAAGGGTATTTTCATCATTTTAGTTTTTTTATATTATTATTTTAGATTATTTTATTAGTCATATATTTGAAGTGTTGGGTTTCTCTATTATATGAGACTATAGGAGTCTGATGCCATTAGGTAATAATTAAAAGTGATTTTGGACATTAGCACTATAATTTTTTAATACAATATAATAGTTCAAAAAATATCTAGAATAATAACACAATTTAGAGAGTTACATATAATATATGTAACTCACTAGTCATAAAGTATCATTAGTGACTATCAAATTATAAAATGACCTAGCATAAATTATAATAAATAAAGAGGAGTGATAAAAAAAAGACTCTAGAAGCATATCAAAACTTGAATGATGACATCATTGGCATCATAAAAAAAATATCGATAAAATAAATCTAATAACACCAAGAAAGATCATCAACAACAACTAAAGTTTTCCGCACGAGTCTCCCAAAGGTGGAGGGTGGATCACTTGCTTTTAGGAGTCTTGTGTGGTCTATTTTTATCATATTTGATGACATTTTCTTAGTGTTACCGAGTTTTCATCTTCTCAAGATATTTTTAATGGTATTAATGGTGTTGTCATCAGAGTTTTGATATGTCTATTGAATCGCTTTATTTTTTCTCTCTCTCATCTCTCTTACAAATCACAGCGAGGAAAAAGAGAAAAGAAAGAGAGGAAAAGAAAAAAGACATTAAAACATCAATGATGACATCATCTCTTCAACGATGATTTGAGTGGGTCACACAAGACGCTATAAGGTGAATTAGCCACCTATCTCTTTTGGATGACTTGTACATCCTACTTTAGTCATCATTGGTAACCGTTTTTTTGATGATGTTAAATTAATCTCATCAAGATTTTCTTATGGTATTAGTGGTATCATCATTAGATATTTGGGTGTGACTTTAGGACTTTTTTTTTTTTTTTTGTTTCTTTTTAATATCCCCATATCTTTATTGTAATTTATTCCATGACATTTTACAATTTGAGAGTCATTAGTGACATATACAACTCATGAGTTGGAGATGTCATTTGTGGTCCTTCAAATGATGTTATTTTCTTATATACTTTATGAGTTGTGTTATTTTTACCAATTTCTTTTAATGTGTTAAATTACAAAATAACTATAATAATTAAGACAATAAGATTGGTGTTTAATACTTTACTATAATAAGGTTAGGTGGATGAGATTTACAAATTGATATAAATGGTTTATTTGAGATATAATTTTATATGGTTGATTTTGATTAAATTTATTCAAATATCAAAATTTGTAACAACATTGTTTTTATTTTAATTTCAAGAATTATACTAAGTATTTATACATTTCTTTCTTATGTTATGCACATTTTTTTATATGGTTTCACTCATTATTTTGTCGACGTCTATTTGTATTGTATATATGTTTATTTATATAAAAAATAAACATTTATGTATCAACTTGACAAGAATAGTAATTGATCATATATAAACAAGAAAAAAATAATTTAAAATTGATCATAAATAGTGAAAGCAACCATGATTGAAGAGTCATGTAATCCATTGAGAAAACTACAACGCAATTGATTAACTGATGAAGAGTCATTATAAATAAAATAAAATATAATGAACACAAGTGTTTGAAGTCATTTGAACAATCAAAATGTTTAATCCTACTTAAAATAGGATTCATTGATGAGTTAAATTGAATAAATAATTTAACTTGATTAGAATTAACGTGATTATGAATAAAAGAGAAGTTTAGTTTACAATGGGATTCGATATACCTTTATATCTGATATAGATTATTTGTAATTAAATGTCTAAATGGAATTTAAACACTGTATAAATATAAATATGGTCATCTATCTATTAAGAAAGATGATCAACCCTATATATGCAAATCTTATTCTATGATTTGTTCAATCTATATTTCTTTTTAATATTGCATTTTCTTACAACTTTTATTTATTTTCTTGCTTTATTTGTCCTTTTTTTTTATCTTTTAATTTATATTTTGGGATAGATATGTCATTTTAAGGTTTAAAACCTTAGATGCACCATGCCATTTTCTTTTTTAAGGTTACTACATACCCTAACTCAAGAGTTAGTTCATAGTTGTAATTTCTCCATGGTAAAAAATGGAGAAAAGAAAAATTGATTGCATAATTGATAATGGGTTAGTTGTTTAAACAATGATCAATGACATGTCTTGTGGGATATACTTAGGTTTATTTCCTATTAACTAGTAATTATGTCACTAAAATATAATAGAAGTAAACTTGCATCAAAGCAATTAATAAAAAAACCATTATATGTAACAAAAATTATTAGTTATTTTGCCTAAAAAGAACATCATATTCCTTCATCATCATAAGTTCTGATATAACAACCAATATTAGATATATCATGAGATGGATCTCCATCATCTAACTCGACTCTATAAAAATCATAACATTCCTAATAATGAAGTCACAACCAACCACAAACATGTTTATTAATATACATGTGCCTCAAACATATCAATACCTCACTCAAACTAGAATTTGATAAACTCTACTTAAGTTTATTTTTCCTATCATTCTTGATATACTCTAATACCCTTGTTGAAGACTCAAACATATCAAGACTCATTTGTAAAATGTTTTCAAAACTTTAACAATCCCAATATACTTACAACACATTACTTATATCTTAATCAAAAGTTAACATAAAAAAAGAGGTAAATTATATAGGCAATGGATCTAATTAAAAAAAAACTCTAAAGTAATTACTGTAAACGTTAAATAAAGGTTTTCATCCCATTTAAAAAGCCCTATAAGTAAACATGATAGTCAATAATTTTTTATACAATTTGATCATAATTCCTATTGTTGTATTTTTTTTAACTGTTCACATTGGCAAACTCCTTTCAAATCTCTAATTAGTCCACCTAACCAATAGAATTTTGACTAGACAAGTCATATGTCTAAGGATACATATACAAAAGGTGACATATATCTTGGATTCTTCTTTTTTACAATAAGATAAAAAAGAAAGTTTTAATAAGGGTTATGACAACATGATTCACCTTTTTTATTTTATTTTAAAAGAAACATTTGTTGCATTTACACCGATGATGCAAGTAATGGTTAGGAAATTGAACCATACCAACAATCGTTTTTCAAAACCAACAATTCAACATTATTATCTATTTTCTAGAAACTTATTTTCTTATTAGACTCCTTACCATGCTAAAAAACACTAAGTTTCTCCATTTCATTATTTATGTTTTACTTTATATTTTCTTAACCCATCCTAAAACCAAATAAGTTTTTTTTAACAATTGAATATCATCAACAAGCATCCTAAAACTAAATAAGTTTTGTTAATAGTTGAATATTATCAACAGCGTTCTATTTCGAGTATAAAATTTTAAAATAAAAAAAAACTAAATATGATAGGATTATGTTTTGTTAAGATCCTTGAAACAATAATACAATACATGATCATAGCAATTTGTTTCTTTTTAATTTCATCTTCCCATGTTATGTTAGCATAGTTTTATATTTTAGGGTTTGTTTCAATTTTCATACTCTAGCGTATATGATGGATGATTCAATTAAATTGATAATAAAAAAATGGATTTTAGGTTATAGTTGGAAAAATTAAAACAATAAGAACTAAAATTAACATAAGAATGCCCTTTGACCATGCAAAAAATATGTAGATATAGAGTCAAAGTGTTTATATCCAAGTTATTTTTGAATTTTCTGAGTATGGGTTTATTAAGGTTCCTATAATGTAATTAGCTTTAGTGATACATCGTCGACAATATAATTATCTGGGCCTACACCCAGATTTATCAGGCCCATCATTCACAGCTGTTTGATATAACCCATCAGAACCATACACGTGTGTGCGTGTGTGTATACATACATGATCACGACAGTTGATTCGTCATCGTCAGGAGAATAGTCAGCTGGGCAGGAAAGTCCATTACTGTTAGGCCCATCATTAAATCAACCACTATCCGGGCCTGCCCAAACTATCTCCAGGCCCACCACCACCCATCTGATTAAAACAAAACCCGCCAGAACCGTACACGTACCCACCAAACCCCTCCACTCCGAGCCCACTCCCATTAGAAGGAGCGTCCCTGTCACGCCCCACAGTAATCTTCTCCCCTTCTGCCTCTCTAAACCTCTGCAAATAAACCTTGAGCGGCTCCACGTATTCCTCGAAGCCCTAGGTCGTCATGGCCCACAAGAGATCATCACCGTTGACCGTCTTCCTCTTCTCTCTCTGGCACTTGTCAGAGGCCTCCCCTGTGATGAAGCTGATGAACTCGGACACGCATTCCTGCACCGTCTCTTTGGCGTCCTTGGAGATTTTAGCGTTTGCCGGGAGTGCTTTTTTCATGATCCTACTAACGTTGGCTATCGGTAAGAAACGGTCCATCTCTCTGGGGGATAACAGCTCGTTGGTGTTTGCAGGGTTTTGTCCTCCACCTCCTGACTCGTTGTCTGAGTCTGCCATGATCAACTCGGGATTAGCTCAAATGTTTCGGGCTGCTCTCCAAGGAGCGAGACAGAGAGAGGCCGTGATTAAGGTTTTTTGGGGTGCAGAAACCTTGACCGAAGCGGCGGAGGAGCTGCTGAAGTAAGATATTGAGTTGTAAATACAAATGGGAAGTTGAATTGGATTAGGGTTTGCAAGTGGTGGATCGATGAACAAGAAGATTCACTACTGAATGATCAAGATCAGAGAGTACACAACAGAAGAACCAGGTGTAGAAATCGAACAACTAACAGGAAATAAGTGTTTGATGAAGAGAAATCAGGAATTATATAATGTCTGTCGATAAGTGCTGAAGGAATTCAAGCCACACCATCGATTGGGAGGAAAACATTTCCCACCGCTGATTTGGCATCTCGCGTGTTGCTGTCTATGACGTGGATTCTCTTTCAACTATGTCGTAGTAAACTGATTTTGATTGGTTATTATAAACAATTCATAAAATTACTATTGGCTAGTACTCGGATATATAAAATACATGTATTAAAAAAATAAAAATAAAGTGTAAAACAAATAAAAATGTATATAGGTATTAATTTTGAAGTGGGTTTATGTTTTGTTTTATTTTATGTAATAGTTTGTTTTTTATTCCAACTGTCTTTATCTTTTATGTCAAAAACAAAGATTATTTTATATTCTTTATACTCGGAACATTTAACACTCAACACTTGGTCTATTAATACAATTTTCTTTTGTTCTTATCTTCTTTTTTTTTGTATTTTTTTGCATATTTTTTTTGAATAATTATTATACAAAAACTAAAAGGAAATTATGTTTTACTCAATGTCGAAAGACACATTAATAACATGTGTATGTTTATTCTTTTGTCTTATTTTTTTTTATTTGTATTTAACCTAGGCGAGTCAAACAAACATGTTGATTTAATTAAATACAAGCATAGGTTTTCTATTTATAATTAGATTTAAAAAATATTTTGAAGGGGTTGCTTTTGTTCAAGAACTTGTAATGATTTTCTTTTAAATAATAGTAATATTAATAATTAAAAAAAAAGGGTGATGCACGTTACTTGCCTTCTCGTGCATGACACTTGAGACTTGAGAGAGTAGCCTGACCTTTAGGCAACTAAGGATAGGATAGTTACACGACGTGTCATTTTTTTTAATTTTAAATAAATATTAAAAGAGTGAATAAATATAGCCAAGGTTTACGTGAGTCACCGACCCTTGGATTGTGACTCTTCATTTAGTGCATTTGTTTTCGGCCACCCCTTTCATTGTAGTATAGGTTAAGAGTTTATAGTATAGCTAGTATTGTTTCACGTATATTAATATATATATATATAATAATAATAATTAAATAGAAATTAGACTAGCATTTATTTTGTTGAGATTGAGATCCAAACAAGATTTATTTGAAGAGTATTATCCACAAGCAAAATGGAAAGAAATCCAAGAAAGAAATAAAATGAAAAATTAAAATTAATTGTTTGTTTTTAGTGTTTATGTGAATCTTTATATCTTATTTTAATAGCACAATTAAAATAAACTCACACACTTCATTTTACATGTTTATACAATTGATATTGATTCACGATTTATTAGGTTCAAATTGTTAACTTCTAGATTTAAAGTTGAATCAGTCTACTGCTTGGTGATACCAAGTGAACAAACTAATATTGATATTGGTTCGAGATTTATTCATTAGGAATGAACAATATGCAAGAACAGGTCAACCACTTTAGCCATCAGCATAATTCCAATGGCTAAAAATGGATATTTTCTTTTAGAAACTCTTAAATAGGTTTTATTCTTGCAAAAATAAAAGTATATATGATAGAGAAACTATTCCAAGTAAAAAACAAACTAGAGATTATCAATCTTGTCATACTCTTAGTTATGCTAATTTGAAATTTTATATTCTAGCACTAAGTATTCAATCTCATATTTACTACATTCAAACACCTTTAAATATTATAAGTGATATTAAGTGAACTATAGAGATACAAGTTTCAATTTTATTAGTCACTTTTTGAGTCTTTTGTTGTTAACAAAATTGTCTTTGTAATCCCTTGAAAGTTAGCATGAAACTCTTGGTATCGGTGAGGGGGTTTCACAAGAAAAAGTCTTGAAGAGAACATATCTTTAAGTGGAAAAAAAAAAAACCTTGGTGTGGATAATATTGTAATCTTTGAACATGGACTTGTGAAATTATACAGATAATACTTAAATATAATTTGGTACTTAATGTGTAAATGTCGGTTTGCATAACCATGTTAAAAAAGAGTTCGCAATTTATATCTTTGAACTCATTACTTTGTGATATAAAAAGACCCAATATAGCGTGAGTTATTTTTTAAAGTTCATGAAAAATACTTTAGAAAGCAAATAAGAAAAAAATGATAGATCACAATCTCTAATAAAACAAATGTTGAGTGCTAAAACTAAAAAAAAAAAAGCTTAAAAAATAAAGCAAACTCGAAAGAACATCCAAAAACTCGGGTTAGTCTTCCAAACTCACAACCCATAAAATTATAGATTTGGGTTCAATCAGGAATCTTAATTCTCAACCAATCTAATATTGAAGGATTAAACTAGAAAAAAAAATTAAAAAAAATCTCAAAGTAAAAAAAGAAAAATAGCAACCAAAAGAATGAAGATATATATGACAAGAAAAAAAATGGAGGATAAAATCATAAAAAAAAGATAATTTTAAGATTACATAAAATTCAAAAGAATAGAGGCCAGATTTGATAAATGACAAAAACTAAAGAAGGATGAGGATGAAAAAAACTAATTTTATAAATTATTTAAATAAAATATATAGTAATTAAAAGAATAAAGATCAAATTCAAATTCAAATTCAAATTCAAATTCAAAACAAATTAAATTGACACTTTAAAAATTTAAAGAATTGGTGGGGCCTCTCCAGCCCAAAAATTCCAATTGAAGCATGCAATGCAAACACCAAAGCCGGTCCACATCAAAATAATCAAATCAACCTGCTAAACTAACTACATGTGTCATGAAACTTTAATAATCAAATCAAATTATCAAACCCAATATTAAAAAATAAAATTAGAAAAATAAAATTTAGAAAAACTAAATTTGCATAGGTTTTTGATTTACCATTCCATTAACAGATTTCGCATACCACAAACGAAGCACAACCACCGACCATTGGATTAGTTACTCGGGAAAAAAAATCGTCCGGTCTCCTGGCCGCAGAAACCGACCAGCAAACCGGAAATTTCCTCCTTCCTCAGCATCAAGAACCAAAATCATAAGCTAGCTAACTTTTCCGGTAAGATTTGTGAAACAGACGAAGCTTTTTTAAGGCATCTTGCTTGGTTTTCAAGCACCATCATTGTGTTCCATTTCCTAGTATCATGAACAAATTCACTCCCAGCATCTTCTCTGCAAATTTCCAATTGCAGAGTACATATTTGTGGATGCTTCTCTCACAAAGAATTCAGACCCTGCAGACAATGCCTTGAAAGGAATAGTTGTAAAATAGATCTTGTCAGTTCAGTTCAACATATGAAACTGATCAAACACTAAATATATTATCAGCACACGAACCCCACCAACGGTTAGAAACAAAGATAATCAGTTGGGCATACAGCAAATGGATTGAAGATTACACAGTTGAGAAATAATATTCTGTCACAACTGACCTCGCATGATTTAGGTATGATATCAAGTACAGAGGTAAGTTAATTTCGAGGATAAGAAAAACTACAAATTAAAGTTAACGTGTACACGGGAAGCCCAAGTCATGCATCAAAGAATGACTTGTCTCACCTTCTCTGGTTTCTAGTAATGCTTGTCTGCTTGCCAGCAAATTGAGCACTGACAATGAGCTACAACTGGCTATCCTAACAGAACAAACAGTGCATTTACGCCGGCCGGAGTGAAATAAAAACATGTAAGAGAAAGGCTGCACTATTTCCAGACAGTCATGTAAACATGTTTCAGACTTCAACCTCTTGACCAGTGGACTGGGTTTCATCTTTTTCAGCATCACCTTCTCCATCTTCCTCATCAGCATCGTCCGCTAGTTTGGTGAGCTCGTCTTGGATCATAAGCTTTATAGATGACTTTCTTGGTGTGAGATCAGTAACAAATTGCCGAGCTGCAAAGAGGCCAGATTAGTTTGCAGGTACCACAAATAACATACATTAAAAAAAAATCATAATTTTTAAGACAAATGCTGCCATTTCTTTTTAAGGCCTCTCCATCTCAAGAAATCTCATAGTTAAGGCCAAAAACCTTGACTGACATACAGTCAATCAAGATGCTACCTTTCTTGCATATATACCATATCGATCACTCTACTTGTAGAGAATGTTTAGGGTACAATTGTATATTATCCAGTGAATTTGTCAAGTAGGCACGGTTGCTCACAACTAGGGAATCGAAAGTATGGTCATCCTGTTTATTTACTTAAACATAGATGGCCTGCACTTTACAGGCCACGACAGTATGTCAAATGAATGTTTGTCAGGGTATTTTCCCAGATATGAAAAGCACTTTTCTCTAACCAACGATGGTGAAAAATGCATACCAAGTAGCTTTAGAATGTCGGTGAAAGTAGCCTGCAAATAGCAAGTTAAAGATTAGTCAAGTACAAATTATTAGATACTAAAATAAACAGATGAAGAAATGACATTATAATTCGATCAGATTCCTTTTAAAGGAAAATAACAGTCAACAAATTTGTTCGCTAAGAACAAATCTAAAAGCTAGATTCTTTCTTTTAAACAATTTAGCAATTTTTCAAAACAGCAGAATATTACCAGTCACTGCTCCATTTTACCAGAGCCTTATTGCATCTAATGATTCACAGATTCTTCAAGTGCCAAATAATTAAAATTACAGGAAAAAGATTGTACAATTTCAAGAGATGGCAAACACTAATCAATGATACTAAAGCAAAAGTCAAATGAGAAACACGGACATAATATATCATTTCATCACCAGAAGAAAATCAAATTATCCCATTCTAAGGACCTTGTGGGTTTTAGGAGCAGCTTACAACACCTTATTTTAAGCAAATTGTGTAATAAGCTGGGCCATAAAATTATCACGGCAATCTAGGTTGTCAAAATTGTTTTTTTCACTTGGATTGTTTTAGGTCTGAATGACTAGCATAGTAAAATTGGATTATGAAAATGTACATGTTCACCTACTAAATAAAGTCATAATAATAAATGCAAAAAATAAACAAAAAAAACTCTCAACAAATTTTAATACATGGTTACTTTTAAAAGACCAATGAAATGTTTAATACTTGGTTAAGTCATAAGTTCATATAGACTTAATTTTTTGATGAAAATAGAATCTGTCCTGAAAAGATAGAAACACCAAAGTTCGAAGTGTATAAGTGATAAACTCATGCATCATGTTTCATTCAATATAATTAACAGCAGCAGTTGCATGACTTGGGGAGAAGGAAAGGTATTTTACGAAGTCAAGATTTTACCATAAAAAACATACACGGTTAACCCAAGAAAAAAAAAAGAGAAGATTATATGTATTTCTTAAGTTCAGCATAGAAGCAAAAGATTATTGTCCTTTATATGTGTGTGTGTGTGAGAGAGAGAGAGAAGCACGAGTGTTAAAGATAAGGATGACTAAAAGAAAGTCAGGCATGAGAAAAAAAGGTTGTCATCCATGTGGAATTATACATGTGGTCATAAAAACAGTGCAGTGTAGGCAAATGGATATGTGCACGCTTTAAAAAGTTGTTCAATCACAATGGAAATGGGCTAAAACAGGAGCACTTAGAACTCATTAAAACCAGCCTATAACTCACATTATCATTGAGTTCAATGAGTTCAGCAAGCAACTCACAAACAACTTTGCCCATGGCTGATTTTTAGCCGAGTTAGCTCTTTTTTTGTGTGTTTGATGCATTAATACACACTTTTACAATTTGGAACGTGTTTTTAACAACCATGATGGCAATGGCATGTATTCAGCATGCTACATTTATGGCCTTTCTAACAGTTTATAAGCCTACAGCACCAAAGGCGGCAATGATGACAGATCTTACCGTATTAAAATCCACCTCCTTAAGAATTTTGCATGTTGCATCTCTAAGCTCATCATCACTTGGCGTCAATTTGCCCTCTTTAACTTCAACCTTTCCCTTCTCTTTTCCACCTTTTTTACCTTAAGAAGTAAAGAAAAAAACATAAACGAAGAGGAAAACAATAGCATTCCATTCAATTTCACAATAATACGATAGTCATGATTAAATTCAAAGAAACTTCTAAGATGAATTCAATTAGTGAATTATTGCATTTTTAGATGTTATCATCCTTTAACCAAATAAACAATAACAATCCATTTCCAAATGAGAAGAATTGACTGACAAAATCACGGTTCTAAAAAGGCCATTATGTTATGTAATAGCCTTTATTTAATGGATTTTTTACAATCCATTACCCATGCCATTTCACAAGAATAACAGCATTGAGACCACTATTTTCTGTTACTTTTCATTATTTCCATTTTCACTTGTTTCCTTTCCTTTATTTTCCTTTATTTGATCTTTTCATCTTTCACAACATTTCTACTTAGCCAGACTAAATTCTTAAAAAACATCATGAATCAAAATTAACATGTTTGGAACCCTCTAAATTGAATTCAATTCAAAGGTTTTAACGAAATCTCATATTAGGAATCTTTTTTAGTGTTAAAAATTGTAATTCAAATGGAATTCAATCTCTAATAATGCTACAAAAATAAATCAAATGTCAACCCCTCTGATTTACAATTTAAAAGTTGAGAAATTTAATGTTTAAAGCTAACTTTTCTAAAATACTTATCTAGACTTTATTTTCTTTAAAAACCTTTGCATAAATAAGATGAAGGTAATGAGGTTCACATAGAAAACAAAATGAATTTAATTTCATCTCTTCCAAACACATGAATTCAACTTATTTATCAATTGAATTCAAATCAAACACTATAACTGAATTCAATTGCAATAGAGAACTGATTCCTAACAACCTATAAATATAAAACTTTCATTGCTTTTTCTGAAGTAAATATCTAGCTTTAAGTTTGGATGGTAGAAGTAATCTCACAACTCTTTTAAATTACTTACAAAAATTGTTGATATTTAACTTGCAAATATTTAGTATTTACAAAGTTATGGTAATGATTTATTAGATCACTGTAGATCTAAGTGGCTTTGATATTATTTTTAAATGTTTTTCAAAAGGTTTGGTTAGCATCTTATGTTTTACTAATATGTTGAAATTTTTATTAACTTGATCGTTGATGTTTTTTATTTTATTTTTGGGTTTTTGCTACCCTTGTATCAGACAAGGATCTTGTTATTACTAAACTAATTTCTTCAATTATATGGAGATGAAAAATTTCCCTACACAACTTTAAGTTGTAATGCATTATTTACTATGATAATCAGCAAGTGAACTTTTAGAAGTTTTGTTGTGCGCTTAGAGTAAAATCATAATTTTTTTTCTAAGAGGTGCTAAAAGATTTGCAACAGCTATAGCTGCAACCATTATTTTATGCCTGAGATATTGCAACCTTATTTTAAAACCATGGACCAAACAGAACAAAGTTTACCCATTTTCTCCTTAGAGGCAGATTTCTTTGGAGGCAAGGGCTTCTCCTTTGATACTTTTTCAATTTTCTTCTTTCTTGAAGAAACCTTTGGACTTGCATCACTATCCTCACCAGAATGAGGGCGCTTTGATGAGGATTTTTTAGGTGTTCTTTTCACTGGTGGACTGGACTTTCCGGACACTGAAATTCTGGTTTTAGCTTTTCCAGAAGATGCCTTTTTTCTAGATGATGTAGCTGACCTCTTTCTACGTTTTCCAGTGTTTTCTTCGGATTCTTCTTCAGATTGTTTTTTCTCCTCGCTTTCGGAATGTTCAGACATTTCAGCATCAGATTTATCCAAGGCACCATTTTCATTATCTTCTTCTACATTTTCTTGTTCCTGTTCTTCTTCTACTTCATCTTCATCTTCATCTTCTTTCTCTTCTTCTGATTCGGTTTCTGCATCACCTATACTCTTTTTATCTCCTCTCTTTGAATCACCATGAACTTTTCCTCGACTCTGCAAAACAACCCAAATCCTTTTAAAAGGGGAAATAATATAAACACTCTAGATGCACAAAGGGAGAGACTGTTGTCACACTCTGCGACCTCTGAGATACTATTAAACCAGTAGAATTGCACAAACAGCAAACAAATGTACTGTTATTAATGTAGCTTCAAACAGGTTTTCAGTGAAAGGATATCACAAGTAGAGCATACAAGATTCACATCAAGTTTTTATCCAAAAGGCTAAAAATATGTAATGGTATCATAGTATTTGCAGCATGACACCAAATTTTATGGAGCACTTTTATGTGTATAACATTGAATAAAAAAGTATGATTAAAATTAACATGACACCAAATTTTATGGAGCAGCTTTGCGTGTATAGCAATGAATAAAAAATATGATTAAAATTATACCTTAGCTGAACGTTTTGATGGTGAGCTACCAGAGGATGAGCTTTTGGCCACTCTCTTGCGCTTTTTGCTTGCTTTTTCCTGAGGTGCAAACATCAAAACTCAAATAGATGCCACAGCAAAATCATTTGATTTGCAACATCTAAATTTCATAGGGATGGAGGATAAAAGTCCACAAACCTTCTCTTTTTCAGCAAATAAATCAGTGGTTGTTGCATGGGGAGCCACCAAAAAGTCTATCAGAATCATAACAATATCTTCCTGTGTTTACAATTTAAGACCATCTTAGTAGCAAATTAACTTCACAGAAAAAAAGTATGCCATGACATTTTGGGATAGCCTCCTGTGCAAGAGAGAAATACAGTGGTGTTTGTGTAATCAGCACCAATGCATCCCACAAACAGTAGGATTGTAGGTTCACCCATAATGCTAGATTGTTTATGTGCGTGCACATATGCAAAAAACAGAAGCAGTGTTGATTAGAAAACCTAGACCTCACTAGGCCAAACCATGATTTTCTAATTAATGACAATTAAAAAGTTAATCAGATTACATATTAACAAAATTATACAATTAACAAAGTTAGAAATAACTTGGATAAATCCCTCCCCTTGTACAGCACCAAGGAAGAAGTTTAAACCCCTGAATTAACTGATTTCCTCACAAGTGCTGGATAACTATAAACAGGAAAATAATTTTCACAGCTAGAGAGAAGATCAGAAGCATGGAGTGCAAAACTCAATCCTTGGAACACAAGCTGAAACCTAACACACAAAAGTTTTTGATCAACTCACCTTCTTTGTAGTAGCCCTGGTAACTGGTATGTCAAGCAAATCGCAAAATTCCAACAACTTCTCTTTATTACACTTGTCAAATTTTTCTTTCACTTTACTCTTTTGTTTCTCCTGTAGTAATTATAGAAGAAAATAATGATAACTGTTTCATAAGACTAACTTTGTACATGAAACCAAGCAATAAATGACAGATAAAAACTAATTAAAACCTTCTTAACATTCTTAATCTAAAATCAGTACTTGTACAAATAATCTTTCTCACCTCATTTTGATGCCACACAAAACCAGAGAACCGGGATATGTTACTCTTGATCTGCAATGCCTGCAAAAGCAAGGAACTGAAATTGCATAAAGAAAAGATTGGATTACAATAAAGCCTGGTTGTTCCACCTCACAAACATTGAAGAACAACCATGTTCATATTTGTGTTCAGCATCTCAAAATCAATTACAAGAGATAACGTGAGAAAGACAATAATATAACAAGAGCAGATAAAAAAGTCAACAGCAACTGATTACCTTCCCTCTCCTTCCAAAAAGAATTGTATGAAGCAGTTTGAAAGCATCATCAATCTTCCTTCTTGATAACTTGAACGCCACTGTAGACAAAACATTTTCACATCATTTACATCACCCATTGCTCTGCATGGACATGTTCAATACAGCCATAAAAAGGAAGATCCATGAACAAGATATTCTGTTCTTTGTCAACCATCCTCGTAGAAGATGGTAGCAACTATTTCAAACAGAACAAGATGGATACATATAGAAAAGAGGAGTACCACAAAACTCACAAGGCTAAACCAAGTGGGAGGATGGATGAGAGAGTACAAGATGACAATAGAATGTACTACATAGATGAATGTCCTTATTCTTCAACCATCCTAAGATAATGTCGAGCTGCAACTTTTGGTGAACTGGAATAACTTCCCAATTAACTCTGGTTTGGTCATTTAAAAAGCATATATTACAAGACAGCATAACTACTATCCAGAGTTTTTCACGAGCACAAAAACCAACAATTTATGACATAATCGAACTAATTATTTATTTCTTCAACCATCCTAAAAAAAAAGCTATACTTCCACATCAATTTCTAGCTGAGAATACAGGAGCAATAATGAAAATTGGAGAAATCACACAATCATCTTACAACCCTCTAAATGGAAGATCAATAAGAAGCCAGGACAACTAGACACAGTAATCTAGACTTCATACATCAATTAAAGTGTCCGCAACAAATGTATAGACATCAACAGCAATAAATCAAGCACTTCTGAATATTACAGAAGAAAGGCCAGCAATCCAAATCGGATGAACTCCATATTACAAGTTAGATATGCTAGGTGCTAGGTGCCATATAACCAATATTGCACTGTACATACTTTCAGAATCATCAGTTTTCATTCAATTTATTTGATGATTAGAACCTCAAGCTTTAGAGAGAGAAAACTTTTTAAATGCATTATCCCAGTGAAGTCCACAAACACTTGAAACTGTTCTAAACTACACTTACAAGAAACACAGAAATGCTACATCAATTCCTCAATTGAATTGCTTCTAATAACAGTAACAAAATCCCAAATCAAGGGAGCAGTAATGAAATTTCCATGCTTAACCCCCCAGTCCTGCCATCCATGCATCATGTATAATCAATCAGTCTATAATTTACATACAGCTGCCGCAAGCACAGGTAAAAACAAAAAACAATTGTCTGACAGCATCAAAATAGATATTCAAGAGAGATAGGAATAGAAAATTAAAGATGAACCATACCATTAGGTATATCTTTCAGTGGGATGCCTTGGCCCTGCATTTTTCAGCATAAACAAAGAATAATTTAAATCACCACATGACATACAAAACAAGATTTACATACTGAAAATGGAGTAAAAAAACACCTTTTCAATCTGGAATTCTTTGACAGCATCTTTGTCAACAGTTGCCACCAGTCTTTCAACAGATTTGCGTTCACGCTGAGGCCTATCAAAAGTAGGAGTCCTCAGCTCTGGCTCCTTCTTTTCTTCCACTACCTTCTTCTTTACAGCTTTCCTCCCATCGCTCTTCCCTTTCCCACGTTGCTTTGATTGTTTCCCTTCCTCCTTGGATCTTTCAACCTTCTCCTCCACCTCTTCTTCATTTTTTTCCTCCTCCGCCTCATCTTCAGGTTTTTCCTCCTCCGCCTCATCTTCGGGTTTTTCCTCCTCCGCCTCATCTTCGGGTTTTTCCTCCTCCGCCTCTTCTTCGGGTTTCTCCTCCTCCGTCTCTTCTTCGGGTTTTTCCTCCTCCGCCTCTTCTTCAGGTTTCTCCACCTCCACCTCTTCTACAGGTTTTTCCTCCTCCGCCTCTTCCTCCTCCTTGGATCCATCATCCTTCTCCTCCATATCTTCTTTGGCTTCCTTCTCATTTTCTTTCATCTCTTCATCTACAATGGGTTCAGTTTCTTCTTCCATTGCTTCTGTTCTTCCTTCTTCCTTATCTTCTTTCTCTTTGCTTTCCTTTTCTTCTGTCACCTTGGGGTCTTCATCCATCTTATCTGTCTCAGCTTTCTCCCTATCATTTTTATCTTCTTCCATTTCTTTTACTCCATTATTTTCCTCCTTTTCTTCAGTCATAACTTCATTGGACTTCTCCTTTTCAGGTGCACTAGTGCCATTTGCTGCTACCTCTAGAAATTTGGTCTCTTTTTCTTCCTTGCCCATTTGTTTTGCGTGGACAACAAAAAACTGTTTTCAGGGTAAAAGGAAAATCACATTCAATTAGAAGAAGGTCACAATTAACGAGTAACACGTGAAGAAAACCAAAAACAAAAAGAAAACAAGTTCAAATGCACATAGGAGATCTTGAAACATGAATCACCATGCAGCCAAACGCATCCAAAGGAAAAACAAGCCACAGGATTGGGGAAGTACCATACTTCACACAATTTAGAGAGAACCCAAAACACAAGGTTTACAAAAAAAAATCGCGAGTGTGCTTGCACAAAAACCAAAGGAAACCTAAAGAAAAAATAGATAAAAAAAAAAAATCAGATCTTTAAATCTACTCGTCGTATCATTTATTTAAAAAGGAAGTTTAAATTAAGCCAAAGTTACTTTCTTATGCTCAATTAAGCAAAAAAAAAAATCCAAAACTAAAGCTCCCAAGTGAGCCTGGCCTAGTCTTAAACAGAAGAAAAAAAACCCTAAATTAAAACATCAAGAATTTCCCATAATTTCCAGCACTTTCACAGGAACCAAACGCAGCATGCAAAGACAATTGCATGTCAGGAAAAACCCAAAAATCAAGAGTCAAAATTCACCAAAACAAACACGAAAATAAAGAAGAAGAAAACTAAACAGCACTAAAAAACACACACTCACACAACAAATTCAACCTCAATTATACATGAGAAACATGAAACTGAAGCATAATTAAGACAAAAGGATCTATCAAAATAGAAACTTACTCTAATATGTTGATTTGATACCGAGCTTAAAGAAGAAGTACTAAACTCCACTCTCTGACCTTGTGAACATAATTTATTTATTTATTTATTTTATTTAGCTTTGATTTCCTAGTTATGAGGTAGGTGTCTATTTTTATAGTTCGGACTCGAAATCCGGATTTAAAATGCAGTTGAACGCCACCTGGGATGAAACTGCAGATGTGGGGAGATGGGGGGTTTGGTGGACGGCCCTGATTCTTTTATTTCAGTATCTGGGACTTTAACGGTCCTGATTTTATATTCGCCCGCTCAGGATTAGCATATTGTGTTGGTGGGGTCCAAGCATAAAAATACTGTGGACAAAGAAAAGTGCACTTGTCTCCAAGTGACAAGCACGCACTCTCCTGTAAAGGAGGTAGTGTTTAGTCGTTATATACTATATAGTTTCCCTTAATGTTTTTTATTTAAAAATTTAAAATAATATTTTTAAAATCATCACAATAAAAATAAAAATAAATTTAACCACAAAAAATAAAATTTAACCACAAAAATAAAAACTACAAGAGTTGTAGTAACACTACACCATCTCCAATATCTATTTTCTTTAATATGCACTCACACTAAGTCAATTTAAATTATTTTTTAATTGAAAAAATACAAAACAAGTGTTTATATTGACATGTAATGGTTTTTTTAATTGAAAAATAAAAAATATTGTTTATATTGAATAATATAAATTCAAAAATATATAAACAAATCTTTTTAAAAACGATTATTAATATTAATTTTTAAATACTAAACGAAAAGGTAATGTTTTTTTTATAAGAACAAGTAAAAAACAGTTGTACACGTAAATATTTAATTTCGGCTATCCTTTCTATCTTATAAATTTATATTTATTTTATTTTAAATATTATTTCTATTTTCAAGGAACAAATTATTTTATTTTTATTTTTATAAATATGTCATGTAGATATAATTTATTTCTATAGAATATAAGAGATAAAATTTAAAAATAAATTACAAGGATCTCTTTTAAACATTATAAAATAAAATAAAAATGTGAACTAAATATAGTCAACACCAAATGGCTTTTTTTTTTGTTAAATATAGTCTTCTTCTTTTAATTAAAAACAAGATTTATTTCATGAATTCAATTTTTAATTCATCATGAAAATATTTCTCGACCCTTTATATATGCGATAGAATGCAAATTGAAAGAAGTAGCAACATATAAAGTAATGTTAATTTAAACGTGAAATGATTAAATTGCAATTAAAAAGCATTGAAATAAAAACAAAAATCATTGTTCACATGAATACTGTCACCACCACCATATGTTTTAGTATATTTGGTAAATTATTGCTTTTATTTGTTATGTTTTTTCAGTTTTTTGTGTTAGTTTCAATGTTTTTTTTGTATAAACAAATAACAAAACTATAACTAGTTTAGGGTATATAGCATGCTTGTAAGTTGACATATGTTTAAAAATAATTTAGAGGAATAACTGTATTTAGTAACAAAAAATTGTCATAAATAAATAAATAAGAACCATGAATTATTTTTATAAAAATCATGAATGAATAAATAATTTCTTTTAAATTTTTTTTTGGAAAATTATAATTAAATATAAAATATAAAAAAAATTCATTTTAAAAAATATTTAAATTCTCTTTAGTTAAATAAAGAAAAAATTATATAAAAAATTATTATTTTATTGAGAATATAAAAATAAATAATTCATTTTTTTATTGAACTTTTTTTGAGTTTTTTATATATAATTCATTGTTTTATTGAAAAAAAACAGATCATGAAATGCCATTTATTCTAAATTAACTGTGGTTTATTGTTTGCAAAATTAAGAGACATATTAAGTCAAAAAAAACATAGTTGAAAGACATAATAATAAAAATGTTATGATCATGGAGATAATAGATATTAGATGGTAGGGGCAAATGTAATAGAATTATTCCTTGACATTACTAAGATATTCTTTAATATTTTAAGTTTATTTTAATTATATTTGATATAAATATTTATACAATGATATATTTGATATATGGTGTGAGACATATCTTATGTATTGGGATAACATTATTAAATATTCTTATTCATAACATCATTGAAACTAGACATCAATATAAACAATAAGGTTGTTATGCTATAGTTAGTAGAAGATTGGATTAAGGAGAGGTGAAGCTCCAAGTTGGCGATGAAGCAAGGAGTTAAGACTTATAATTAGAAAAGAAGATGGAGGCTATAAAAGAACCTTTTAACCTAATCAGAGCTCTTAACATTGTAACTGAGAACATGAAATTTCGTAGGTTTGACCCTACTAATTTCCTTTATGGTTTTAAGATTTTAGTACTAGAATTGTCTATAATCAACCTTGGAAACCTAGTTTTCATGTGATAGTTATTTTATGATAATACATGCTAGATGATTAGCTAAATAGTATAATAAGATTATATTTGAATTCTAGTTAAACAATATTAAGCTCATTTATCATCCATTTTGCAAGTATAAATGATTGTTCATAATTTATAATAAGATTATAAATGATTGTTTCATCATTGACTTGCTGAGATAATTCTATGATGTTAGTGAAACTATATATTGTATATCATTTAATGGATGAGGCTTAAATAAATTGTTAGGTTGTATTGGCTTAACAATGTTATATGTAAGGGTTAAAAGGTAGCTAACTAATATAAGAGTTACATGAGATCATTTGGTGACTAGTATTTATGTAATTATATTTGATTTAACTCATTGAAATAAATTTAAATTTGACTAATTGATTTAATTGAGTTCAACATGTTTTTTTATCCAAATATAAAATAGCAAAAAAAAGAAGCCTAGATGTGGACATGGGTATTTTTTTTAAAAAACAACTTAGACACCTAAGTTTATCTCTATTTATTTTTAAAAATGGTGGATCCCTTTTATTTTTCAAAAGAGTAGATGACATGTCATGTGTTTTTGCTAAACTTTGGTGAATAGAGATCACTAAAAAACATGGTCATGACTCTTTTAGGTTTAAATCCTATTTTTAACTCATTTTTTTGAACAAAAAACCAAGAAAACAACCAAAAATCTTGATAAATCTATTAATGACCTAAAAACCAGAAAAATACATCAAAAAACCAAAATCAACTAAACCTAAAAACACTCTTGCAGTCAGATTTGACTCCTCGTGCAAGGATTTGAAAAATATACACTTCGATAAAATTATTCTCATGCTATGGAACCCATTGAAATCAATTTTAGTTTTTTTGGTGCTCGAAATCATCGTGAACAACCATTTTCTCTCTCTAAAATAAAATCTAACATTTTCTCTCTCCTCTAACAAAAAAGAATTTAAAAAAGAGTGAAAAAAAACTTTTGTACCAAAACCAAATTTGAGACAACTAAAAGGACTCTCACTTTTATGAAATCTGAAACCATCACCTATTCTAATCATTAACTCGGTCCTCTAACCTTCAATCCAACAATCCATAATAATACATGAGAGAATGAAAAATATTTATTGCTATAATATTTTACACAAGCTTTAGTTTTTTTTAATCAATGAAGTTTTATGCATGTTTGATATTATAGATAAGATTGTTTTTGAAAATATTTTTCATTCAAAAATATATTAAAATAATAATTTTTTATTTTATTTTTTAAAAATTATTTTTGACATCAGTACATGAAAATAATATAAGAACATCAAAAAATTAATTTAAAATATAAAAAATAAAAAATTTCAAAAAATACTTTTGAAACTCAATTTCAAATAAAGTCTTTTCAAGTCATGGGATAAAGATTTTAATAAACACCATAAAGGGGTTGATGCAGACTGGGAGGTGTAGAAGAAAGTCCTTATAAAGAGAACAGCCTAATGTTTTTTTTATTATTATTCAGAATATTGTAAGAGGAGAGGAGAGAGAGGAGGGCACCACTAATCCTATTGTTGGCCTTTATTCGGAATTTGCAGGTTTATAAGAGTGTTTGGGAAGCACAATGAAAATACTTTTTTAAAAATAATATTATTTTTTTTTGCTCTAAATGAAAATTTGTCTTAACTCCTCACCTTGGAGGCAATGGAAATAAATGTTTTTTTCAAGAAAACAATGTGACTGCAAATATCCATAAATTCATTGAAGACATCTTGTTCAAGAAAGAGAGAAAAAAAAATGAAGTCAGAGGTTCCATCATTAAGCTCTCATCCATCCTTAGAAAGTCAGAGGATCTCCTATCTGTTTGAACTCAAAACAGTGTCTCCGAAACATGTGACCAATACAAACTTGTTGGTTGGCAGCCTAGAAGATTAAGCTTTCCGACCAAAGCTGTACGAAAACAATTTTACCCTTAAATCCAAGCAAATAACCCCACAACAACCAATGGGTTTGAGTCCCATCAATAAAAGCACGCACACAAACATTCCCAACTCAACTTCATGTTGCTCCATGGCAGTAGGCAACAAGTTAAAAAACCATATAAAACACTGTGCTGTGATTACCTGTCAGAGGAGGAAGAAACAAAATGAAGATTCGTATTAACTGAAGAGAATTGTTTCCTCGTTTGCTTTTCAGTTCTAGACCAACCTCAAAAATTGTTGGGAGATGGCAAAACATAAACCAACCATAAAAGAAAACACACGGACACGACCAACAGGGGTTACTTCAAAACTTAAAATGCTGTACTATGTGCGCTCCTGTATTAATATTTCATTTGTATTGAAGTAATGTTTTCCACAACCAGTCTGCTACTCAATGAGCAAAGGATCGACTATTTATGATCCCTTAAACTGGATTGGAAGTTCAGGGCCTCCCAGGAGCAGGAGATGCGCAAAAGCAATGCAAAACGAACTGGGCCAGTTGAGCATTTGAGATTTATGAAAGAAAAACCAGTAATAGCACAAAAAACTGAAAAAGCACAAGGTCATGACATTTATGACACTACTTATCCAGGAATTGAATCTTGCCGGTTCAACTTAATGTATTCTCTGTTTTTGGTCTATTTAGTTCTTCCACGACCATGTGTTCTCCGTTTCAAGTTCCTTGGTTAGCCTGCAACCCCAAGATACATGCCCGAACAAGTATAGGAACGAGCTGTAACATCATGCATCTATATTCCTATGCAATCTAGGACGACATAGCTAGATGATGTTACATTCTCTTTATCACAGAGAGAGAGAGAGGGTGAAAAGATGAGCGATGATTGTAGCCTTTTTAATTTGGCAAAACCAAGGTGTAAATAAAAATAAGAAAACTGGGTGTCTTAAAAAACCTAAGCAGATTATCGTAAAAACTTCCATTCGAATAGCTAATTTTTATTTCCATGATGGATATTCCTGCAATAGTATCAATGCTAAATAGTTCACACGAAAGATTACTGTCAAGTACATGATCTCAGGAATTTCGGATCTCCAAAAGATGAAGGAAACTTGAAATAAATTTAGTGCCAGTAACCAAGGTAAATATAGTAGACATCAACTAAAGCACTCACCGGGGACACTTCTCAAACTGTGACTCATTGCAATGTGGATCTAGCCAATCCCTGGGGAGAACTCTTATTTTCAGTCACTTTTCCACCACCCACTAGCTCTCTCAAGTTCTCCAACTTGTTCTCCCGCCCAATTCTGCTAACGTTCTTATCAGCTTCCTTCAATTTCTGCTTGAACCGCTGTTTACGGCCAGAAGAGCTCAACTCTTGCTGCTTTGATTGTGAAGGCGGGGCCCCGTGAGGTCCCAGGTAAATGTTCTCATCTAACTTAGCCTGGGAAAAAGCAGCACAAGTCACACATCTAGAAATCATTTTTATGTCCAGAAAAGCAAGATTTTAATTAGCAAGCACATCAGATCTTCAGCAACCATGAATTTACTTTTCTTTCAAGTTTCAAGACAGCGATAAAACATATACCTTAGGAGGTGGAGGTTTCAAGGGTTTCAACTTCAGAAGCATCGGGTTTAGTTTGATATGTATCTTCTATTCCCAAGCTAGGAATCACAAATCCATCAGTGTCTAACACAAAATCAAAGTCCAAAAATTTTTTCATCACTAAAAGTATAACAACAATTGTCAGAAATTGCACTGCAATAAATTGGTCAACTACTTGTCATGAACAAAAGCATGTAAATAAGAATTGAAGAGAACAACTGCCCTTGAGTAACAAGCATGACCCATCAACCTCAATATTTTCATGTTTTACATTTTCTCTCTTTCACTCAAATGACTGATGGCATGATGCAAACAAGTGAAAGAGAACTTATTCAAGCAAAGGGTGGGTGATTGAGTATTTCAGTCAAACCAAATGATTCCAACCCCAAATACCAGATTGGCCAAAGCACTAGATGCAACAATTGTGAGCTTGTAATAAATGATCACAAAGAATAGAAGTATCATAAAACAGACATCGATTACAGCAATAAAATCAGTGCACAAACAATCGATGCAAATGGGACAGAGAACAGACGATGAATTCATCTACCATTCAACTTTTACTCTAGCACTATACTCTTATTGTGTCATGGAGTTATTTACAGATACTTGTTTCTTTCACATGGAAATACGAGAGAGAAAGTGTTGCTATTTAATTTGACCATTCAATCATTAAATAGTTTACGAATACTAAATTTTAGGTAATGATAAATCACAATCACAAATAGTGAGAGTTTGTCAAGCCTAACAAACAATTTTGGTGCAGAGGCGATGATAGAGGATGAACTTGTTGATTTAGCTGGAAAAAACAATATCACCACTTCAAATCTCTAAGAAACAGAGTTACTCCAATTTCGATTGTCACCAAGATGAGCTAAATCAGAACAAATCCGACGTAATGTGGCAAAAAAAAATAAAAAAAAATAGCTTGATCATAAACATACCCAAATCCCAATTTAAACTCCAGATTCAAAATTCAATAACAAATCGTCAAAACCTAAACACCAATCCACTCAAAAACTAAAATTTCAATTAGCATTAATTACAAACAGAGAACCCATTTCTTAAACAACCCTTTTATATCAATTATAACCTCCATTCAAAAAGTTAGACGAAGTTCAAACTTGCCAACTTTCTCGGGAAGCAAACAGAAACAACAAAGAGAAAAGAGAAATACCCCACTCATCGTCTTCTTGCTGAACATCGATGGTAAGAGTGGTGTGAGGCTGAGAGGGGTCCATGAGACGCTGATGATCATGGATTTCAATGGCCACAGGGCGGTAAAGCCCAGATGAGATCGGACGGCAGAGATTCACCAGCTCCTTAACCCCAGCAAAGAACACAACTCTTATTGTCTGAAGCAGATAGAGGTTTGATATTTGATACTAAAACATAGCGTGGGAATCTTTCAATACAGAAGAGTTTTTAATCATTTGTAAATTAATTATGACATGGGAAATTAATCAATCCTCCTAATTTTATTATTAAAATTAAAAATAAAAAATTAAAAGACTAGAAAATTAGAGATGATAATTAATATTCATGGATGGGGTTTCTACATATCCATGTTTTATATTTGTTTTTACAAAAAGAGTTTTAATATATGGAAAATAACTAACAAGAAACTAATTTATGGTTTTGTGGAAATTGTATTAGAATAATGTTAATAATAAAACATAATTGTTTATTTTTTTATTTTGTTGATAACTCAAAAATTAATAATATAAGTCATAATATTCCACATCATCATAATTTTTTTTTGTATTTCTAAATTACTAATTATGGCTTCACAAATAGATTACTAACTAGAGATAATAAAATGTTTGATAATGAACTAAACATTAAACCAATAATGAAAACAATAAATAGAAAAAAGTTTATATTACTTTCCTATGAGCATTAAGGTTTGTTTGGCATTAAATGGTGACTACCCCACATATTTGATTTCTTGTTAATTTAATTATCTTTTCCCCCAAAAGGGTTTTTAGTTCTTTATTTTTTTCTTTTGCAAACTAATTTATTTCTTACAGTTTTATTTCTTACAAACCTATCCTTCTTAAGAACTCCAATGTTTTCTTCCACGATGATGTTTTTAGAACAAATAGCCTTACTAAGAGCAAGTCCAATAGCAAGAACTATTTTTAAGAGCCAAATCATAAAAATGACTTTTTGAATAGTGTGTAAATGACTTTTGAGTTGATGTGTTGTCCAATGATAAAGAGTCATTTTGGAGAGCCATTTTTTTATCTTATTTTAAATAAAGTTCAATTATTTTGTATATAGTTTAATTATATAATTAATTATACAATTAATAGGAGTAAGTTAGTTATATAATTAAATAATTGATTTTGAAAAACCTACCAACAATAAAATTATTATTTTTTAATTATATTTAAATTAAAAAAATGAATTTAAATATAATTAAAAGACCCGCAATATTTGAGATTTGAAATTTAAGCTACTTATTGTATGTTTTTCAAGTAATTGTATGTTTTTTTATGGTTGTTATATTTGAAATTAATTAATGTTATTTATTGTC
Source organism: Salix viminalis (assembly GCA_029228465.1). Taxonomy (NCBI): domain Eukaryota; kingdom Viridiplantae; phylum Streptophyta; class Magnoliopsida; order Malpighiales; family Salicaceae; genus Salix; species Salix viminalis. The sequence goes on along the minus strand of CM055441.1, from coordinate 22,175,793 downwards.
TTAAATTAATAGGATTTTTTTAAAATAATTTTTTTATGCTAATTATTATTATTATTATTATTATTATTATTATTATTATTATTATTATTATAACCCCCCTAGAAACATACTTTATTAATAATAATAATAATTATTATTATTAGTACTATAAACCCCCCCCCCTCCCCCCCTCTCCAGTAACCCTAATTCCCTCCAGCCCCTCACCCATCTCTCTCTCCTTGCGCCACTACTCTCTTCCTCCTCATCTCCTCATCCTCTTCTTATTCACTGCCTCCCTCCATCTCTCTCTACTGTGTCCTTCCTCTTTTCCCCCATTCTCCACCACCACTACCATTACTAGCAGTCTCGACTCCATTCCCAAACCCATCAATGGTGCCAAGAGAAGGAACAAGTGCAAATGTTGCTGTTTTTGGTTGCCAAGAGATTTTTGATTATTTGTGTATTTTTGAACTGTGGTTTTGTTAATTGTGATTGTGATTATCTATGTATTCTTGAACTGTGATTTTGTGGTTTTCATTGTTGATTGTTGTTGCAATGCAACGGTATAATTTCTTGAATCCCAACGGCTCTTTTTCAATTTGGTTCTTCATCTTTCCATCTGTGGGAATGCCTTCCCGGTTGAATAAAAGACAAAATACCTCTCGGGATGCCTCTCCCGTTGGAGGCGTTAAATTGAACAACAAGAGCTAAAATTTAAAAAAATTGTCTTTGCCTCTCGGGATGCATCTCCCGTTGGACTTGCCCTAAAGGTATGAGATCTAGGGTTCCCACTTTATTTGATAGAGATAGTTGTCGTTTCATCGAAGATTCAATCCTTTGTGGTTTTAAATGTCAACATGTAGATTGACATGCATAGTAGGAGCAAGATTAATATATATTCCATAAGCCATTAAAAGCATGTATTTAAAGAAAAATATAGGTATGCTTATCCCAATTATATTAGACAAATAATTAATATATGTTATGGAGATTGGAGAGAGGACAACTTCTTGCGAAGTTGCGAAGATGCACTTGCGAAGAGGAGCACATGCACTTGCGAAGCACCGAAGAAAATATCGAGTAAATAGTGAATATAGGTGTATATGCACAGGAATTGACCGATCTGCTTTAACTACTTTAGTAATATAAAGTAAGAATACTAAAACACGCATGGGTTCCAAATATCTAAGTAAAAGGTCGGTTATACTTCAAAAATTTCTTATTTTTTATATTTCAATGGAAGATCATGCTAGTCATTACAAACCATGCTTGAACCAAAATGCTGACAATCTAATGAAAAATTAATAAAAATTCATTAGATGCATTAATTTCCAAACCTATTTTAAGGTAAAGATATATATATATATATATATATATATATATATATATATATATATATATATATATATGCTGCTGCTAAAAATCGAGCTTCTGCCATGGGGGAAATGCTGAACTCAAGAACTCCGAAAGAATCGATGGCCCTATTCCTCCTAAAAAATCTGAATCTGAACTCGGAATCAAGCCCATCATACACCCTTTTCCAGAATTCTCAATCTATCACTGCTTCCATTATGCATTCTCAAGTTTTGTTTGCTCCAAGAATCTCGATCGTCTGTAATGGTTGCAGCTCGGGGAGAAGGCCACTAGCTAGTTTCTTCCACGCTGCTACCACTGCTCGGAGACGACGAAATCGCATTGAGAAACTCAATTTCCGGTGGTCTTCGAATCCTCAAATTATTCAGAGCAGAGATGGTCGGTCAATCACTTTAAGAATCTGAAGACATTTGCAACTTTTCCTTCGGAGCTGGTGGAGACCTTGATTCTGCTTATTCCCAGGGTCCAGAAGCCGACTAATATGAGCCACTTTCGACCCATTACTTAAGATTTTGGGCATCTAAATTTTTAAAATAGTTTTTTGAATAGTATATATATGTTTTTTTTTTTTTTGTTGATGTGTGCTCTAATGATAAAAATTATTTTTGAGAGATATTTTTTATATATTATTTTAAATATAGTGCAATTATTTTGTATGTAATTTAATTATACAATTAATTAGAGTGAGTTATATAATTAAATAATTGTTTTTAAAAAACCCTCCAACAACATAATTATTAATTTTGTATATAAGTTTTTACTCTCTTGCTGAGGTATTTTTAAATAAAAACAAAAACAAATATTCTTGATATAATTACATTATTTTCTAATATATATATATATATATATATATATATATATATATATATATATATATATATATTACATTGTTTTCTATATATATATATATTTACATTATTTTCTAATACACACACGCAGTAAAATTTTGGCTCTCCAACATGAGCTGCTACAAATAACAGCTCATACACAAAGAGTTATTTTTGGCTCTGCAAATGATACTCCCGTTGAAGTTGCCCTAATACAAGGTCTAGAAGCCGACTAATATGAGCCACATTTGACTCCTTACATGATATTATTCTTGCCTACAAACTCTTTCAATCCACCTATAAATTAGTTTACACATTATTGTTTTTTCTTATCTTCATTGTTTTGTAAAAAAAATATTATAATTTGTTTTCTTTACATGTTTTGTTTTGAAAAATTATTATACAAAACCAAAAGTAAATGATGTTTTACTTTAGCAATTGCGATGTTATCTTATTTTTCCACTGTAATAAAATTCTATATATTTTTAGTAACGCATATGATTATCATTTTATTTTATTATATGTAAGTATTGATTTTTTGAATCATAATTATACCTTTTTACTCGATGTTCAAAAACACGTTAATAACACATACACATTCAACCAACAACAAAACGAATTGAATAGAAGAATTTACTCTCTTTTTTCTTTATTTATTAGCATAAATTATTCTTGATTTATTTGATTAAATACATGTATAAGTTTTTTTTTTTATTTAGGATTAGGATTTTTTTGTTGTAAGAAAACATATTGAAAAATCTTATATATTTATTTTTAGCAAAATAAATTATCTAACACAATTCAAATAGCTAGTGAGATATAATTAACATTGAGATGGTACAAATATCTGATTAGTTAATCGCTTATAGTATAGGGACGATATAAGTGTTAAGGAACCATCTCACCTAAAAGCTTAAGCTTATAGGTGAGGTCCCAGAATATGATTATATTATACTCTAACACACCTCCTCAAGTGAAAGCCTTTTGGGCTTGAAACTTGCACAGACCCACATTACCTTGTGCTTGATTTTTTTTATCAAATAGAATGGGGGTGATGAGATTCGAACTCGTGACCGCTGGGTCAACAAGGCTCTAATACCATGTTAAGGAACCATTTCACCTACAAGTTTAAGCTTTTAGGTAAGATGGTTCCTTAACAATAAGATCGTTAACCTCACCTTTTGATATTATAGCTATTCACCAGTTAATATGTGCTTAGAAATATGAACTAAACAGAAAAAAAATTAAAATATGTTTATACAATATACTTTACATTGTTTTTCAATTTAAACTCTTAATTGCTATTGATATTTCAAGGGAATACCACAAAAATTGCATGAATTCAATTTTGAATCGATAAAGGTTTTTTTTTATTATTATTATTGAAAAATGATACAAATGTGAATTTCATGTGATGTAACTTTCACTACTAAAAAACAACACAATTAGCGATGGATTTTACCAATGAAAAAAATAATATCATCGCTAATTTAGTAACGGAAAATCCGTTGCAAATGTGTTAGTTTTAAATCTACAATGAATAATCTATTATAAAATGATTTTTTTTGTTTTAAAACTTGTGGTCTTTATAAACAAAAATCCTCTTAGTTAATAATTCATTATTGTTTCTCTCTTTCCTCTCTTACTTTCCTTCTATTTTTCGAGTTAAGAAAAGCTGAATACACATGGTATATTCGCATTCGTTTGAGGTACTCTTTTTTTTGTTTTTTTTCTTCATTTAATTCTCTTTCGCTCAATCTTTTCCTTTTTTATTTTTTTTCATAAATTTAGAATTGCACTTATATTGTCCTTATGTGTGAACTGAAATTGATAAAGAGAATAAACCGGTTCGGATAGACTTCATTCAAACACTAATATTTTTTATCAACAAATTCCTTTATTATTTGTTACGGATCAATCGTTGCTATTAATAGCCTCTTTTTTTTTAAAGTAGTGTTTGCACTATTATAAATCTTTAAATAATTAAAGAACCGTTGATAAAAGTTGATTTCAAAATATTTTTTTTTATGTTCTTGATATTGGAAAAAAAAGAAGATATATAGATATTAAATTAAAGCTTATGATATAAGATTTCAGTGACTACTATATGGTATTTGTATATAATATAACCAGTATTCCGTGGAAAGAGTTTTTTGAAGTTTGTCACTTTCTACGAAGATATCTTCTCTTACAATCCTAGTAGTCAACATCACAGGAACCAGCGTCGGGCAAACGGATAATGCCTGTCTGCTACCTGTACCCTTGTTCTAGATAAGTATATTTTAACCTTATAATTTATATTATTTTATATTCGATTTTTATAAAATAAAACGAAGATGATAAATTTGAATTTGTAATTATGGGGTTAATAAAATTTTAATATCATGTTAATAAATTATTTATATAAAAACTTAAAAGTATTAAATAAAATTTTAATATATAATATATATTATATTTTAATATGCATTTGATATTATTCGAACAAGAGCACGAGGAGATGATTGTTTTCTACACCTTTTCCCCCTACAACGGGGGCATCGATTGTTGGGCGACCAAGAAGGCAAATACCATGAATGAGAATGACAACTCTTGCAAGGTCAAAAAAAGCATGAACATTGGTCCAGCTTTTGCCTTCAAGAATCCACACCATGAAATAGAGTGGGGGAATTTCATGTTTTTTTTTTAAAATTATTTTTGATATCAGCGCATCAAAATAATATAAAAATATCATTTTTTTTATTTAAAATAAAAAATAAACATTTTTTAAAGTATAAAGACAAGTGAGACTGCTGGCGAGTGGCGATGTTCTGTGCTGTCAAATACGGCGTACAGTGAAGCTACATCTGCTAACAATGGCATGATTTTGATATTTCATATATAATAGTGAATTATTCAATAATTTGATTGTGCTGTCCTATTGATTATTGTAAATATTACAATTTATATTGTTTTTATTCATTTATAGATAACGTGAAACTAGGGTCTATTTGGGAAAGTTGTTGCGGTATTTTTAAAATATTTTTTATGTCGAAATACATCAAAATGATATTTTTTATTTTTTAAAAATCATTTTTGACATCAATATATTAAAATAATCTAAAAACACCAAAACATATTCATTTAAAATAAAAAAAATAAAAAAATGAATTTCTACGGCACGGCGTTTCAAACAGCTTCCTGTCAATTAGTGTTTTTCAAAAACACAACGAACCTGGCCATTTTATTTCACCCAGGCAGCTCTGTTTGCACGTGATCAGAGCATAGACACGGGAGTCATTGGTGCCTGGCAAAGATCTCTTCAAAGTGATGGGCCTCCATTAAAGACCCTGATTGAAGCGTGCAGTAGCAGAAATTGACTGCTATCATCATATCATTGCTCTTTGACCCTCTAATTGCAGACAATAGAAAATGGGCAATCATCTTATCACTGTGCTCTTTTTGGAAATCACGTACTTTATGGTGGCCAGCAATGGATTTCACTCTCCTTTAGCTTTGAAAGTTGGTTTATTTCATCTCATTACCTCAAAGCAAATCATTTTTTAGTAAAAACTTTTTTACTTTTTGTTTGATTGTGGATAAAACTTCAAAGTAAAGGGACAGAACTTGAGAAGGAGTTGTATATATCTAGACTTTGGTTGGTGAGTTCCATGTGGAGATCAGCACAGGTGTCCTGCACTTGCACATGGATTTGGCAATTTCAAAGCTTTTGAGATTTGAGAAATTATAATGGTCTTGCCCTTTTCAAGAATCAAGAGTCTCAGTAGCTGATGTAACAGCTTGGTCAGCAGAAGACCAGGTTAATTTATCAGGAAAACTGTCAGTGAGAGGGGAAAAAGCACTGTGATTCCCTGTTAGAGAAAAATATATATATATAAAACACTTTTTTATTTCTGTCGCCAACCAGATACGTGGATTCTTCCATGATAACTAGCTCGCTCCAGTCGCGCTTACCTATCTCCTCTCCTGTAATTGTATACCTTTTCTTTAATATGTAAGCAGCTACTTGTACCAGCAGCTCTGCTTCTTCTAGTGTTGCATCACAAGAAATATCAGACCCCAGAAGTGTTTTCGCTTCTGTTCTTCAATCTTCTAACCAGATCTCTCAAGCTACTTTTGATCCATGGAAATGGGAAATGCACCTGAGAGTCAAATCAATCCGCAGTTCTTCTCCAAACCCTTACTGCTTTGTGTTTCAGTCTTTGTCGCCTCTCTAGTTTCCACCTGTTTCCTACTTCTTGGGATCTCTACTTACCTGATCACAGTATCTGTTTTGCTCCTGTCAACCATTTTCATCGTCACATTCTCAAAGAAAAAGGTGGCTGTTGTTAGCAGTTCAGCAGAAGCTGAAAGTCCCACATGCCGCCCTGACCAGAGCATGCTTGAAAAGGAAGTAATCCATTTCGATGCTTCCCAGCAAAGTGATGTCTGCGACATGCACGAGTATCAAGTTGAGCCAACGGATTTCCCATCAGACAGTGATAGCAGCGATGATTTCTCAGCAGGTGAAAATTTCGAGCTCAGTTGGAGGTGCTCGGAGAACGTGGGTCAAAGCATTGCAGTCTCTGAAAGCTCAATCTCTGAAGATGACGTTGATGAGGACGGTGACGGCCTCATCGAGATCAGTCTTCCCCAGAACAGCTCTGTTGATTTTGATGAAGAGTCGAAGAAAAAGTCAGCTTCAAATTCGCCTGAATCCATTTTGAGGCAGCAGGGTTTCATGGAACTGTTTACAGAGATTACTGAGGTGAATGAAGAGGAAAATCTGATAGAGATTGACCTTTCCATGGGATCCATCAAGTGTTCGAAGTTTGAGATTGAAGCATGATGTAGCTGTAACTTTCACTTTACTTGTCTCAAGCCCCTTCTTAAATGTGATTCTGCGATGCTCTGTAAACTTGATGCAATTCTACTAAATTAGCTTTATCTTTGATTCAAGCTTATTATTTATTCATTCATTCATTCAATTTACAGGACAGGTGCCATTCTAGTATATTTTTTTCACATAAACCAGCCAAAGGTTCAGACAGAGTATATGTTTAGTTGTATTTAAAAATATTTTTTCGTTTAGAAATGTATTAAAATAAAAAGCCAAATTAAAAAAGAAGCAGCAGAATTGGACCCGAGTTTAATAAAAAAAGATAAAATGTCTTGAAGAATGACATTGTTAAAAATATATCAATAAAAAAAACTTGTAAAACAAATCTCAAACACACTAAATAGTGATTAAAAGAATGAGTACAATAGTTGAAAGATTAAAAAATTTAGGGGGGTGAAGCTGCAAAACATAATTTGATGGATTATTCATATATTAAAAAATAGTAGAAGATGAAATTAAAAGGGTTAACCCAATAATACAAATGATTTTAAAGCATCTCCTGCCAGCCTAATCGCCTAAAGGTGTGTGATGTTGTCCTATTCCTTGTGAAGTAAATGGTTTTTTGATCCACGGTGAAGCTACTGCTTCCATATGCTGTCATCACCAGAAATTACATCAAACCTTCAGAGGGTGGAAGCCGGCCTTGCCAAGAAACTTCACAGATGAAAATAGCCTCATTATGCTCCTTTGACTCTGGATAAAAATATGGTCAGGACCGAATCTCATTTAAATACCAAGGAACTCTAATCCAGTTGCCGTGGGTGTCAAGCCATGCTCAGACAGATACTGAGCATCATAAAACTTGCTCAGATGCCTCATCCCACTATCACACAGAATGGTCACAATTGTGTGACCAGGACCAAGTGATTGTGCCACTCTGACAGCTCCAACACAGTTCATGGCTGATGAACTCCCCAGAAAGAGGCCATCATTCTTCAAAAGATACCTGAAAAGAAGTTCAAGCAAAGATGTATGGCAACATGGTCTGAATGAAGTGAAACTAGCAGGAGCACAGTTCAGGTGCCATGGAAAAAATCTTTAGCTTGCAAATGAAAGGAAATAAAATCAAGTTTTAAAAGCAGAGACTTTTAATGAAAAAATATATTTTGAAGGAAATAGAAAAGCTCGCTGAGAGAAAAAAAAATGTTAGACATTAGCAGAGACTTGGAAACAGACCATATATCTTTGTGCAACTATCCCACCAACCAGGGCTTTGTCATATAATCCCCTCCTCGTTACTTCTTTCTTAACCTCTAAGCAATCAAGAACTACTATGTAGAAATAAGGCGGAAAAAGAAAGCATGGGTTTACCTTGACATTTCAACAGCCTCTTTATCTGTGCCTCTGTAGGCTCCGTCAAGTTTTGCCATCTTAAAATTTTGTGTTAATCTATTGATTCCAATTCCTTCCGTTATTGTGTCAAATGGATTCTTTAACCTTTTTCCTTCAGCTTCCTCTTTCGTGTACATCACTCCCCTTGTTACCTTATTGAACAAACCAGAACCAGGTGGATCTATGAGGAAGCACTTGATGTTCGGATTCTTTTCCTGCAGAATATGTAATAAGAATTCGATGGAACTTCTCTCACACAGCATAAATTAAAAAGATTAAAACAAATGGAAAAAATTTTACCTGGAGAAAACTGGAAATACCAGCTACAGTGCCGCCTGTGCCAGCAGCTGCCACAAATGAATCTAACCTACCACCACTTTGTTCCCATATCTCAGGTCCAGTGCCCTGATAGTGAGCCCGGAAATTTGCCAAGTTTTCAAACTGATCGGCAAAAAAACCACCATTACAGTAACTTGAAAAAATAGAACCTTTTTTCTCTCCATCAGACATGCAACAGTCAATTTGCTCTGAGAATTTGACATCAATCTGTTCACTTTTTTTAGACTTTGATGCTAATTCATTTGCTTCCAGTGCCCGTCTCCTAGCAGTGTTGACATAGTGGTCTCTGTGTGTAATTGAAACCGGTCGCACTCTTTCAACAGTAGCTCCCAGAGCTTCGAGAATTTGAGACTAGCAAAAGTTTTCAAGAGTAACAAACTCCAGTTGGTCACAGAATGTGAATGGTAAAAAGAATGCTCAGGAAAAAAGAATATCAAGTATTCGGGTACATGCTCGGAAGAAGGAAACTCTCTAGCACATGTCTATTTCATCGACATGCATACAAAAACATATATTTTCTGTTGGTCCTCTAAAGTAATTTCAAGTAACACTTCTAAAACTTCATCATCGTATTTATACGACTTCTTTGCAACTTATCTATAGCTACTAAATTTCCCACAATACGTTTACCTGACACAACACAATTAATGGAAAAATTAGTCTGAAAAGCTGCACAATATTCAAACCTTCTCAATAGCAGCATCATCTGGGATAACAACATGGCATTTGCATCCATAAGCAGGAGCCACTGTAGCCAGGCTAATCGCAGTGCTTCCAGCACTTCCCTCGGTAACAACTCCACCACAAACTAGCTGGCCAGATTCCAGCGCCTGTCATAGAGCCAAGCAGCCAAACATATACAAAGTGTAACAAAACAATGCCAGCTAGAAGCTTTAATTACTTTGTGACATTAAGTGTTGCATAAGCTAATCAGGGCTTCTTTTTCACACAAAAAAGTATATATAATGTATTTAGCAAAAGGGATTAATGAAATGTTAAAATATAGAATATGAGCATACAATTGTTTGGTTCAATTAGCAGTCCTTGTGAGTAATTCCACTTCACCATCTGAACAACGCGGAAACTAAAATTGCAATATTTCACATAGATTTTGGATTCATAAATAGCATTGAAAGGATTTCCGTAATGTCTAAATTCAATTTAAAGAAGAGCTTCAGTTTTAAGACAGAGAAGTAGTTAAATGATCCCTAAGCTTTATCTGGCTCTAAAGTTCTTATTTGAGTTTGTAGCGCTGTTGTTTGCTCATGATACAAAAAAAAACATTAAGTTTCGGTTCTGTTCTCATGACTGCATTTTGATAAAAAGACGTTTCATATTAACTCCATTTTGTGACCGGTCACACTGAACTTACAAGCCACAATCATTACCTTCCATCATCATGTCTGAAATTAACAATCATATCTCCTATCCTAAATTCCTAATCAACTGATAATATCACCAAAACTAAGCTTCTTGTCTTAAAGTTTTCGCTGTCTTAAAGTTTTCGTAAGGGGTAGCTGACGAAAGCATTCAGGTAATTTACCTCTTCAATTATTTTCACAGCAACCCTATCTTTAACACTCCCTCCTGGATTCAGAAACTCGCACTTCCCAAGAATCTGAAGAAAGAAAAATCAAGACAAATGGAACCAAAAGCATTCATCAATAACCATGAATCTAAAGTACTATAAATCAACCCTGAAACATGCATGAACAACCCATTCAGAAAATGAAGAAAAATTATTGAGCATCAGTTTGGGGAACATTGGAAAATACAAATAATAAAATTGAAAAAAAGAGAGAGCCTATCTTGGAGAGAAGTATCAAATAGTTTGAGTTAAAAAGTGACCATAATTAATCCCCAAACATATATCTTGTATATATATTTACAAGTTGACTAATACACCATAAACCCATAATCAAGACCATAATTCAAAGAAAAAAAACATAGCTTGATCAAAAGCACATACCCTCGACATGTATTTCATTCATAAACAGATAAAACAATGCCACAAATCCAATGAAAACATATTAGAAGTGGAATAATGGAAGACTTGGATCATAATATAAAGCAAAAGGGCATATCTTCAACTTACTTCACAACCAGTAGCTTCAGAGAGGCTATTAATTCTAATCAAGGGAGTGTTACCAACAGCATGAATGAGTCCGTTTCTCGGATTTTTATACTTTGAAAGGGAAAAAGGAGTCTTTCTTTTGGATCTGTAAGTGCATAGAAAGTAAGAGAACAACACCATGGACATGGAGATGGCAGCTACAAAAGCACCCGTGGTTCTCACAGATGCCATTGTAGCATATGCAAAGCAATAGACTTTCAAAAACTGAAAGGCTTGTACGGTTGCAACTTACGACTGTAATATTTTCGATTATACAAAGGCGGTCTAATTTAACCCGATGGGCCAAGCCCATGAGTCAGTTTAATCGGTTATTTATTTTTATTAATTATTAAAACAAATTAAAAGATGTGATGTTTTTACTTTCCAGCATATCATAAAACACTATTAATTGTATTAATTTTTTTATCTGGTTTTTATAGTATATATTTTTTATCTATAGTTTTATCATTTAATATTTTACTTATTAGAAATTAAGCTATATTATTTATTGTAGTTTTTTTTTGATCTCATAACAGATGGTGAGGTGATGAAATCTATCCAAGTAATAACAATACTAACCCTTTTATGCTCTTTATAAAACTCAACACGACATGCTGAGGATGAACAAGTGTGATAACTTGATGGATTATGTGACCATTATGTTGGCGATACATCATTCAAATTTCTATATATACAGAAGAATTGTATAAAAGTATAGAAATACCCATTTTAAAAAAACATGAAGAATTGAAAAGTAAAGAAAAACCCATAAAAGAAATAAAAGAAAAATATTAAAAAAAAAAAACCTAGAAAAAAAATTAAACTAACTTGTGAATATTAAAAAAAAGAAGAGGAAACCATGATGATAAATTCTTTTAAATAGATCTATATATACAGAAAAGAAATAAGTTCTACGATAGATGGTTTTTTTTTAAAGAAAAATTATATATATTAACGGTTTTCTTTTTTTGGTGTTCCAAGCGTTTACATTTCTTAATTGCTTGACAAATATTTATCATTTATTCTCATCCCAAAAATTTAATAAAAAAAAAAACAATCCATTTTGAATCAATGGAATCACTGGTAACCCTACAGAACCTGAATTAACAGGGTCGTCCACATGAATTATTATTCCCTTTTGAAATGCCCCCACAAACATCCAAAACTTTCATTAAAGCTAAATGAATTTTGTTTGAAATCTCCAGTAGCCGACAAGGCAGAGTGTGCACCAAGTAAAATGTCCTAAACACCATTATATTTGCTGCAGTTATCATTTAAAATGTCCTAAAAATTAGGGTTAACTGCAAAAATATTTTTAACATTATTCCTTACTAATCACATCCATTAATTTTGTTCATTTGAAATTTACTGCTAATAAAGAATTATTGGTTAAAAGTAAATAAATAAATAAATTATTTAAACTGGAAATCTTTTACTATCAGTTTTGTTTATTCCACTATAAATTTAACTTAATTGCCTCTAAATTCATAGTTGTCAAACAGGTAGTTCACATAATATGTCAAATGACTGCGGATGAAGTGTCTGTTTAAGAGTGTGATTGAGATTATTTTTTAAAGTATTTTTTATTTAAAAATACATCAAATAATATTTTTATATTTTCTAAAAAAATATTTTTGATATCAGGATATGAAAATGATCTAAAAACACTAAAAATATTAATTTAAAATAAAAAAAAATATTATTTAAAAAAAAAACACATTTGAAATGTAATACCCAATCGTCCCGAAAATGAATTGAAGACGGATACAATAAGAAACGCTACTGCACCCTAAGGATAAATAATAGATGCAATTGGTGAACAATACTATCGCTAGCTCTTATTCAATCTATATAGTTAAATTTGAAAAATAAATCCCGAAATTGAAAACATAGATATGAAAAAAAAAACCCTTTAATTATAGAAATGAAGAAAAAAAGGAACCCTTTAATTTTATAAATTTTAAAATAAATGACCATGTAAATTTCTAATAATCATCATATTAATATTTACAAGATTCAAAATTTTAATATCATGGAATACCACGTCCCTCAAATTCATTATAATAGTTTAATTAAAAATATGGTTGTGGTTACTTTTTAAATTCATTTTGATTTAGAAATATATTAAAGATAATATATTTTTTTTTATTTTTTAAAAATATATTTTTAAAACAAAAAAAAATCAGAATTATTTTTAAAATATTTTTGGATTGCATCTCAAACCAAACACCCCGTGATGGTGAATTTGATTGAGAGTGGGTGGGTAATTTAGGCAACACAGTTTTTTCCTCTCTTAGATCGAAAAGGCAGTACACGACTCATGAGTCAATAAGAAACCAAAAAGGACAGCAGAAGCCAGCAACGCAAGCACCCCATTTCCTCCCAGAGAATCTCTGTACAGAGATAAACCTCCATTAACATCTTCTTAGGAAAACCAGAAGCTCACCAATCTTCTCTTCACCGTTACCATGGCGATCAAAGAAAAGCTACTAAATTACAAGTATCATATCTTCTTCGCCCTCATTTTCTCTCTTATTCTTGTCTCTATAATCCTTGTTGCGCCAAGTTTCCTCACAATTTTAGCCTACTTTTGTCCTCTACTTCTCTCCACAGCTCTCTTTCTCGGTGCTGTCATCTTCTTCGGCAAGACCTCCTTACCGGGACCCGACTCCTCCGGTGACAAAGCTGGCGAGGGGACTCCTGGATTATGTCGCCGGACAGCCTGAGCAAGCGGTGGAGAGCTTTCAAGCCAGATCAGTAGTTGCCAACCTTGTTTAATCATGTGTAATCCCCCTAACTTGTTGGCTTTTTACTCACTTTCGTCCCTGTTTTCCTTTGATCTCTCCATTTAATTATGGGAGCTGAGTATCTGCTGCTGTTATTACCACTGCTACTATTTGAACATCTAATGTTGTTGTTACTTGTTTTATTTAATGATAATGACATGAGGAGGTTCTTTTCTCTTTGGTGGGTGTCATTTTAGGGTTTAAGGTTACTTGGAATTCCAGAGAAATGCTGATGGTGTTGATTGAGAATTAAAGAAGCATCCATTGTTGCCTTCAATTGCAAAATCGATTTTGAAAAAAAAAATATTATTTTTATTTCAAATTAATTTTTTTTTATGTTTTTAGATTATTTTATATGTTAATATTAAAAATATTTTTTAAAATATATATTGGGCTCATTTTATTTCAATAATGCCGTTAAAAACTGTTTCGTCTTTACTTTATTTCTTTTCAGACCATAGAAGGGATTATCATTGCAAAACATAACGGCGCCTTCCTTCTATCTTGTTTTTGCTAAGGTTTATTTTTCAAAATTAAATGTGGGTGGCTGACAATTTATTTTCTCAATTTGGGTCGACTTTGGGAGTTTAATAATGTGTTTTTAAACTTCATTAATAATATTATCATATCAAAACAATTCAAAAATATAAAATAATTAATTAAACTTTTTCAAGAATCTTGGTCAAATGCCCGTCACTTCAAAATGAAAATTAGTATTGTGAGATGGAAGATGCAGAATGGCCCCTTTTTTATTGTGTGTGTGTATATATATATATATATATATATATATATATAAAGTTATACCGAGGGAGTACATTTTGAAGTTTGAACGATACCTCTTCTAAGTCCTAACAAATAAATAAATACAAAAGTATATAGTAGGAGTTAAATGTTAAAAGTTTGGGATTAAAATATTTGTTTTCCCTGTGATTTTAGGTTTGAATTGTGTGGTTGACAATATAATGATTAATAAAAAATTTATATGATTGATAATTTTAAAATCTGTAAAATTAATTAAATTATATTTAAATTGAATTGTATACTTAATTTTTTTTAAAAAAAATAGAAGGGATATAAGCTTGGCAGATTCTACATTATAGTATAATAGTAGCGTGCATGGGACACTCCAATTAGTCCAAAAGTTCTGACACCGACCAATCAGGCAATCACAGCTCCAGTACTCTTTCGTTGAAAACGGAGGGTGATGGACATGTGTTTGGTAGTAATTAATAATTTATGGACTAAAAATCAAATAAATAAACTCCTTGAAAGTCGCACTGTCTCTCTAAATTTTTATCTATCTATTTATTTATTTAAAAAAAGCAAAAGGTAAATGAATCTTTGAAGTTTGGTAATAATTAATAATATTAGTTTTTCTTCGTACCGTTCCTGGATATTTGAATTCAAAAGCTGAAACAGATGACATCATCATCTTCTCACACGTGGCCCAGAGCATATTCTATTCAAGCAGGGACGTCCGTCCGATACACGCGTCTGGGCCCAGGTGACATGACATGTTCGTAAGTAGTGTGTGAGTGGTCGATGGTTATACGGCCAACAATGGATCCATCCAATCCATCACATTATTAAAGGCTGCATCAACGGACAATGTTTGTTTGGTCAAAGAGCTGGCCCCTTACGGTGTCGGATTAACAATGTTCATTATTTATCCCATTCTATGCTCATATACCGATAGTACTGTGTTTTTAAATCCTTGAGAAAAACAAGGTTCAAAAATGAAAAAACCAACCTAAAAATTAAATTATAATTTCAAAGCTTGCCTGCAAAGTGTATTTTAATTATTTTACCTTCTACATGGTTCTTTGTCTGTACGTTTAGTTTTTTCAAATTATATTTTAATTAAAAAATGACTTTTTTTATTTTAAGTTTTTAATTCGATAGATATGAGAAATATCAGTTAATTGCAATGATAGACAAAAACAATTATTGGTTCATACCAAATTTGACAAGTATTTTTTAAAAGGACTTGATGCGAGGGAAAAACAAATCTTTTTTTATATAGGTCACGTAGAGGCCCACATGTCTAGCATGTTTTTTTTTTTTATTATTATGTATCTATAGTCCCTAAAACTTTTTTTAAAATATTTTGTTATTTGAATGCCACTTTTTTTTGTATTTAAGTGAAAAAACTAGAACACTTTTCAGTCACACATGCCTATCTTTTTTGCTTTTTATTTTTAATATAATATTATTAAATATAAAAAGAGTGCAATATGTCTTATTGTCATGTAATTAAATGAAAAAGAATTTTATAAGTAAAAAATTATGTAGTCTAGTTGGATTGTGACTTGAGCTATAGATTTTTTAAATTAACCCAAGGCTACTCTTTATTTTTTTGTCATTTTTTTTAATTGAGTTGATTGAGAATTAAAATTTATAAGTTATATTGTTTTCCTTTTATATGGTTACTATAATCTCATAACCCGAGTTGACTTGGATTGACCTAAGACAATCTAATATGTTATTGTCCGCTATTTGACCATTTATTTTTTTCTTAAAAAAAGATATCACCTAATATGCATAAAGTTCTTAATTCATAATCATATTGTTTTTTCTCCTTGAAAAGATGTTAGTAAAGTTTGACATTTTTTAACATTAGAAAAAACAAATATTCCAGCTTGAAGCATAGCACGAGCCAATGATCTAATTACTTCAATTTTATTTTTATCAAATTTTATTGTTTGATTTTAATTGTTCATTGTACAGATTCATTTTGGTCCCTAGTGTTTTCATATTTTTCATCTTCCATCCATGTGGTTTCATTTAAGTTCCATTTTAGTACTTTAATTCTCTATATTTTACATTTTGGTTTCTAAAATAATAATGGACCAACATGTTTTTCACATTTTCTTATAGTTTATTTGAAGTTTATTTTAATCCTTAATTTTTTATATTCTAATGTTGGTCACTAAAAACATAATGGATAAAATATGAGAATTAAGAACTAAAACAAGACTTAAATGAAACCACAAGGACAAAATATGAAAAACTTTAAGAACCAAAATGGATCTTCACTATTTATTGGAAAGTGAAACATCCATTATGCTTAGTTAATTATTAGCACTATTTTAGTATTTTAGTTATAATAAAAATCCATTTTGGCTCTTTTCATATATTTCGTCCATGTAGTTTCATTTTAAATCCATTTTATTCCTTTAATTTTTCAAATTTTACATTTTGGTCTCTAATTTTTTTTTCTATAGCTTATATTATGATATCTAATGTTTTTTTTTATATTTTATATTTGGTCCATGTAGTTTCAATTAAAGTCCATTCCTGTTTAATTTCTCATATATTAATTATTTGTTCCTTGTAGTTTTTGATATTTATGTTTCATCTCTAAATTTTATTTTCCTCACATATTGCTCATTTTTGAGTTAAGAGAGGAGTTAGAAAGTTACAATTAAAAAGGAGAAGAGAGGAAACTTTCTAATATATCATATTTCAGCTATAAAATGAAAGATTGAGCTTAACATTAATAAGGTTGTCTTTGAGATGAGTGTGTGTGATATAGATGGTTTGGCCTTTAACTATGTTGATAAAAGTATATTGACATCTTAAAAGTTTGAGCAATGAAAATCTATTTTGTTTTTTATTTTTTTTTCAACAATTCTTGTATTTCATTTATATAGTTTCATTTAAAAGTTTATTCAAGTCCCTTATTGCTTTTTTATATTTTACATTTTAGTCTACTAATTTTTAATATTTTCAATTTTTTTTATCCCTTTTAATTTCAGTTAAAGTCCAATTTTTATCCTTTATTATCCCATATCTTCACTATTTGATCCTTGTAGGTTTTGGACATTTATGTCCTAGCCTTCAACTTTATTTTTCTCCTTTACAATCCCTTTTAAGTTGAGAGTGATGAGAAATTCACTAAAAAATAGAAGAAGAGAGAAAGCTTTTAATTGGTCATATTCTTAACATAAAAAAGATTGATCTTAGTGTTAATGAATTTGTTTTAAAGATAAATATAAATAGTTTTTGGCCTTCATCCACACCAAAAACTTTATTGGAATCCCAAACATATTTTTGTTCAATTAAATTTGTGATTTTTAGATTGATTAAAAGATATTTTGGGTTGGAAATAAGGTTATTGAATTTTTTATTAGTGTTGTTATGTGACCAAATTTTATTCCAGTGGATGATTTGTCATTTATTATATAAAACAATTTAAGAAAATAACGTGTTTTTTCTTTCTTAAGAAAACAAATTATATGCTACAAGAATGACCATCCAAAACCTAAAGCATTTATCTATTTTTAAATGTTCCTTTAGTTTTTTCTTAAAAAAATTGTTCTAGAATAAGAGTTTTTTTAGATATAATTAAGAAAATATTTATTTTAAGAATAATATTGTTTATGCAATTAGTAATTAATAAAGTTGGAGGTATTAATAGCAATATTAACAATTATTTTATGAATTATTAATATTAGCCTAATATTTTGAAGTTTCTTCATACTTTACTCATGAAACTTTGATAAGAATAAAATATCTATATTTTATTTTATTTTTACTAATTTTCTATATAAATTTATCAAATTAATTATTTTTCTTCATATATTTTTTTAAAAGATAATTGAATTGTGATTGTTTTTATTGAAACTTGATTTTTAAATTATGATTTTTTTTTATTAAATACACAATCCTGTAAAATAAATATTTTCATAAAAGAATTAATGAATAAGAAAAAAGGGAGTTTGGTTAAAGATATAATTTTTCTCTTTGAATTTAAATTATATAAAGATTTTAAAAATAATTATTTTTAGATTTAGTTCATAAAAATTATATTCCTAATAAAAAGCATACTTTTGTTGAAACAAAAAATATACAGGGCTAAGAAATGGAATTTTATCTAAAACAAATAATATGTTTTAGGAATTTAAATCATTGTCATTTTTCACAAATTGCAAAAAAAAAGATTTAATAAAAAAACTATAAAAACGATTTAATAAAAAAATCATACAGTGTTATATGGCATCTCAAAGGCACACTAACTTTGTTGGATTCTATATTTCACAATAAAGGATATATTTTAATTAGTTTAATTAATTTGTTTTAATAATTTTAAAAAGCGCACCTCTTACAAATTTCTTTTTAGGTGTCAATCACTACTTACTATAGAATATTTTATCAACTTAGAAGACTATATTAGTAGAAATAGTGAAACCAAAGATACTTTATTAGCAAAAATTTGAGTTAATTTCTAACACAAAAGAATAAAGCCTCGATGTCATAAATGCATGTAGTATTATAATTTTATTTAATTAAATAATGAAAAGAAAATAAAGATTCTTACTAAAATAAACTAAATATATATACTATTAAAACATAAAAAAGTTATTAATGCTAATTAAAAACTAAAGTAGGAACCATACTTATACGATGTAAACAATAGATTCACGTGCAAATATTTTATCTCGACTCTCATTTTTATTTTATTTGCCTTCTCTTATTTATCATATATGTTAATTCTAATCTCTATATACATATTATTAGTATTTTTATAAATTTATAATGCAAATATAACTCATGAATTTCATATAATTATTATTATGCTAATTTAAAAAAAAATTCTTTTGATTCCCCCCCAATAATTAAAATAAAATCATTTAAATTTTTAAAAATGAATTTATGTTTTTATAATTTATGTTCGTATATATGATTTTTATTTATTTATTTATTAACAACATGGTTATTTGAACAGAAACTAAAGAAATAGAAATAAATATATGTCAAAAATAAAATAATAAAATAATATATATTAAGTAATAAAAAAATTGTATTTCTGAATTTGAAGGGAGCATTTTCTTTAATCAAAAGAAGAATTACTCAAATAAAAATACATCATGATTTTTAAAGACATTATAAGAGAAAAAATGTCATGGAATTGATTAAGTTTATCTCTCGGTTAGTGAAATTCCATCTGGAATAGTGAACTCGCACGCAATGACCATTTTTGAAGATGAAAACAGAAAATTCACGAGGTAAACCTGATAACATTAACATTCTCTTGCATGCTATCAGTAGTTGCTCAATTGTACAAGCCGAGGACTAGTTGCTGATGGTTCAGTTCTTCAGTCAGCTGTGTGTTTGAGTTGTCTGTGCCATGATATCAGAAGCTGTCAAGGTTCCAGATTCATCAGCATCAAGATCCTCAAACTCCTTCATGACCACTGCAATGTCTTCCTGGCTAATCTTTCCCATCTCTTTAAGCTTATATATGACGAATTCGGCAGCCCTAGGTAAAGGATGCATGGATGAACATAGCTATCAAAATTACCAATTGATGAACTACATCCACGAATTTGAAAAAAAAAGAAAGAACTAAACAGATGGGAAACAGCTTGCAACAAAATCCAGAAGGAACATCATAGCAGGATTAACTCACCCGACAACACCATCATCATCCATGTCTGCTGCCTCCAAATCTAAATTGGTCATCCTTCTGGTAAGAACCCAGTTCGCCAATGCCCTCTGTCTGTTTTCAGTGAAGAGCTCAGCAATGTAAAGAAATAACAGGCCTAAACCAATAGTACCTGTCAGTATCCAAAATACGGCGAACATACGGCCGTATCCGGTTGAGAAGCTCTTGTCTCCATAACCAAGAGTTGTAATGGTGGAACAAACACAGTAGAAAGCATCAATGATGTCCAAATCCTCAACCATGGATAGGAAAATGGTTCCAACCAGCATAAGCACTGAAAGAATAATTATGGCCAAATAGCTTTTGTATTTGACTTTGTTGGTTTCAATTTCCTTAAGAAATGCAGCTGAATCAAGTTTTTGGTGAATGTGGAGGGCTTTAATCAGTAATATTTCCTGCTTCTCCACCAGATAGTCTGCTGCTTTGCTGAGTATCAATCCAATAAGAAGCATCCCTGTGAAGACAAAAACACAGGCAAGTAATTTCACAGGGGCACTATCAGGCACCAGGTCTCCATATCCAACAGTGGTCATCGTTACTATACAAAAATATAAGGAATCGACAATTGGATTTGATTTCTTCCCTTTGATATCATCCCTGACAGCATAAAAACATACAGTGCCAAGGCCTAAGTAGACAGCCAAGAATACAGCTACTTGCTTCAAGCTTTGGTGAAGTCCCCCGAAAATGGATTCATAACGTGGAATCGGCCCATTGCCACTAAAATCTGAAGCAACAAATTCTGTCACAGGAGCACTTTTAACATGGCGAAACCTTCTTCTGTAGGAACGACATTCATCATTTCTTTGAGAGGTGGGATCCGCCAATCCTGACAGCAAGGGCCTTTTTGCACCATCGCAAGCCATTTAAGTAGATTAGCAAAAGCAGATGCGTATTGAGCTCCTAGAAAACCTGCAAATTGTTAAAGATATTGTTTAGAGAACAGATAAAATAACAAATAATCCACTAAGATATAACATGTTGCAGGTATAACCATAGTTACCATTAACTGGTTGGGAAGAGTTATAGATTACTTCAGCATTCTCTTGGCAATAAAGGGATAAACATTTAATTATAAGATAATTTCCAGCAAGTAAGATTCCAGCTCATTCATTGTACATAAATGAAGATGATATCTACACGTAGCATCTCATTGAGACAGAAAAAACAGATGCATTTAGGATGATAACAGGGAGCAAGCTCAGCCCAAAAATAAACAAAAATTGCATACACAACTATATAGCAACACAAATTATTGCAACAAGTAAAGAACAAAGAAAAACATTTTGGATATCATGATTATAATGATTTAGAAAATTGAAGGAGTCCATTTTCGTAATAATCTAAACGATTTACATAAAGTGATGCACTTAGCAAACAGAAAAGGATTATCATAATTCCAACTACAACCCTCTTCACCAAAATTGAACTTCTTGTTCTACCCGTGGATACAGATTTGCATCAAATTTAAATTGTACTTCAGGTAGGAAATTTCCTAGAAAACTCCTAGATATACAAGCTTAGCTCCTTCTCTACAAGAGTAATGGAGCTGCTCTTCTCATCGGTTTATGGCCATAGCTTAACAATTGAAAGAATGCACAGGGAGATGTGACTATGAAGTTTCTTGTACCAGTCCAAAGAATTGAAAGGAAATCTAGTTAGAGCTTGGATTTTTTCAATGACAAGCCCTAGAATTCACAATTCAGTTCAGCTTTCACTGGGATGCATAAGAATACGTACTTCACATGATTCGATTTGGATCCAAGCTGCCCACATGATTGGTTCTATCAAGATTTTCACATAAACTAGCAGGATTACGAATAAAGAAGGAAAAGTCAAAAGAGTTGGTGAGTCAAACGAAATCTATGAAGGAAAAATCATAAATACAAAGCAAAAACGATTCCAAAGAGGGCTATATTCCCGTTGACACCACAGATGACGAGTTCTCATAAGAAAATAATGTTGAAGTTGGGATTTTCACAAACAAATAAAAGCTTAATTCCCAGAAGAGATATGGAAGTTCCAGGGAGACAGAGATAAATTACCGAAGGAGAAAGACTTGCATTTAAGCCTCGATTCGCAAAGATCTTTAGAGCATGATTGGAACTCACTATACCTCCGATGCAATGTTGTCTGTTCTGCAGATTTGAAAGTACTGTCAGATGTCAATCTCTCTGCTTAATTATTAAAATACCCCTGAACTTATGACTTTCAGTGGATGTGTTTGAAAGTTTTAATGGATATCGTTTTTTTAAAATATAGATTAAAATAATATTATTTTTTTTAAAAAAGTTTTTTATATCAAAATATGAAATAAACTGATTTTTTTTTAAAATTAATTAAAAATAAAAATTAATTAAAATTTTTTCAAAAATATTTTTTTTTTAAATTCAAATAACCATGTGCCTTTTCTTTAACATTTTATTGAAAAATCAACAACTATAATAATAAAAATCTCTCAATTCTTTTTTTATATACTATTCTCTATTTGTTATTATGTTTTAAAAGTGTTTTTTAAAAAAAATAAAATTTTTATTTTTATTTTTATTTTTTAAGATTATTTTTATGTGTTATGTCAAAATAATTTTTTAAAAAATAAAAAATTATTATTTTAATATATTTTAAAAAGAAATATTTTTTCAAAAAACACACCATCAGAATCACTAGTAGAGTGGTGAGAAGTTCTCTAAAAATCAATTTGTGCACACCGATAGTATTTTAAAATGAAAAAACAATATCTAGAATTCAAATTATTGATTGAATTAGCACTTTAATTTTTTTATACGTAATTAGATTTTTGAGGTCGTCTTTTGTATTTTTTCTTGAAAATAAAATTTTCCATTGAGATATCTCTTGTTTATTTTAAATATTTCAATGCTTTTAACTGGTCATTTAAAAAAGTGATCGATAAAAGAGTTTTTATTTTATTTTTAAAATCGAGTAAATATGTTTAAATAATTGTCTGAAAAGTATGGTTTGAAAATTATTTTTAAAAAATTGTTTTTCATTCATAAATATATTAAAATGATATTTTATTTTTTATTTTTTTTTAAAATTATTTTTTGATATCAACACATGAAAATAATTTAAAAACACTCAAAATAATTAATTTAAAATAAAAAATTAGAAATAAATTTTTTATTTTTTTTAAAAATATTTTTAAAACATGTTAAAAAGGATAAAATATTATGTGATCGTGTCAAAAAGGGATAAAATATAATGTGATCGGGAGCTAACAAAATCACAAATATAATTAACTTATATTGCAAATCTATTTAAATATTGTAATTATTGACAAGAGAAAAATTAAAAAAAAATGGAGCGAAATGCAAGCTCAAGTGCTTTACTCTCAAAAATCAAAGGTCACCAAAACTACGATATACGATTTACACTTCTATAATAAACTATAATTAACTAGTTTTGGTGATAATTGCAGATTTTACTACATCGTTAGTGAAAGAGCTAAGCGAGGGACGCTCTCCTAGCATTTCCATCCACAAATTTAGAAACTACTGCACCGATCCCCATTCTAACTGGTTTGTTTTTATTGATTTTTTACAAGTTGCTTAATTAATTGCAATGTTTGCATGAAATCACTAATGCAATGTATGGGTTCTGTTTGGATTCTCGTAAACAGAAATTGCAAACAATTTTAGAATTTTGATTTTTATTTTTTTTTGTTGAAAAAACACGAAAATAGATGAGTTGTGTACTGGTAGAAGATAGATACGGAGTATTTCAACGTCTACCGTCTCATGATTTGAATACCCTTATGGGTTTCTGGATATCTCAAGTGTAATGAAGTGTAAGGGTATGCTTACCTATCTATCGGTTTGTGCAGCTTGTGCAGCTCTGATTTGCCAAAGGGGCAACAAGTTCTCACACTTACGAGACAGTGTCATGCGTATAGAATAGGTGAGTTGTGTGCGTTATTGAATCGAATTTTCTGGAGGAACTTATGTAATCGAGTTGTAGATGCAAGTATCATTTGGTTCATTTTTGGTCTCTTTGTTGAATTTCAGATGTCTTGCTGAGAGTGCTAGTGATTGTTCAGAAACTTCTGCAAGAAAACCGACATGGGTCTAAGAGAGATATATATTACATGCACCCATCTGTGTTTTCAGGTGAATTTAAAACATTTCTTACTTTAGAAGATAGAGATATGTTTCTTGGTCGATGTTATTTTATATTATTGTCTGCAATTCAACTACTGGTAATGAGGTGCTTGCAAAACCCAAAATTCCGGTATAATTTATTTTAATAGTGAAAATTGCACTCAATAACGTGTTAAAACTTTGTGAAGTGACTTTAAATTTTTTCTGCATTTTTCTTTGTCATGCAGAACAGACTGTTGTGGACCGTGCAATTAGTGACATATGCATCCTTCTGCAATGCAGTCGTCATAACCTCAATGTGGTAGATACTGCATTGGTTTCACCTTAAAATTATATTTGGTAAAAGGATACTGCATATGAGGGGTTAAAGGAAAACGTTCAAATGTTTTGGGAAAGGATGCTACTTAATATCTTAAAAATGACAGTTCTTTTGATAATTAAATTTAAGAATGGACTATGTCTTTAGCAGCAAGAGGCTACTCCTTTTCTGCTGGCTTAACCAACTCCAAGCTAAATTGTCATGATCCTTTATAACTGCTAAGAAAGTGCAATGTGTCTTTTTTTTTCCTGATAGATTGTCAGTGAATTCTGGTCTTTATAATCAGTCGAGAGGTGATAGGTAAGATAAGTAGTCAATGTGTTTGATGACAATCCTCCCCAGTTTCTGAGATTGATTCCTTAACCTGCTCTATCATTTGAAGGAAAACTACTGTTTTTGAGATCTTGAGAAATTTACTAACTGTCAAATCCTTTGGCAGGTCTCTGTTGGAAAAGGGTGAGTACTTCTGGGTCACACTCAACTCTTGAAAGAAGCATTGAAAATTATGCTTCATTGTTTATAAGATATCCTATTATTTATGGATCCATCTATGCTTGTTATATAGGTTGGTAATGGGATGGTTACAGTTCATGGAAGCTGGAAGGAAATTTGATTGCATAAGTTCTCCTACCACTGTAAGAATGAAAGAAGCATATAATGAGTCAACTTCTCACATTCTGGAAAATAATTGTGCATCTAACTCCTTTGCAGGCCTATACCATCCCTGTGCATGTTGAGGAAGTCAAAGGTATCTCAGCTTGCGCTAATTTTCAACAGTTTTTTTTTTTGTTTTAATTTCAAGTTCATGAATGGCGTTTTGCAATTGTTGTTTAGATTGTACTTTCAAATATTTATCTAACAGGCTTTATGCTTTGATTAATGGAACATTCAATGAAAGAAATTCTTGAATAGTGAGTGCCACTAATTCTTGCATATAGATATTGTCAGTGTTGCCAAATACATACTCATCGTGGAGAAGGAATCAGGTGAATCTTCTCATCCTCAATGTTCCTGTATAAAGAGAAACCAAGAGTTCCATATGTCAAATCTCTTAGTTGGCTGAATTTGAATTCCTTGCATCCAGTATTCCAGCGTTTAGCTAATGATAACTTCTGTAATGCAAACCGCTGTATTGTTATCACTGTAAGTGCCAACTTTGTTGATTATCTCTTCTTTGCGTTGTTTTTTTGTGTTTATTTCTCTTTCTTTACTTTGCAGGGAAGAGGGTATCCGGATATTCCAACCAGAAGGTAGAGTGTCTGCTGCACTGTATTGTGTAGACACCATTCTCATGGCTTTGAGCTTTTTGATCTTTGTTCTATGAACTCTTAAGCACTATCAGGTTCTTGCGGCTACTTGTTGAGAAGCTGTGTCTGCCTGTCTACTGTTTAGTAGATTGCGATCCATATGGCTTTGACATCCTGACTACCTACCGATTTGGTTCCATGGTTAGACTTCATGATTGGATAACATATTATTTTGATATTTTTCTATTCAATTCTGTTTGAGAGTAAGATATCTATAAAAATGTAGATTCTCAAATGGCCTCTAACCCTGTGACTTGATTCCTTTTTTCTTTCTTTCTTCCCTGCACTTCATTGTTGGAAGCAAATGGCATTCGATGCAAAAATTTTTTGCGTGTCCCAGAAGTACAATGGCTCGGAGTTTTCCCGTCAGATTTTGAGAAATATGATCTTCCGCAACAGTGTTTGCTCCCATTGACAGCAGAGGGTGTGAAAATATTTAGTTTTCAATCTTTTCAATCTGCTTGCTCCTCCACTTTTTTAAGTACCATTTCCTAGTTTGTGTTAAATTTTTTCGCATTGCCCTGTTAGACAAGAGAAGAACCGAGACCTTGTTACTCAGATGCTACCTTCAAAAGGAAGTGCCGGAATGGAGGTAGGATTTTTGTGATAATAATCTAATATTATTGGTGCGCACGCGCACACGTTCCTCGCATGCCCATGCATATTATGGCTGTACTGCACCGCGTTTAATTACTGGGTGTTATAATATTCCATGATAGGTTGGAGCTGGAGCTAATGTTGCAAAAGGGAGTAAAATTCGAGATTGAAGCATTTTCTGTGCATACCCTTTCCTTCTTGTCAGATCAGTACATACCATCAAAGATCCAGGAAGTTGAAGTGCTCCCGGGAAACAAGATCAAGAGCTGAACTGATGAGCATGCAGATCAACTGGCAGTAGTATCGATCTCCTTCCCCTAGAGGTTTCATGCTCAAGCCCCTCTCCATTGAAACCAAAACAAATAAGAAAGTAGAACTACTCGATTGAAAATGAAAAGAAAATTAAAGTACTTGATTGAAAAGGGTAAAGTTCATATTATTCTCTCTGTACAATTGTTCATGCAACCTGGTTAATGGTTAGTAGTAGGAGAAAGTTCTCCAAGTTGAAAGACGAGGAGCACCTCTTGTTTTTCTAAATAAATCACATTGGTGAAGTAATGGCCCTTTATTTTCCACCTCACCTTTAAGAGATTCTTTGAGGAATGGCAAAAAACAAAGTATGGAAACAAGATCACAAGTCGATCACTTGAGAAATGAATATAGACTCTTTTCAGTGTTTACCTTATGGGGTTAACAATTTCATGATGCTCTTAGTTACAATTGCAAATCAAACCTTCATGGCAACTATTGACAACCCAACATTCTCTGATATTTCTGGCATCTAATCTCTTCTCCCTCAAGAAACTTTGTTCCAAGTCTGCTGAAAAAAAGAAACAGCATTGTTCCAAGTATACCTCCAAATGGACTCCATTGCACAGATGGTTAGGCTCAAATCACCAATTTGATTTAATTTCTTGTAGCTCTTGTTGATTTTACTTAAAAGCAATTTTCTTCTTCAATACCATTTTCTTGAAGTATGTGTTTTGCAGAGCTGTATGATGAGAGTGAACGTCCATTGTGATGGGGTGTAAAAGGAAAATGAGTTTTACATCATCTAAAAGGAGTTATGTTTTTTTTAACTGGAACAAAATTTTTTAGTTTTGGAGTGTTTCAGCACGTTGTTTCAGAGTTGTACTATATATATATATATTAATTAACAAAATTAGTTCAAATCTAAAAATAAAATAATATAGAATTGTGCAATTTAATCTAAAAAAAACAATAAATTGATTTTTTTAAATAAAATTATTAACATGTATATTATTACGAGAATGTCATTGTTAATCTCGCAAGGTCATTACATTCTTTGATTACTTTGAAATCTCAAAATAATATATATAAATATATCAAGAGAATCCTCGTAAAATTTTATCTCAATCTAATTGTCGGACTAAGAGATATGATTGATATTGTGAAATTATTTATTATTTTAAAAAATACTATTTGGCCAAAATAGAACGGGCAGAATGAAACCGGAACGTTCCATCCAAAATTTGGGCGGAATTTCTGGAAAAGAAAAAAACATTTAAGCAAGATAAAAACTATGTCGTTTTATTTTATTTTTTTTACCGATATAAAATGTTTCGGTCGTTTCAGCCAAAACAAGCCGAAACAAAACGAAAGTAACAACACTGATTTCGATTGATGTTTTGTCATAACTTATGATGACCACATGAAAATATATCTCTGTGTAACAATGACCTTGTTTTACATTAGGGTTTTTATTATTATTATTCCTTCTTTTACTGGTAGGAGTGTATTCTGTGGTTCTAGATGCAGAACAAGGACAGTGAAGGTCAATGGAAAAGTAAATCCCACTACAATTTTGAATGTCTTTAGATGAATATGGGAAGCATGGAGAGGTCTCATCTCTTAGGTTTGATGGAGAGGTCATGGAACAAATACCTTATTCATTTTATGCAGATTATCCATAGAGGTGCCATACCCTCCAATTCCATTTCCATATCCTTTCTTTAGAGGGCTATTGTCTGGGAGAAATCCGTATCTAATGCCAATGCCACCGCCTCTGCTAGTGCCAATGCCACCGCCTCAGAAGCAGCAGCATCCACCACCTCCTCCACTACCACAGCAGCAGCCACCGACAGTCAGTAAAGCTCCGCCAGCACCCCCTCCACCTGACCCTAAGTGTTGCGCCATAATGTGAAAAAGGCAGAGTAGGCCTAAATTCTGTCCTCGGGTTTTCCTCATTTACCAATTCATTTTTTTTTTGTCCTTAATCTTTGTAGCTAGGAGGGAATATTATTCAATCTATTAAATATATTTTTATGGTTTTTCTTACAGAGAGATGTGATTTTTTAATTCTTATTAGCCCGTTTATGGCTATATATTTCCATAATCTAATGCATTAATATTAATTAAAAAAAATACTATAAAGGTGTGAGAAAAACATTGTTCATCCACATCATTGCTGTAATCCACAATATTTTCTTTTAGTTTTTTATTATTATTTTGGTCCCCTCTTCTTTTTTTTTTCAATTTGTATGATTTAACATTTAGTCATTTCATAGATGCTCTATAAGATTATTTGAGAAGATTATAATAACTAAGTATACAATAAGATAAGATGAACCCTTATTTGGAGGGTGTTTCGGGGTCCTGCCTTAGAATATTTGATCACACATTACATTATTTGATAATTTGAACAGCATATATAGCCTTTTTGTCTCTTGCCTTCGTGTGTTAGCTGTGTTAGTCCCCAAAAAACATGGTGTGATGACAAAGAGTTTAAGAATCGCACAGTAAATTTTGAGTTTGAGTCAGAATATTTATTTATTATAAAAATCTGGGATAACCGGAGTTTTACTCGCTAATCTAGGTCCATAAAATACACTTTTCAGAGTGGGGTTTTCTCAAATTCAAAAAAGAAAGAAAGTGTTAGCTGTGTTCTACCAGATTAACATCAATTTAGCCTACCCATCTTCGTTCTTGATTCTGCCTGAATATCCCCAAACTTCATCTGTCACGTTGGCATCTATCTATCTAACCCAGGGTTAGGCACCAGCTGAGATTTTCTGACTCTCGCTCTAGGTTTTCTAACACATTAATCCACTTCGATCGGTATAAATTCATTTTCTTTCGACGGGCCACACAGCTAGCAACAATAATAGCTGCCAATGGTGAGTACACACAGCACAAACTTTAGGTAGCAAGTCCTTGATTCGCCTTGAAGATATAATAAGCTGCCAGTGGTGGTTCGGTTCGGTTGG
Organism: Salix viminalis; assembly: GCA_029228465.1. NCBI lineage: Eukaryota > Viridiplantae > Streptophyta > Magnoliopsida > Malpighiales > Salicaceae > Salix > Salix viminalis. Next base: position 22,146,154 of record CM055441.1, on the reverse strand, counting down.
TAAATGGGATGCATCGAGGACATTAATGAATATTGGATTTCTTATCGAGCTATCAATTTATCAGATAAAAGATTTAAAAACCATTTATTTTGCTTCATATTTTATGTCTATATCATATTGTATTCAATTTTTTAAAGGATTCTATAAAAGGTAGGTAGGTTTTGTCACGTTTTATCCTCCTCTCAGCGCTGCATATTTTGGCAGGATGAATCCTGAAACAGCGGGAGAGTTGAATCTGGGGTGGCCTTTCGATTTGAGAATTGATTTCCCTTTGAATAAGAAGACACTGCCCTGCAGATATTTTTGATGCGAACCCATGAAAATGAAAGCTCGTGAGTTTATAACCTCAGAAGTGAAAAGAGCTTACAGATTCGTCGGTCACATGTTGTAGTAGTTTTTACCCTGTCAGCTTTCAATCTCTCTCGCACACCATGGAAACAGCTTATTTTTTTAATGTTTTCTTGCTGTAACAGCGACGACCGATGCGTTGAAAGAGCTTTCCAAGTCCATGGCTGTCGTTGGCACTGATTTTTTGTGCACCTGGTCTTGTCTTAACATGGAAAACGCCTATCAGCTGGCCCAGAGAACACACGCAAATTGATCGAGGAGGCTGGTACGTGGCCTGATCATACCGCAGCAGCTTAAACCTGGGTTTGCCCTAGCTCTTTAGGGCGAGCATTCCTCCATTTTTTTCTAGGAAAAAACAGAAAAGGAAGCTTTAGAAATGGAGATTGTGCTAATGATTGGTGGCATGTGTCCGTTTAAAGGGTTGAAACTGGAAAGATTTTGGCCGGGATTGCCTTTGCGTGGCTATTCCTGGCAACGTTTATAAGTCTCATTTATCTATTCCTGGCAGCCCTCAGTCTTAAAAAATTAACTAAAATGTTTAATTTAAAAAATACATATAAAGTTACTTTAATTTTGCAGAAATTTCAATACATAATCTAAGATAATCAATTAGTTTTGATTGATTTGAGACAAGTGATGATGATAATGGTGAGTCAAACATTCAAAAGAAAAACACTTTCTTAAACTTGTATAACTTATAGATAGTAGATTGTATAGCTCATAATCTTTTCAACCCACCAGTCAAGGCCAAACAACGCATTGTAAGGGAGATCATAGCAAGTATTTGCGAAAATCTTTCTTTTTTCTAGGGATGCTCCCTCCCAATTGATTCCAAAAATAATAGGTCCCTCGAGGGATAGCGTGGCAGCAATGGCCTTGCTCATGCATTTGCAAGAGAAAGGTTCAAGTTGGGGTACGTCTTAGTGACGCGAGTCACTCATGTTCTGTAAGAGCCTGGAACAGTTATGGTTTTTTTTATTTCTTGAACCCACAAAGTGTGCTTTCCAGGTGGAGTGGTTTCTTCTTGTATTAAAAAAAAATAAAAAAATGAACAAAATAATAAAAGAATATCCCGATAGAAAAAGGTGTTTATCGGAATCCAAAAGAAACCATCCAATCGATCGAGGTGTAAAATCGTATATATAAAACTTAAAGGGTGACGATAAAATCCTTTTTCTATTCATTTATCACTTGATGAGCGATTGCTACCGACCATTATGAGCATTACTTTGGGCAAAAGTAGTTCCAAAGTAGAGGGGGTAATTGTGAATTACTCTCTCCAAAGTGTTTCGAAAAAATGGAGTTCTTCAGAGCCAGACAAAATCTGCCAATCTTTCATCTTTTGTCTGATATATTTACAGATTCAATCTAGACATGAATATCATTATCACACGGGCCCTCTTATGTCCGAAATAATACGACATTAAATTAATTCTTGGGCATCATGAATTTAATTATATAATTAAGAGCCACAAATTGTCAGTGTATATATATATATATATATATATTAGTAAATGAAGTAGCAGGTGGATGAAAACCTTTTTTTAATGCGGGTAACCTCCTCTCGAAAAGTATATTTTATAGGTCCAGATGAGCGATTAAAATTCTGGTTATTTTAGACTCTTACAAGGGGTGTACGTCCTGACTCGAACTCAAGATTTGTTACGCAGATTACAGGCTCTTTATTATCACATAACGCACGACTCGAATTCGAGATTTATTATGCAAATCATAAGTTTTATGTCATCACATAACGCACTTGAGGACAAAAAAAAAGAGTTGTGCATTAGTGGCTTCTAATCGTGTTAGATGCCACAGTAATTGAGATATAAATGGGACAAATAGTCTTCAACTACCGCATACTGGCGTGGCATTGATATTTTATGAACATCTAGCTAGCTAGGTTAAAGCTAATTCTCCATTAACTTGGATTAAAGTTTTTTTTATTTTATTATTTTCTTGAGAAAAAAAGGCAAACTATATAGATAATCTTAGTGTGATTAATAAGGCTATCTATACTAAACAAAACGAGACAATTATACATCGTTTAGAAGCATGATAATTGGCTGATCATAATATGAATTAATTAGCCATGACTAAATATTGTAGCTGAGCTTCAATTCTTATTTCTTCCTTCGTCTTTCTAATGAATTCTTCAAACTTCTTGTTCAGATCATGGATCAGCACTCCATTTCCTTCACCGTCATCATAATACCCTGCATGATCTTCTTGAGTAGCAGTATGAAACTCCTGATCATCATCATTCAAGAGCTCCACCTCCTCGTGTTCCTGGAAAGAAAGCTCACTCTCATGGTCTCCTTCTTTCCAAGTAATCAAGAACCCATGTTCTCCATCTCCTCTACCACCATCCTTTTCATCTTCATCTTCCCCGATGAGCTCCTCGATCTCTCTATCTTCTGCTCGTCCATGGCTGCCACCACTCACAAACTCATCTTCAATATCTTCCTGCGGGGCAATACTCTCCACCAAACCCGAACCATCCTCCGGCATTTTTGACTCCGGTGCGGGATCTTCATACTTGCTGAAAGACTGGCGATCATCCGCGGCGGGGGTCGTCGGTGAAGAGGTGATGAAACCCGAGTACTTAGAGACGAAAACCAGGAGTCCATTGCAGAGGAGGAAGATGCAGTTCTTGTCTAGGGTATGGGTAAACAGCTGGACAGGGACGGTGGACAAGTAGAAGCAGAGGGAGTGAAGGAGAGAAGGGCAGAGGGAGTGATGAGATAACAGCAACGAAAACACTGAAACAGAGAGTAGCAGTTGGGTTATTTTCTTCAGCTTACTCAGGCCTTGCAGCCATGGAAGCTTCGCTTCGTCCATCTTTCTTTTTTCTTTTTTTTGATTTTTTGAAGAAGAAGAAGTATGTTGAGGTGGTGCTGGTTCCTCGGCTGGTGTGTCAAAACCCAAGAAGCACGCCTCTTTATATAGAGAGGAGGTGAGAGGGGTATTGTTTGTGTCGTCTACTGCAACGGAATTACTGAAATGCCCTTTGATTAGAGGCTTGTAATGGAGTCCCCGAGGACGAGGTAACCAGATTCTTAGTACCCTCGAAGTTGTGTGGTCGTCGAGGCTTGCCCAAATGGAGAGGGTGAAACTCCGATTAATGATCACTGTTTCGGGAGTGTTACGTGGTTTATTTCTAAAATTATTTTTAATTTTTTAAAATAAAAATAAATTTTTTAAAATATTTTTAAAACATAATATCAAATACACCTCGTCAGTAAACGATAGCTATCTACCTCGATCAAGGGCACCAACTTGAAGCCGACGGCTGCTTTCTACCTTTTGAAAATCTTGTGTTTGTGTATATCTATATATCTATATCTATATATCTATATATATATATATATAAGAACCACATTTTTAAGAAAATAATAATAATAATTTAATTATATAAAAAGAACACCCACATAAAAGGAATGGCCATGGGGCGTGCAGGAAGCTTGAGAAGGAAGCATAGTCTTCAGCAAACTTCCCATGATACCAACTTCAAACAATTTTGGCATCATTACATTACAGAATAACATAATTGCGATCTGACCACCTTTGTTGCCAAATAATCTCACAGGTAAGTTGGATTTACCTAACTTACAATCTGTATCATAAGATATAAGATGAGGACAATCCCGTAGAAAGTAAAATTAATGTTAAATAGCATGAGACCGAGAAAACCCTCTTGCAAAAAAAATAAAAATAATGTGATCATAAGATCAAGATATTCCAATAAAAAATAAATCAAAACGGATTATAAAGTTTAATTCTCAATCGACACAATATTGAATGATAAAATTAAAAAAAATGTCAATTAAAAAAACCCTGAAAAATGACATGAGTCAAATAAGGTTAATCCATTAGACAATACTCTTATGAGACTTAAACAACGTTATATAAAGTACATAAATTTCAATAAAAAATAATTCAAAATAGATTACGAAGTTTAATTCTCAACTAACATAATATTAAATGAAAAAATTAATTAAAAAAATAACCCGAGTCAAATTAGATTAATCCATTTGCAATACTCTTGTGAGACTTGAATAACCTAATATAAAGTAAATAAAATAAATTATAAAATATAAAGTCTAATTACTAATTAACCATATATTAATAGGTAAAATTAAAAGAAATGATAGTAAAGTAAGAAAAAAAATTAATCAGCCGAGTTAAACCACCAAATTTTCAATCATTAATTTTTTTTTAAAGGTCCACACTAAAACATATATGTGGGGAAAGACTATTTATAGCTACATAACTTTCCATCACAATATCTTTCCACGTGTTAGCATGCATTTTCACAAATGCACTCACAATCAATAATTAAAATTAGTTAGCAAAAATAAATTATAACACAATATTCATAAGGAAAAAATAAAATATTGGAACTCAAATATTCTGGTTGAAAAGAAGAAATCTTTTTATTTCTCTCTCCTTTGACCACATCAATGTAGCATTTCCATGTAATAAACAAATAAAAAAGTAAATACATATACGTTTAGGGTATTAAAATATTACATGCACATAGAAATCAATTATTGGTTTAGTTGGAAAAATAAATATCCCATTATCTCGCATTCCAACCTACCATAACTCCCTAATTATGTAATTGATCATTCCAACCTACCATAATTCCCTAATTATATATACTAAATTATGGAGTTTTAATTATTTATCTTCTTTTAGGGTTACATCTTCCCAAATTCTAGCTTTCAAATTAAGTGGCAATGGCGTTAAGGGAAAAAGGGAGCTCATTTTACTATGTATAGAAATAAAAGAAATTAAAAGGCAAAGTGAAAATATTGCTCTATAACATCTCCTCTCATAAATTTTCAAGACTTGCAGGAAACGGAGACTTTGCTTCAAGTTCACTACTAAAGATTTCCAACATGGACCCATTAAAACATGGTTATGTTCTAACTTCTTTCGAAGTTGACACAAGAAATAGTAGCCATTTGTTGTTTTTCTAACTCTCCTAGTGGCTTCCAATAATAAATTTGAAGGGCATTATCAAGCTGGGGTTGGTGCTTATTTAAAGAATATGGGCAGGCTATTTTTTTTTTTTTATAAAAAAAAATGATGTTGACTTGTGTTAACTTTTCTAACATGTGATGCAGGGTTATTAGACTTGAAGCATCTAATCCGGAAAAAAACAATAAAATTTGATTCTAACTCAGTTGTGCAAAAGGATTTTAAAAAATAATAATTAAAAAAATGAGGGTTATAATTGAGAAACAATATTAAGTTCTTACTTGATTGATAATTGAAATTGAAAGAAAAATCAAGTTAGCAAAAGGACAAAAAAATCACAAGAATTAGGATCAAAATTGACATAAAAAATTAAATATAATGTTTTGATTAAAAGGTGGAATTAAAAATAATAATAGCTTTTACAAAAGGAACATGAACAAAAAAATTAAAAATATAAAAAATAAAAGTTGAAGTACCAACAACAAAAAAAGATCAAACTATAATTTATAGAGAAAAAAGATAGGAAGGAGAAAAAAACATCTAGAACCATCTAGCTACCGCAAGATACAAAACCATGACGTGGTGAACAGAGAGTGGCATTTGGGAATGTGTATATTTGCTTCGTTGTTATTTCTATTTTGTATTTTTCTATTTGAATAATATGTATATAAGTGGGTCCACGTTCATCAATCAAATACTTACATTAGTAATGATGGATATTTTTTGTATTATATCTTTAATTACAAATCTATGGAGTATTTTGAAATTAAAAAAAAATACGATTATGCATATATGCGTTACATCGTGCATGTGATATACCCTTTGCAATACGTTATCAAAAATTCCAGTCAATCCCTCTCAAAGGAAACTAATATAATATATATATATATATATATATATATATATATATATCCATCTTTTTTGCAACCGAACATCATCAAATAATAATTAAAAAAAATAATTTTTTTTTATAGTTTCTTATGATTATTAATATGATGTTTATTGAGGGCTTATATAGTCATTAACTTTAGGGTCCATAAGATTAATTAAGGTGTGCTCAAGCTGATTCAGATACTCATGTTAATCAATAATAATAATAATTAAAGAAACCAGCAATTATTTTATATTACATATATTATAATTGTGAATAAATGTTATCATTAGCATCTTTATCCATAAGCAACCAATAATTCACTCAAAAAGATGAATGCCCGATAACAAGCCAATAATAGACTTCCTTAAAAAAGCATCAAGACAAACATGAAATCTCTCAAAGACTCCATCGGTAACCTTCTTTTTTGTAGCAGCATGGTTCCATGGCATGTCCCATGCTCAATCTCCTTTTCCATTATCACAAAAATCTATAGTTTCATTATATTCATACTCTTCTAATATCCTTTTCATCAAGACAGAGAGAATGAATCGTTTTAAGAATGCATGACAATAGAGAATGGATTGTTTGGAGAAAGTCATTACAGATTTGGTTTGTCGTACACAAACTATTTTTTTTTATTATTAGCATGGATGTATGGATCAACTTGTACGCATCTCGACTAATTTCACGGGACCCTAAAGTTAACGATTATGTGAGTCTTCAGTGATCATCATATTAGTAACCACATGAGTTCAAATCTGAGATCACAGGGGAGTAAACTTCTTGGTTTTAAACTCTTTACTATTAAGTCACCTACTAGATGAAACCAAATTAGTTTGTGGATGTAAGAGTTAATTTGTACGCATCTCAACTAATTTCACGAGCCCTGAAGTTAATGACCATGTGAGCCTCCAATGATCATCATATTAGCAACCACATGACTCGATTCTAAGACCGTAGGGAGGTCAAACCTCTTAGTCTCAAGCTCTTACCACTAAGTCATCTATTAGATAATACCAAATTAGTTTGTCTCATATTAAAGATCTTGTATTGGTAGGCTTTAACTCCATTATGAAAAGATCTGTGACAATCATTAATTTTGAAGTTTATAGAAGATGATGAGGAGATTTTATTGAGTAGATAAACAAATAAATTGTTATTATTCGTCTGATGTTTAACCTTCTAAAAAAATTGAGAAAGATTGTGGAGGAGTTTGGTGGAAGAAAAAATTTAAAGCTATCTCATCATATTAAAGATAATATAACCAAAAATGGTTTTGAAAATTGGTTTCAATCTTCTAATCTTAAGTTAGAAGATAGTGACTAACATTGATTTTTTAGTTAAGAACAAAGATCTCGCAAACGAAAACATGATAATTTATGACAATTCTCTTAAAGATAATTGAAATATTATCTTGAAGTTTTTTTATTAAAAAAAAAGTTGAAGTATTGGAAGTCATAATGATAAAGAGAATTCAAGTTTGAATTAGAAGAACAAGGGGCTTCATAAGAATGAAAAGTATATCATGAATCTTTCTTTAACATGCACACATTATAAATCAATTTTTAAAGTTCACATGGGTCAAAAACATTCTTCTTTATGAATAGGGTTGGCTACAATACCATATTTGTAATATTTATTTTTTGGCATAGTCGAGTTTAATTTCTTATAACTAACTCGAGGATGAGAATTTTTTTTGCAAGTAGAGGGGATTGACAAGATGCACTCTCTTTATTATTGTTATTTTTATAATTATTGTTATTGTATTATTTACTTAAGTACCAAGATTTTCTAAGTTTGAGAAGTTTAAGAAAAGTCCAATATGAATTTGCGTAAATCAAACACAACTTTTAATCTGACTAATGAATCATGATGAAATTTCCACACAGGATTTTGAAAGATTTATTTTTTATTGGATTAAAATTTTATGATGATTAAAGATTAGAAAGGCTTTCAAATAAGGCCCTGTGCATGATTATCTTTGTTTACTTTATTGTTTGGGCTTTTGTTTTCTTATTTAACGTAGAACTTATAATGTAATTAGTATTTTACTAGTTAGAAATTCTATTATGGACTTGGTAGTCTTAATTAGAAATAATTTTCTACAAAGAAACTTAGATCTATAACTAATATAAATCATAGTTGTCTGTTTCGTTCTGTTTTGACTGAAACGTTTTGTACCAAAAAAAGAAAACTAGAAAACAATGTCGTTTTTATCTCGATTTAAATCCCGGCATGTTCCGGATTTTTCAGCCAAATACTAGCCGAAACATTCTGGTTTCGTTCCTTCCATTCCGTTTCAGCCAAATAGTGTTTTTTTAAATAATAAATAACTTTATAATATCAATCATATCTTTTAATCCGACCATTAAATTGAAATGAAATTTTACGAGAAGTCTCTTCACATATTTATATATATTATGTTAACATTTCAAAACAATTAGAGAATGTAATAACCTTGCAAGATTGATGATAGCATTCTCATAATATTATACATGTTTATAATTTTATTCAGAAAAATTATTTTATTGTGTCTTTTTTTATATTAAATTGTACAATTCTAAATAATTTTATTTTTTGATTTGAACTAATTTTTTTTGAATTAATATATTTAATTATATACATACATAAATAGTACAACTCCAAAACGACGCATCAAAACGCTCTAAAACTAAAACATTTCATTCCAAATGAAAAATTGAAGTACCAACCGAAATGATATTGACAACTTTGATATAAATAGAGATATCCAAATTAGTTTAATAACATTCACATTAAAACCATTATTTAGACTTTTATAAAATATCAAATTTAACTTTAGGGCTTAAAAACTATAGATTCCATAAGCATCATTATTGTTCTAGAAAACAAAAGTACTATATATATAAACAATTTTCACAATACAACCATATTATCAGTCAACAACTTTTTAATGAAATTTAATTCACATTGTATTTAACATACTTATATACAATATTATTATATCACTTAATTTCATAATTTTATTAAAAAAAAATAAGAGTATAAATAATTAAAAATTCATTTTTTTATGCTACCATAATTTTTTTTTTAAAAAAAAAACCTTACATGAATTAACCTTGTATTCATAATATTTTTCTTGATTTTTTTTTGTAATTTTATAACTTATCAGAAGATATTCAATATGCATCTTAAACCGAATTTAAAATGAGTTTTTAATTGATTTGAATAAAAACCATTAACAAGAAAACAACGGCACTTGAGGTGCATTACGTGAATTTATACTAATAAAAATGATAGAAAACAAAAAGAAGAAAAAAACATATTTCATAACATGGCCAGCAAAAGGCTTATAATGTCTCATTGGGAGTTCAACTGCTGCAAACTTCAATGACAGAAGAACTAAGTTTTTGAAAGCCTCCTAGATTGGCAATCGGACTACAGCTATTTCAGTAGTAGAAAATCAGTGGCAAAAGGAAAACTCAACTAATCTCATCAATCTCTTCAATAATGTAATTAGTTCCAAAAGAAGGGAATGAAAAATCACAAATTCTCATGTCAGAAATTGAAGTTAATGCAGGGACATGAATTTCATCAATTCTTATCTCATTAGGAGGCAAACCGTTTTTAATGGAGGAATGTGCTCTTGCTATCTTCAATAGTAGTCTTCACTTTCATCTCCTTCTCTACCAAAAATTCATTTACTGTATTATACATCAACCCTGAGCCTCAACGATGCCAGATGCGACCTTGCTGCCTCTGTTCTTGCATTCGCCTGTATCATCATTTGAGCAGCAGATCAAAATGCCGTTCAAATAATACTATTTCATGTACTCAGCTTACTTCTCACATTGGTGTCTCAGCTTCTCAACACAGAATTTCACAAATTCAACAAAAACAAAAAAGTGACAAGAATGTAAAATACCTCTGATAATCTTTGGAACGCTCAAGGAACTCTTTTCCCTACATCTTTTCTTTCATAAGATGCCAACACCTTTCTGATATCAGATGGACTGTTGCGAGCAACATCTGTGTGCAAACCAAAATTGGAACACGTTTTATACAATACTAACAATAATAAAGAATTGTGATGGTGATTGAAACAAGATAATAGCCAGGGTATTCAATCCATGCTCATTGTATAGAGATAGATAAATAAGAAAGTTAAATAAAGGGAGGGAAGAAGTGAAAGTATATTAGAGTCTCTGCGCTTCATGATAGAATCCAAGTCCCATCAGTAACAGCAAGGGTTATAATATTTTCGCCTTCTTTATGGCTGTGCCTCTTGAAGATAAATGTTCATTAACTTGTGTGCAATGAAATCTAAGAGCACGACTGTTTCAATTCCATTAATGCACCGCTATATACTCATGCAAAAAGGAAATTCAACTCACACTCGAGAAAGGGAATGAGGTCCAAAAGTGCTGTATCCAGTGGTACTTCGCCCATGTCATCGGTCTTAAATGCCTTAATTGGGACACAGTTTTCTGGCTGAAGGCTATTTTCAAATGCATGGCCACTCACATAGAGGATTTTACCTGGATCCCTATTAAGTTTTGAAAGATCCTGCAAACAATAACGAACATCAAATACAGCTTTTCCATTCCACAAAAACACAGTAAAAATAACAAAGAATAAAACACCACAGTGAAATAGAAAATAGTGAAAAGCTTTAGAGGCATTGCCACCATTACCACATCTCATTAAATGGTGCTAGCATTTTGAGAGGTAGCAACACACAGCAATACAAAAGTATAATGTGAAATGGTAGAAAAGCAGCTGATATGGTCTATGAGAATTATGAAGCTCACTAAACCTTTCCAGACACCACAGTGCTACACTAGCTTTGCAAATTCCACAATGGTTGACGTATTTTTCACAAAACTAAAGCTGGTGAATTGAACTCCAGTCGAAATACCAGGCCCTAACTTCAGAGTGTTTCAGCTCTTATCCTTGACTTCATTGACCCCTTAGCAGCACCTCATTTGTAGATATACATCATTTTCATTTATGATTCCATCCCAGAATCTAGCCCACCTGTAAACTTTTGCCGAGGCTTAAAGCTTCACTTTTTTTACCGTCTTTGTTTGGGGCTTCAGTTTATATCTAAATCTTATGAACCTAAGATAGAATCTCGAGCTTTGATTTCCAATTTCATCCTTAGGGTGTGTTTCGGCGTTGCAGTTCAAGATTGTGATGCAGTTTTAGGTGTGGTTAGCCAAAGATTCCCATTAATGCTTTGGCCAACAATAATTATAAACACCATGAAATGTATCTGCATTCCAAATCACCATTTCAGGCACTCTTTATAACATCCACAAACTTAGCAGCTTCACATCAAGGATGTGAGAGTTTAATCTGAAATGAAAACTAACATCCCTGATTTGGAATGCTTCAACTATAGAATGAAATGCCCTAATTTTATATTTTATATTGTAGTCATGACTTTCTGGTTTACAGAAAGGCAAGCAGCATAACAGTACCAATTTTAACCAACTAAACAAATCCAAATTACAGACTTCTTGGTAAAGTTCAATTGTTACCATAACTCACAAATCAAGCAAACTTGAAATGAACGAGAAGGAAATTCTGTTTGTAAGAACTCTACAGGTGCCCAACATATAAAGTTGCTGAAGAATAGTGCACAACTAAGAAATACATGCTAGGATAAATAGAATGCCGAAAGTTGTAAAACATACTGAAAAACAGAATTTGATGTTTTGAGAAATGACTTCATAGACTTGGTTACAGAATTTTATCAAGCTGATTCAGTTTTGCAGATAAGCAACTTCAATTAACATAATAGAACATTCTAAAGAAAGGTTATCAACTCCATTACAACAAAATCAAACCTCGATGCTTATAAGCAATTCAGTAAGCAAAAACATACTGAAAACCACACAATGTTTCCACCTGGATAAACATTAGAAGGACCTCTAAGGCCATCATCAGGGCACATGCAGAGGACAAATTTTAACTTTCAAACAGAGAAACAATCATGTACAAGCTGCAAATGTCAAAGTAAAAACAAGAATAATGGCAAAAACTGAAAAACAAGACATCACCTTTAAATGAAATATATTTCAAAGATAACATAACTATAAAAGGCAAAAAAAAGAAAAGAAGCAATGAAAATAAATGATGTATTGAAAGCAATCAAATATAACAAATTACTCTATAATGCTTGCCATCCTGATATTTGGTAGCGCTCCTTGATAGCCTATATCGAATAAAGTGGTTTGTATCCAACCTTTCAACAACAGGATCAACATACTGCAGAAGTCATAAAAGGAAAATCCATAATGAGCGACTTCATGGATTATAAAGATTATCCAAAACTGGGAGAATGGAGAAGGGGAATTCTGTTACCATACTCAGCTGGTCAGAATACACAACAATTTCATAGAACTTTCCAACATGTTGCAAGAAGTCATCTACTCCAGGTCGTTTGAATGTTCGCCAGCCTCTATCACGCTTCACACAGAGGCACAGAAAATATTATCATTACAAAATTCACCAGACACAAATTTTGTGTGCATATAGAAGTAAGAAGTGGACTGCAAGCACATTTAATTTTATACACTAAACATTCAGAGACAGAAAGGCTAAATGAATATTGAATTCTGAATTGATTACTTACCAGAATAGAAGTATCAAATGACTTATATAATCATGCCTAAACTATCGCACAAAATTTAAAGTTATCATGGAAACTCTGAAGACATGTTTGACACTACATACTTGCAGTAGAGGCCTTACCTTCCAATCACTATAAATTATTGTCTCGTTAAGATCTAAAACAAGCGTAAAAACATGCTGCTCAGCAGGATGCAAATCAGGAAGAAGCTTTTCTGAGGCTGGTTCAGTAAAACCCTGCATAAATCAAACAGAGTTCATGTTTTATAAAGGAAATGAAATGAAGATGTAATGGAACATATGAACTCATAACAATATTAGCACTCACTTTGACATGTTCTTCCAGCAGCCTCCTCATATCCAAGTAAAGTTCCACTGCTTTAGCAGGAACTGAAATATAATACGCAAAAAATGATATTATTCTAATGCCAAAGATTATCAGCAGAGTGTATCTGCCACATAGCAGCAAAGGAGGTGTGGAAGCATCACTTAATTAAATGTTGAACAGCCTGTAAACATGAAAACCTAACTACCAAAAAACCACCATCCCTTCCATAGCTAGATTTGATGTGTAATTCAACATTCTAGAGGAGTAATATGTTTCTGCAATTAATTGGCATGCATTGATAACAGGAAAAAAAAACTTCCAAGAACCAATGCAAGAGAATCAATCTTGAAATTTCAAACTATAAAATGGGGGGGAGGGGGATGAGATATAGTGTCATTAACAATTAAGAGGGGTGCTTCTAGCCCCATCCTTTGGCAGTCAACAGACTGTTGAAGATGGCGGGATAAAGATAATGCAAAGCATCACAGGCAACAGAATTCAGAAAAGCACATTTAATGGTAGCTAAGATTTTATCTCATTCGTTCAACTAGAAACACAAAGCTTGGATCATGAAAATGAGATACAAAGAAAAAAAATATACAATATGATTGCCGATATAGATATAAAATAATTTGAGGACCACACCTGTCATAGCAGTGGAGTACAGCAAACCTTGATATCTCTGTGCAAGGGAATGATAAAGACGATGTCAATCATCTCTTTATGTCTCATTTGTTCAAGTATTTTATATAGCAGTGGCCGTCCAACATAAAATCAACTCAACTATCCCTAAAATCAATAATGCTGGACCTATCTTATAGCACAAATAACATCAATACAAAACAATCAAATTGAAAATAAACGTTACGAATCAGATACCTCAACATTGGACGCGTCATTACCAGCAGTATAGTTTACTGATTCTCGCAACGCTTTCGTCTTTTTCCTCCACTTCATCCAAGCTGTATGCTGAAAGAAATGGAAAAGGAATAGAAATGAAAATCACAACTAGACTCCTCCTTTTTCCGTCGCATTTAAATTTTAAAATTAAGCAAGAAACTAATCATAAATCGGCAAATTAATATACATAGATATATAATATAACAAACCGTAAGAAGCGTAGCCAGCAAAAGCAGTGGCTCCAGTGAGAGCACCAACAATTCCGTACTTAAAGAAACTCCACGCCTTATTCTCCGAGCTCCCAACAGCCTGCGCCGGCGCTTCTCCCGCCGCCGCTGATAGATCGGATATGATTGGTTGAGAAGAGATGGTGGATTCTTTGTTTGAACAAAAGAATCGACTATTAGGTTTATTAGTTCTGGATGCTTTCGATAAAATGCGAGATCGAATCAGTGCTGAAGCCATTTTTTCTTTTTCTTTTCTTTTTATATGTTTTGGGGGTTTTCGGGGTTTAAATAGGGTTTTGGGTCTGCGTGGATTTTCCGGGAAGGAAGAGAGAGAGAGAGAAGCAAAAGTGAGTGTTTGGCTGGTTGATTTTCAAGGCTTCGAAGTATATAAGGGACGTGTTTGGATGGCGGTGCATCAGGTGCCCAGTCCGGGTCTAGAATATAAAAAATACAGTTTAATGGACTGGATGAGCTAAAAATCAACCACTCACTCTATCATTTACGAACTTCTTTATCATTTACGTTATTTTAAAAAAAAATAAAAAAATATTTTTTATTTTTATTTTTATTTTTATTTTAAATAAAAAAAAATTTAATATTTTCATGTATTGATGTCAAAATTAATTTTGAAAAAATAAAAAAATATATATTATTTTGATAACAAAAACACTTTCAATCTCAATTACACTCTCAAACAATTATTACATATATTAAAATCTAATTGAATTTGAACCTTTTGCCAAAATAAAAAATAATAATAATCCATATCCTATTTATATCTGCGCATTGATTGAGGGTTGGACACGATTTAAAAACAAATAATTTAGGTTGTTAAAAAAATAATATTGTCAATAAACTTAGTATAATTAATTTACATGAAAACCCTTTTTTTCCTAATCTTGATTGATATTTGGTTGATCTATAAATCCATATGACCCCGTTATAAACTTCTAAGTTGAATTATTTTATTATTATATAATAGAAATTACCAAGATTAATCTGTAATTAATTTAATATCAAAAAAAATAAAATTTAATAAAACTTCACATTAAATGATAGAGTTGAAAAACAAATTGTAAGAAAATGCCAAGGATTTTCAACCTATTTTTTAATTAATATTTAGTCAGTCCGTTATCCTAATTATAAACCTCATTAATCAATTTAACATTTTTTATTTTATAATTTATCAAATATGTTTTTTTTTTAAAAAAAAAACTCCTCTAAATGATTGACCAGAAAAAATAAATAAAAGAAAGCTCGAATAAAATGGCTAAAAAAACTTAAACCACGTTGGGCCTACAGAGTCAGTCCCGTGGGCATGAGGAAGGCCCAGTAGCGGCCCATTTTTATTTTTGTCCCTCCGTTCTGATGTCTTATAGCGTGTTTGAATTCATACGGTATAACCTGCGCGCTTCAACCAATCAAACTGTTTTTTGGATAGCTGAGAAAACGATGGGGCATCCCTATTGGAGGAATATGATAACAACGTGGGACGGTGACAAATAACAAAAGAAGGGATTAGGTGGACCAACATAATTATTTTATAAAAAACAAATTGATAAAACATTATTTAATTAATATCGTGCAGTTACCATATGCACCCTCTTCTTTTTTTTGCCAACAAAGATAGCTATTCCAGCTTTTACGGCAATACGTGCTGCCCAATATCCACTAGGTATGCCTAGATTCACTACCTGAGAATGTTTATCATTGTTTTTTAAAAAACTTTGAAAAATAAATATTTTAATTTTAATTTTTTTAATATTTTTAGATCATTTTAATATGCTGATGTCAAATATAATTTTAAAAAAACAAAATAAAATATTATTTTAATATATTTTTGAACAAAAAATATCTTGATAAGCAACTTTAACCACATTTTCAAACAAACACTTAGAGCCCGTTTGGCACTGCGGCCAAACCGCCGTTTTGCTTAAATTCAATTTTTTTTTATTTTAAATGAATATATTTTGGTATTTTTAGATCATTTTGATGTGTTAATGTCAGAAATGATTTTTAAAAAATAAAAAAAATCATTTTAATGTATTTTAGCACGAAAAGCACTTTGAAAAAGCTACCGCAACCGCTCTCTCAAACAGACCCTTAACCGATCAAGTTAAAATCCGGTATAATACAAAAAAATCAAAATAATATGGATTTAATTTTTAATCAAAAAAATCTAATTTCTATTTTTATTGCTTTCATTTATTGACAATCTTTTTCTAACTTTCATGCACTTTGGATTTTTATAATCCCTCTCTCTCTCTCTCTCTAAAACTCTTTTTATATTTTTTATGCTGTGGGTGTACTCTAGAATAGACAGCCATTTATAAGTATTCACAATCTAGAGACTCCTCACTTGTCGTTTAATAGAAGTAATTGTTGTATGAACACAAGCTTAATACTATGAGATTTAATTGGAATCATATGTGACATATGACATGTAGTTTTGATAATAACATTTAACATATCATACAAAAATAATGATATTATAACATATAGATGATTTCTTCTTCTTTTAAAAAAAAATGGAGAGTTTGTGGGCAATGTAATAAAAAAGCACGAAGCTTTTGATCAAAATAATTGAAAGAGTATGGAACTATGGAACTGTTTGACAATGCGTATAAGAAGTGTTTTTTATTAAAAATAAAACAAAATTTAGTGTTTTTAGATCATTTTCATGTGTTGATATCAAAAATAATTTTTTAAAATAAAAAAACATAATTTTTATGCATTTCTAAACAAAAAATATTTTTAAAAATAATCTCAACCACACTTTTAAACAGACAATAAATATATGCATAACCCCTTTTTTTTATACTCTTAAATCATTTCATTTTTTTAATATTTTTCTTTTTTAAGTATTTTATTGTTTGAAAATAAATTAAAATAATATTTTTTATATATTTTTAATTGTTTAGTGGTTTTTTGTGACTGTGGTAAACTTGTGTTTTCGAAATGTTTTTTACTTAAAAATATATTAATATAATATTATTTTTCAAAAATATTTTTAACAAGCACAATAATTGTTAAACATGAATTTGAAGTAAATAAAAAGATTTTTTTTTTCAAGAACGTAACAAACACTTCGAATCAAACACAAAATATAATTGTAATAAATTGCATGGGTTATTATCGTTGTTATTTGAAGTCAAGCAATCGGTATAGGTCTCAAGGTAAGTCCAGGTTGGTTAGCTTAGCTTAGAAAAGACTGCATTCACTGTGATTGGCCGCACACCACAAACAATCCAAAGCCGACGACTTGTAGTGTGAGACATGAAAGTCTTTCTGGCCGGTCCCAGCTCCAGCTTACCGGAAACGCTAGTCTCTCTCTCTCTCTCTCCAAGACTTCTTCGTCTCCGTGTGAATAATTGGAACGAGGAAATTTTAATTTTAATTTTAATTGGTAACGATACTTGACAGCACTCGCCATCTACAAGTTTATCAATAACTTTCGAAAGTATTTTAAAAACTTTAAAAAGACTTTATTTTTTTTTTAATTAAAATTTTTTTTAGTGTTTTTAAATTATTTTTTAAAAAATAAAAAATATTATTTTAATATATTGATAAATAAAAAATAATTTTAAAGCCACTTTCAAACAGCCGTTTATACAACGAAATGATGAGCAAGTCAGATGATGGCATTAATTGTATGGATTGCTGATCAGGTCAAATGATGGCATTGATTGTATAGATTAATGATCAGGTTCAGAGTATAATAGTGGTTGAGGTTGAAGTTATTTTTGGTTTATAAGAATATTAAAATAATATTTTTATAATTTTTTAAATAAAATATTTTCGACATTATAAATAATCAAAAATATATTAAATTTTTTAATTTTAAAGTAAAAAAAATAAAAAAAAATTCAAATTTGTTCAAAAACACCTTTTAAAGAAAAAAGACATCCTCTAATGTTCATGCATCAAGTTAAATGAGTGAATCCATGGAAAAATAATCTTAAAAGATTCTTTTGGGTGGGAAAACTTTTCTATCTGGCAATGAAATTTTTTCCATCCAAGTGCATGTTTTGAATTATATTTTTATCTCTATTTAGATGGTTTCAAAATTAAGCTTCTTTTTTTGTTAAAAAAAATAAAATGATATTTTCAGATAATTTTGATGATAAAAATAAAAATATATATTTTTTATTTACACCAGAATAAGCATTTAATACATAAATATCCACAAGATGAATCTTCTCTGGTGGAAAAACTGGTACCACAACCACCAACCATTTTTTTTTTCCATCCAATAATCACAAAACTAAAAATAAGAAAGGGGAGAGTAAGAAATGGAGTTAGAAGACTTTTCAAGGGGGCTGATCTAAGCCAAGCATTTAATTATCGGGATTTTCTCGTGGAAAATAGGCGAAAGATGACCTGTTATTGTAGTACGTCGTCCTCTTTAAGTACTGCACTGTGAAACAATTCATTTCTATGCAGTACAAGGTTTTACAAAGCCAACTGTGTCTCTTCTGCTCCGTAACCACCTGTGTCCTCGTTTCGTCGACAAATGCAAATCTTTCTTTAGTCTAGGCTACGTTTTGGAGCTATCCATTATTTCTTGCCCTATGTCTCGCTCTCTCGTCTTCCTCTCTCTCTTCCTCTCTCTCCTCCTTCTAACAGCCGGGCACAGTGGCCACAACGATGATGACGAGGCCGAGGCCGATGCCGACGCCGAGAAAATTGATCTCCGTTCGAAATCCTTAATCTTGGTTAAGATATGGTGCTTGTTATTGATCTTTATTGGGACTTTCATTGCTGGGGTGTCCCCCTATTTTTTGAAGTGGAAAGAGGGGTTCTTGGTGCTAGGGACTCAGTTTGCTAGCGGTGTGTTTTTGGCGACTGCTTTGATGCATTTTTTGAGCGATGCAAATGAGACCTTTGAGGATTTGACATCAAAAGAGTACCCTTTTGCTTTCATGTTGGCCTGTGCTGGCTATTTGTTGACTATGCTTGCGGACTCTATCATTTCTCATGTTTATAGCAAAGATGTGGTCAGCCAGGTTAATGGTGACGATGTGGAGCTTCAAGGTATGTCAAATTTCTACAGTATCTGCTTCTTTAATCTTTTTCATATTCATCCACTCCGTGAATTGTTGAGTAAAATATCTTTGTCTACTTTTTTGACATGTTCTTGTAGACTGTCCACTGATTACAATTCCTTTGTGTTTTTTTTTGTTTTTTTGAAATTGTATCATGCCTCGCCAGCAAAAATATATATAGGGTTTTGAACTTTAGGCGTTGATTTGCATTTTGAAAGATGAAAAGTACAAAGAATTTGTGCTTCTGATGATGTAAAGCCGTGGGTGTTCTTTGCGATGATGTTGGTGGAAAATGATGTTTTTTCTTCTTCTTTCCTCTGTTAGTGGAGTGGGATCAAGCACTATGTATTAAAAAAAAACATTTGATCTCCGTTGATGGGCCACTAAAACAGTGCCCTGGGGTCTGTAGAAAGAGGGCAGTGTGGTGCCAAATGAAGAGTACAGACCGATGGGGTTTTGAATTCTTCGCTGTTGTGTTGAATCTAATTGCAATTGCTAAGAGCAAAAAAGTTTGATAAAATTTCCATATACCCCCCAACATTTCCAAAATCTGGAGATACGTTCTTAGAGAATGGAGAGTGATACGTTCGTTTCTTTCTCCTTCCTTTTTGTTACAGGGGGTGTTCTGCAGGGAAAAAGAAGCAACAGCACCATTTCACATTCGCATTTTCAGGTGGGAATTATACATGTGATAAGTACAGCTTTAGTCGTCGATGCTACCAATCTTCTGTGTTGATTTATGCACAAACTCCTTATATTGGAACAATTAATTCTACTAATATTTTTCTTGATGGAATTGTGTATTAAAAGATGCACAATGGTACAGATGGTGCGTCTGCAAAACCCACACTTTCAACGGCCAGCTCACTAGGGAGACAGCATTTTGTTAATATTTGCATTGTGTTTCCACTCTGTTTTCGAGGGCATAGCAATAGGAGTTGCAGAGACAGAAGCCGATGCTTGGAGAGCTCTGTGGACTATCACTTTGCACAAGATATTCGCGGCAATCGCAATGGGTATAGCTCTTCTTCGAATCATCCCAGATCGCCCCTTTGTATCATGTGTTGCCTATGCTTTCGCATTCGCCATTTCAAGTCCAATCGGTGTGGCCATTGGGATCATCATAGATGCCGCGACTCAGGGTGCTGTGGCAGACTGGATCTTTGCCATATCAATGGGACTGGCGTGTGGCGTGTTCATCTACGTATCGATCAAGCATCTTTCAACCAAGGGCTACTTTCCCCAGAAGCCAGTTTTAGTTGACACACCGTTTTACAAGTTCCTGGCCTTATCGTTGGGTGTTGTGGTAATTGCTATTGTGATGATATGGGACTGAAAACAAAGTAGAGAAGATGCCTATCTCGATGTTACTGTACTCCTGTAGGGAGATTTGGGTGGTAGAATAGAAGCTCTGTCACAGGGTATTACTAAGAAAAACTATGCTATTGCAGATTTTTGATGGTGTGGATCTACCCTTCAATGTATAATGAATGATATAGTTTATAGATTCATGATAGTAGAAAGGGTCCGGTACCTATATTATAGAAGAACTCGAGTACAGCATGCATTACTTAAGCAACGCAAGTAGAGAAAAAAATGCTAACTATTAGCGTCTAAAGAACAGAACCAACTGTTTGAAATCTCGTAGAACAATCCTGATTTCTAAACACAGATGTAAGAGCATTTACAATCCTGAACATCTACCATAATCAAAGTAAAATATCAAACACCTGCGTATGAATTCATGAATGTGAATAGCTGTGGACAGTTCACTTAGATGATGGCCACAGCATTCAGAAAACTATCATCATTTCAAGGTCAGATTTCTAAACTATGTCCACCCAACTAAGAAGCTCAGTGCTAAATTAGTTGGGAACTTCATTAAATTTTGCAATGGTCATTTCAGACAAGGTTAACACTATACATATACACCAAGTTTTATGATCTACTACCCGGGAACTTGCGCGACAATCTAACTCACTAGTGACTCGAATAAACAGTGCTTTAACTCAGCGATACTGAAGCAAGAAATTACAATTTGTTGTTGAAAACTGGGGTTTCAACTCAACATAATGCTCCAAGTTCCAACCTGCAATTCCTTTTCTTCTACATGAAACTGATGCAACCCTGTGTTGGTATAGGCATGAACTGCTGAGAAATTTATGTTGTCTGCTAAAAATTTAATACCCGACCAGTTCCATTGATTCAAAGAATGAAAGAAAAGGACGATGACAGACGTATTAACTTAAGCAGTTAAGGAACAAGTGTCCCACTCACTCCAGATTCCAGAACATCAATTTATAAGCTTGTTCACGGCTCCCAAAAAATCCACAATTTAGAACAATTTTAAGAGGCTGGTAAGTGCCGGATCAATCAACAAAAATGGAGCAGCTCATTCTGAAACAATGTTGTTCATCTTAGAGTGCGAGGGATGTGTGTATTAGAAACTGTAAAGGATTCAAATCCTACTCTCCAACTTAAAAAAATACAACGCAAGGAAAAACAAAATAACTTGGAGTAACTTGACTGATCAATAAATCTTGATATAAAATCAGGATAATTTTTTTTTCTCTCATAAGAATGACCTTATAAACAAAATAAAGTATAAGGCAATTTGGATTAACTTTACCAACCCATTCTCAGAATATCCAAATAGAAAGAGAAGCAAAAATAAATAAAAATCAAGGGCAAATAATTTAATGCAAAATGATAAAATTCATATAAAAAAAACTTATAAAAAAATCAAGGGGAAAAAAATATCAATCAACTCAGGTAAAGCTTGATTAACGCAGCAATATGAGATCGGGATAAAAAACAGACCTTAAAAAAAATAGCCTAACAACAAAGGACGAGGTTAAATAAAATAAAAATATTGTTAACAAAAATGCAATTTGGCCCGAGTTAGATTGACCAAACTCTCAAAATAACAAAACATAAAGAGAAGCAAAAAAGTTCTCTAATACAAAATGATTAAATTGAGAAAAAATTGTGGGGGGAAAAAACGAGTTAACCTGGATTAACTCGATTAACCTGCCACTCGTGACATGAGATTGAGATTAAAAAAAAACTTTCAAAAGAAAGACATAGCTAAAAAAAAACCCCAGGTTAAATAAAAAAATATTGAGTAAGAAAATGCAAGTTAACCCAAGTTAACTTGATTAATCCTTACTTTGGGTAACCTAACCGAAACAAATGGTGAAAAAATCACATGGCTCAAGAGACAATAATTTAATATCAAAGTATGAAATTGTTAAAAAAAAATCATAAAAAATACTAAGGGAAAAAGAGCTAAGACAACCATGGTTAATTTGAGTAATTTATTACCCGAGATATGAGATTATGATAAATCAACAAAAAAAAAAGCGCAAAAAACAAAAGTTAAAAGCTTAATAACCAAGTGTCAAATGATAAATTTAAAAAAAAACAATCAATTTTCAATAAAGGATTGCCTTATTTGAAGTTAGCTATGAAAAAATAACCAAGTAAAATATTCAATAGTAAAGTGATTTAATACTCTTAAATGATTTCATCCTTTAACATTTTTTGTTTATTAACATAGATGTCCGGACCACTTTGGACGCATCTTAACTAATCTTATAATCCTTTTAATGATTATATAAATTTTTAATGATCATTATATTAATAATTATATGACTTGAAATTGATATCATAAATAAAATAAATTATTTAGCCTCAAACTCTTACAACGAGATGGTCAACCCTTCAATTTTTAACTCAAGCAATTGAATAAAACAAGGGTCAATGGTATAGGTCTAAAGTTAAGCCTAGGTGGTTAGCTTGCTGTATCTTTGCTTCCTTGGCAATGGAGTTTGCATTAATGTGATTGGCCGCACACCACAAACAATCCAAAGCCGACGACTTGGAGTGTGAAACATGAAAGTCTTCCTGGCCTGTCCCAGCTCCAGCTCACCGGAAACGCCAGCTCAAGTGGGACCTGATCGACTCTCTCTCTCTCTCTCTCTCTCTCTCTCTCTCTCAGAATTCTTCATCTCCGTGTGAATAATCGGACCGAGGAAATTGTTTTGATTAACGCGGTTGTTTTTTTGTATTTATTTGATTAATTTTATAAATTTTAAAATTAATAATTATATAAATTTTTAATAATTATCCTATTAACAATTATAAGATTCATATCTAAGGCAATAAAACCGTTACTCTCAAATTCTTACCATGTATCACCTACTAAAGTTTTCATTTTAATTGGTAACATTACTTGACAGCACTCGCCATCTTAGAGAACGAAACGATGAGAAACTCAGATGATGGCATTAATTGTTTGGATTCAGGAGCGTCAATAAATAGTTTGGCTTGAATGCTAGCCGTCAGATGCAAATTCATGTTGATCATCACGTGTGGCTGTGATCTAAGACATTGAAGATTCCGATGTTGAGTTCTTTGAATCTTGTGTAGGTGGCGTTGCTAGATTTGGACCACCTTCGTTGTCTCGGTCTTGGTCCTCCTGGATAAACCTTGCAAGGCAAAAACCTTGCCTTCGACATTATCATTTGATTTGAGTTTTCATAATAACAAGATTTTCATTCTTTTACGTATCATTTCGTCGACAAATGCAAATCTTTCTTTAGTCTAGGCTACGTTTTGGAGCTGTCCATTATTTCTGGCCCTATGTCTCGCTCTCTCGTCTTCCTCTCTCTCTTCCTCTCTCTCCTCCTTCTAACAGCCGGGCACGGTGGCCACAACGATGATGCCGATCTCCGTTCGAAATCCTTGGTCTCGGTTAAGATAGGGTGCTTGGTATTGATCTTTGTCGGCACTTTCATTGGTGGGCTGTCCCCCTATTTCTTGAACTGGAACGAGGGGTTCTTGGTGTTAGGGACTCAGTTTGCTAGTGGTGTGTTTTTGGGGACTGCTTTGATGCACTTTTTGATCGAGGCAAATAAGAACTTTGTGCGTTTGAAAGAAAAAGACTACCCTTTTGCTTCCATGCTGGCCTGTGCTGGCTATTTGTTGACCATGCTTGCGGACTCTATCATTTCTCATGTTTATAGCAAACATGTGGTCAGCCAGGATAATGGTGACGACGTGGAGCTTCAAGGTATGTAAAACTTATACAGTATTTGCTTCTTTAATCTTTTTTTATGTTCATTTACTCCGTGATTTGTTGAGTAAAATATCTTAGTCTACTTTTTTGACATGTTCTTGTAGGCTGTCCACTGATTACAATTCCTGTGCTTTTTTGTTTTGGAAATTGTATCATGCCTAGCTAGCAAATATATATCTATATCTATATGTGTGTGTGTATATATATATATATATATATATATATATATATATATATATAGGGTTTTTTTTGTTAGTGGAGCGTGATCAAGCACTATGTATTCAAAAAAAAAAAAAAACTTGATATCCGTTGATGGGCAACAAAAACACTGCCCTGGGGTTTGTAGAAGGAGTGCAGAGTTGTGCCAAATGAAGAATACAGACCGATGGGGTTTTGAATTCTTCGTTGTTGTGTTGAATCTATTTGCAATTGCTAACCTGCAGCACCGAAATGAGAAAAACCACCTCATATTTTATGTGATTGGCTTGCTCCAGCAACCTTTTCAAGAATATCTTTCAACATTTCCAAAATCTGGTGATGCGAACTTTGTCTCCTGGCTACGTTCTTAGAGAATGGAGAGTGATACGTTCGTTTCTTTCTCCTTCCTTTTTCTTACAGGGGTTGTTCTGCAGGGAAAAAGAAGCCACAGCAGCATTTCACGGTCACATTTTCAGGTGGGAATTATACATGTGATAAGTACAGCTTTAGTCGTCGATGCTAACAATCTTCTGTGTTGATTTATGCACAAACTCCTTATATTGGCACAATTAATTCTACTAACATTTTTCTTGATGGAATTGTGCCTTAAAAGATGCACAATGGTACAGATGGTGCGTCTGCAAAACCCACACTTTCAACGGCCAGCTCATTAGGGGACAGCATCATGCTAGTATTTGCGTTGTGTTTCCACTCTGTTTTCGAGGGCATTGCAATAGGAGTTGAAACGACACAAGGCAAAGCTTGGAAAGCTTTATGGACCATCTCTTTGCACAAGATATTCGCGGCAATTGCATTGGGTATTGCTGTCCTACGAATGATCCCAGAACGCCCCTTTGTATCCTGTGTAGCCTATGCTTTCCCGTTTGCCATTTCAAGTCCGATCGGCGTGGCCATCGGCATCATCATAGATGCCACGGCTCAGGGTCGTGTGGCAGACTGGATCTCTGGAATATCAATGGGAGTGGCGTGTGGCGTGTTCATCTACGTATCGATTAAGCATCTTTCCACCAAGGGCTACTTTCCCCAGAAGCCAGTTTCAGTCGATACACCGTTCTACAAGTTCCTGGCTGTGTCGTTGGGTATCGGGGTAGTTGCTGTTTTGATGATACGGGACGACTGAAAACTATTTTTTTTTGCCACATTGGCATGACACAATCTTTAGGTAGAAGCATCGTTAAAAAGATTTGATGGGGTGTGGATCTACCCTTTAAAGTGTAATGATACAGTTGAAAGATTCATGATCCAATACATGATTTGAAAGGGTCCGGTACCGATATTATAGTGGAACTCGAGGACAACATGCTTTATTTAACAGCACAAGTAGAGATAAAAATGCCAACTCTTGACGTCTCAAGAACAGTAGCAACGGTTTGAAATCCCTTGGCATAAAACAAAAAATAGCAACGGCCTCAATGGGTGTCAAATTTAGAAGGAGAAAAGTTAGAAACTAGTCAAATTTAAGGCAGGGAAATATGAATAGATCATCATATTTTATCCCCTGCGCTCTAAAGGTCGGTGTGAAGAACTTTTTCCAGGCAAATGGAAACAATGACCGGACCAGCCAAATCCCCAACAGCACAACCTGAATGCAAACTTCGTGAGTTAGATCCTAGCAATCATATGATGCTATGTCATGGTACCCATAAAATAAAATGGATCGAGCAAGCTTGCTTACCGATCCACTGACCCCTTGAAGGTCGAAAAAGTGTGGCACCAACCCCGGCACCAATGGAAGCAAAGACCAGGGATGCACCGCACCTGACGGTGACTCCAGTAACCTTCTTCCCAAGAATTTTAACTTGTTCAGATCTGTCAACATTATTGCTTTCTTCTTCAGGCTTTGTTAAATGAGAGAAGAATCGGTAAAATTCAATACCAACTTGGACCAGCCATGATGCTGCAACTCCTAAAAAGTGTCCTGCTTAGACACAGAGAAAGGAAGCAAGAAAATTATAAAAAGAAATGAAAACGAAGAGGAGGTCAGGTTGATAACTTGAATGTTTGCATAATGAATTTAACCTCTGAAAGTTGATCTGCAAACTCTGAAGAGGTAAACCATTTTGGGCATTCCTCTTTCAGCCTTGCGCATGGCTGATTTGGGAACATCTGAAATGTTGATGAACTCCATCAGTTGTGCAGAATATATAATAAAACGCATTTTAGCTAGGGAAGGGGAAGTTAAAATTACTATTCCAGTATTTTTCATAAGGAAACCAAAAGTCTCTAACTTCTTCAGTCAATCCTTAATTTCAGTAGCTTTACATTTGACAGGTGTATGGTAAGAACATCACATTAGTCACATCATGGAGAGCATATACCTTTTAAAAGTTTCCATGCCATCCTCTGTGAAATGTGATGCACAGCAAGTCTTTCTAAAACACGTCTTGTAGTCACAACAGTAGTCTGAGATCACACACACAAAAAAAAAAATTAGTAGTAGAAAACCTACTCTTTGAACAATTTGAAAACAGTACGACAAGCAACTAAAAGAACTGAACTTTTACAGTCCCTTCACATATCAGTCTGAAGCAAATATATTTCAAAGCTAGTTTTTTTGGTTGTTCCTTGGAAGGTCTAGTTTCGACAGTATAAGAATATGCATGGGTAATGGATGGCAATGCCTGATGTTGCTCCACACAATCCGTTGTGCAAGGCATATTGGCATTGCTGTCAAAAACTCCATAAATTACTTTCAAAAAGTGGCTACCAAATAATATTTGTATAGTATTATCAATATGATAGGCTAAATGCTAAAGGGGAGTAAAGTGGGAAAAAAAAATAATGATTAAAAAGAAGTTACTTAGATCACTCCAGAGCACCAGTCTCATTAAATCTAGTAATGCAGGCTCACTGAAGAATGATAACAGGGCGAAAAAATTAAGCCAGGAAAGAAAACACATAAACTCCACAATCCCTTCATATACTTACAAGAGCAAGAGCAGTAAACAACTCAAATATTGGAGAAGCAATATTAGAATGCAGTCCACGGTTGACAAGTTTTTTATTATTATGAAGTTATAACACAGATGTAAGAGCATTTAGAATAACTGCACAGGAACAGGCAAATACCCAATTCACTATAGCTAGTCAAGAAGATGGTAAAGACCAGGAAAGCATCCATAATTATGCCTAAAATGACATAGGCCCCATATGGGATTCGAGTGGCCACCCACCCAGTCCCACGGTGAATTTGGTCCTTATTTTGCAAAAACAAAATAACATGCTAATTGTTACCAGGTGGAGCTACAAGTTCAAAATGACTACCATTATGTTCTCGTAGAGCAAGTATTGTAATAATAAGCAATTCATTTCAGGGTAGAGCAACAAGCTCAATCCTTAAAGTAGCTAAAGTAATCAAACACCTGCATATAAATTCATGAATGTGCATAACTCTGGACTGTTCACTTAGATGGCCACAGCATTCAGAAAACTATTATCATTTCAAGGTCAGATTTCTAAACTCAGTTCATCCAAATAAGCTCAGGGCCAAATTAGTTGGGAATTCGTTCAATTTTGCAATGGTCATTTCAGATAAGAATATTTTGATTTAGAATAACTCATACAAGGACATGATGCGTTTAAATCCTATATGAAGTATGAGCTGGCCGCTCTACAGACTGGAACTTGATGCAGTCACTATGCGTAGGGAAAGAAAATGTTGAAATAAAAGCTATTAGGAAACGTCTTTCTTTATAGTAATCTAGTAATCATTCCCTTCAACAAGGTTAATACTATACATGTACACAAAGTTTTATGATCTACTACTTCACTAGTGTCTCGAATAAACAGTGCCTTTTATTCAGTGATACTGAAGCAAGGAATTACAATTTGTTGTTGAAACCAGTAACACTGATAAGCATGCTTGTAATCCCAGATTTACAATGAAATAAATCTAAATAAAAGTGTTGAAGGACTTAGTGATGGGAACTTAGCAGCACAAACCTTCCTAAAATAGATAGAGGGGTAAGACCAACAAAAGTATACAGCTCACCTCACGAATAATTTGCTTCACTGATTTTTGGAAGGGAACAACCAAGTCTACACGTTGCACTTCATGAGCATCCTGAAGGAAGTCATCATCATCCTCTTCTGTATTTGAGCTAGGCTCCAGAAGAGGTAAATAGAACATCAAAAATGACCTCAAGGATGTCATAGCAAGTTGCTTCCATTCAAAAGCTGAAAACAGAGGTTTCAACTCAATATAATACTCCTTGGTAGTGTATTTCAGAGAGCCTTTCTGAAAAATATCTGCAGATGCTCTTTGTATATTAGAAAAATAGTCATCGGACAATGCTGCACCGGCATCACAGTAAGCAACTGGTATCCTGGGTTGACTGGCATGGCCATTAAGAAGGTCAATATGAGGTAAAAGCAAACCCAATGACAAGAAACATACTTTTACAAGTAATGTAAGAAATAAAAGTAGCTGGTTTCAAATAAGAAACATAAGAGAATAATATCAAATCATCACTGGTAGAACTCCCTACTATAGCTTTAAAACAATATCTTGACAACAAAAGCAAGCGTGTACTTCCAAGTTCCAACCTGCATTTCCTTCCCACCTAACTTATATTCCCTTTTCTTCTACATGAAACTGATGCAACCTTGTGTTGGTATAAGCATGAACAGCTGAGAAATTTATGTTGTATGCTAAAATTTTAATACCCAACTAGTTCCATTGATTCAAGAATGAAAGAAAAGGACGACGGCAGACGTATTAACTTAAGCAGTTAAGGAACAAGTGTCCCACTCACTCCAGAACATCAATTTATAAGCTTGTTCACGGCTTCAAGAAATTCCACAATTTAGAACAATTTTAAGAGGCTCATAAGTGCCGGATCAATCAATAAAATTAGAGTAGCTCATTTTGAAACAATGTTGTTCATCTTCGAGGGCGAGGATGTATGTTTTAAAAACTGTAAAGGATTCGAATCCTACTCTCCAACTGTTAAAGATTATCGTCATCAAATCACAATTCTGCTAAAACTGGGCGAGCAAGCGAAGGGAGACATCAAGCCAAAGAAGGCAGTAAAATCATGTGATGTGATGGAAACCCCCAATACATGAAATGGAATCCATGAAAGGAACCGAGTGAGAACAAAAATCAGGGGTGATGTACTGAAGAAACATAGAAAATAAGCAAAGAGATTAGAGAATACCCGAACAAGAACCTAGCAGCAAAAGGGGTGGCGGAGGCGGCGATGGAGGCTGCGGCGGCGGAGGCGGAGAAATGGGTTGGATAAGAAGAAGGGTTTTTCCTTGACAACAGATCTAAAACTACTGCTATGCCCGCCATTGTGAAGAAATCAGGAGGAGGATGTTTGGTCTTTTATATTTATTTATTATTATTAATGTAGACCTGTTAATTAAGGCGCAGCGCGAGTGAGAAATTTAATGAATTTTGGGGGAGAAGGTGAAGGATCATAAAAACTGAAAAGATTGTCTCTTTCCTTTTCTTGGAGTGAGAGTATGGGTGTTGGCTGGCTGCTGATTTAATGGCGAGGAGAGGGAGGAAGGGCAAGAGGGAGGACTGTGCTTCGTCTTGGCCAATGGGCAACGACAACTACAGTACGGTACTGATTTTAGTATCTGTTTGTTTTAAGTAAGGCTATTTTTCTTTATTTAATATTAATATTTGTTGATACCTAGTTCTTACCATTTTGTTGAGGTACTTTTTGAAGAAAACCAAATTTGTTTTTATTATATAGTTACGTTATTTTTTGGTATTTTGCAGTGTCATCATAAAAAGTTTTCAAATTTAATATTGGTTCAACACGTTAATAAAATCTATAGTTTTTCATTTTGATTTGACATTGATATTTTTTTTATTTAAAAAAACAAAACAAAACAAAAAAACAAAAAATAATGTTCACATAGAGAGCAAAATTGAAAAGACATGAAACAAGAGATAAGAAAAAAATATTTTTACTATATATAATTGCGTTAATATTTAAATATCTAGAAACAATTAAAAAAAAATCAGAGTTTTTTTAGTGGTGACAATTTTTAATCATAATATTTTCATGATGTATAAATTGCATAAAAATCATCTGTCTTCCAGGATAAGTGATCCTTTTTAGGATATCTAAATGGTTCTTTTTTCCTGATACTTTATTTAGAATACAAGCTCATAATAAAATTTTAAAAGTCATATTTATTCACATGAATAAATGTTATTCATCAAAATGTTAATCACATTAAAAATACCCAATGTAGCTAGCTTACCTTAGGGAAAACATACTAAAGGTGCTAATATCTTTCATTTAACCACTTGTCGTTCCTAAAACAAAACCACTAGACTAGACCCAACAACCCTCTACCGTAACCCAAACAACTCCCCTATATTTCCTTCAAAAACATTAATTTTATAGTAGCCCATACAAGTTATCTTTCCCTTTAATCTCAAATTCATCCCACTTTTTTTCTCCTTAGAGCAACTCCAACGTCAGTACTATCAGAAGAGGCAAAGGCAAAAAGTGTTCTTTTATCATTTTTGTTTCATTTTCTCATCTCCAACAAAACACCTATTTTGATAGCCAAAATGGTTGTTCCCTTGCATGATCTGTTATTTGTAGCAACTATAAATAGAAAAGTCATATTACATATTCCCATTGTTCAATGTAATTAAACCACCCTCCTCTCTCTACCTTCACCTTCTTAGGTGTCGCCTATCCTCTTCCAAGCCCCATAACAACCGGTATATCCAGCCTCGCCGACCTTTTCCTACTATCACGGCCGACACTGAAGCCAAAGAAAAAAGTAGAAATTAAAAAATATAAAAAAGAGGGGTACCTTTAAAACAACAGGTTTCTCGGATAAGCCATAAGGAAGAGTTTTCAGCTCATTAGCTCTCCTTGCAATCTTAATGGGCAATTCCTTATGAAAAACTAAGCAAAAATTAACAAGTTCCTCTCGGTAGGAATTGAACCAAACTCCATCATGTACCTTAAACTCACCCCAGTTTGTTTCATGCAACCCCATCTCTACACTTCCACGAGCATGTTCTTTGACAACATTTCACACGCTTTCTTGGCAGCCATCACCATCATGCATCCCAAAAACTCACATAAAACGGTAAAGCATCAAACATTTTCTCTCAAGATGCAAAAGCAAAAAACTTGAATGGAGAAATTGAGAAATAAACAAAATGGACAAGTGGTGATTTGGCAAGGGAAACAAAGTGATCTTCTATCTCTTCTCTCTTCAACTCTTATGTCTAGTCAGAATTTAACTAGAGGTTAATAGGCAGTTTCCATTTGGGTTTGTTTGTTTTACTGTAAAGCAACACAAATTAGCTTTGTGAAATACTTTCATATTTAAAATGATAATTAAAAATAATAATAATTATAATGTTGGAGGGTTTTTTAGAAACAATTATTTAATTATAAAAAATACTCATATTAATTATATAATTAATTACATAATTATATTATATATATAAAATAATTGTACTATATTTAAAATGATATACAAAAAATGGCTCTTTTAAATGACTTTTACTATTAGAATACACATAAACAAAAAAGATATATTTACACTATTCAAAAAGTTATTTTATCAATTCTGCTCTCTAAAATATCTTTTTGCATTAGAGTTGCTCTTACTTTCAAACATCATCATTTTTTCTTCATCTCAACCACCTTCAACAACAAAACCATTAAAACCCGCCATCAGCCATATCAGCTCGTCTCTTAACTACCTTCACTTTTTTTAGATCAAACAAAACCATACTCATATTAATTCTAGCCAAAACCAACCATAATTTCTATTATCTTGTTGATACCCATATTTAGTTGTCTCGGTAGCATAACCTCTTTTCTTCTACAACAACTTCTTCTCTTAGTCATTCCGTATATGGAACCACCATCGATACTATAAACAATCCTTGGTCTTGCCCTCATCTCCACCTTTATCTCCTGCCTTATTTATTTAGTTCATCGACGAAATGTGCAACAATCCCTATGCCAACAACAACATTGTTTATAACCACTAAATCAACATGAAAAACTAAAACAAGAAAATAAATTGAGAAGACAGACTTGAGAAGAAAATCTTTAGAGAATAATAAGAAATAAAATTACTATTGTTTTGTGTGATTTTCTTCCCTTTATAGGTAACGATGACTTTTACCGTTGACCCGAGGTGGAAAAAGAAGGCTAATCGCTTCAAATTAGGTCATCTTTTTTGTTTTACTTGAGATGGAACATGGTCCACATGTAGACAATGACGATGGCACGTGGAGTCAATATGCGACAACTATTTCCCTATGTCCAACACCATGTAGTAGTCCCGCCAAATTATCCATAACCTCTAAAGTTCAATTTTGGGATTCAAATGATTCTTTAAGTTTTTCTCTATGATCTTTTGTTTAAATTTTTGTAATTGTATTGATGTATGGGTTAAAAACAATGTGTGTGTTACTTTTTTTTTTTCTTCAAAATATATGATAAAAAAAGGAATAGGATAAAAGTTTTAATTAACACAAAAAATATTATTTTTTGCATATAACCAAGTCTTATAAAAAATACAAAAAACTTATGTCATTTAATATTTCAATAGAAGAATTCAAAAAATACATCTTTGCATGGATTTTTTTAATCTAATAAACAATTTGTAAAATCCATAAGAATTTAGCTAACATTTAAAATAATTTATAATTTTAATTCATGAGAATTAATGGTAAAAATTCTGATATAAATATTAGACTTACAAGTGGGAGAATATTTAAATATCTAGAACTAACCAAAATATTCCCAGAATTACCAGGAATTAGTTTTCACTAATTTTTATTTGGAATATTTGGAATAGTTTTCACTAGTTTTATTATGAGTTATAGAAAACTCATCCACCTTTAAGGATACATAAATCTTGTTATGGCATATACATGAATCTTTTCTCTAAAATTTATTTTGAGCACACGAGAGTATAATAAAACTCAAAAAGCTATATTTATTTGCTTGAATAAATCATACCCATCAAAACTTTTAAACTATATTTAAAATCACACAATGTTGGTCGTCTTAGGTAAGACATGCTAGAGGTGTTAATATCTTTCCATTATGTAACCAGTCTTTACCTTTGAATCTCTGATAAAATTAATGCACACCTAAACTAGACAACTAGGTGATGACTTCATTGATCCCCCAATATCATGTGTCCGCGTGCAATTAAAGTACGATAATGTGTTTTTTCTTATCTTACTAGAAAAGGTGGATTTTTTTAATTAAGATGATTTTTTGGTTTTTCAAAATTTAAGGTTATTTTGAGGTTCAATATGGGATTTATTTAGTTTTTCAGATATTCTTAAATGAAAAAAAGTTGGGAATGAGATTTTTTTTATCACCTAACTTCCCAATGTCTTTTTGGCAACCTCAAGTGTCTAGAAACGTCTAGATGATGACACGTTATGTTTCTCGCAACAAATGATATGTCATTTTTATATATATGCGCGCGCGTGTGTGTATAAAATCTAGTCAAATCTGTAAATAAGAAAATTAAAGTTAGGCATTTGAGCTTGGAATTGAAGGCTTATGCATTTGACATACTTTTGAATGAGTCAATCATGTTGATACAATCAAGCCAAAGTAACCTTTTTTTTTATATAGCCTTTAGTTTTATTTTTTATTTAATATAAAAATAAAATAAATTTATTAAAAATATATTTGGGGTGCTACTTACAAAAAACATCATGGTGCTCGGTAAGTAAATAATGATATTCTATTAGTTACTTCATGGAGCCTTTCTAGAGAATAAAATTAGACAAACATAAAAGGGGATAAAATATGTAACAAGTTCAATTTTCACAAACCATTTAAACATAATTTCCTTATGATTAACCCATTTCTTAGGTGAAATTATTTTTATATACAATTGCACCTATAAATAAAATTTACCGAAATTCTTCCTAGGAATGATGGTATTTTTTTTCTTATTACGAAGCACTAGTTCCATTACCAGAAATACTAGTATTTTTCTTTATTATCGACATTAGTCTCATTATCGGAAAACTTATTTTTCATTCATCACTATGCACTAGCCCCATTACTAGGAAGCTAATTCTTCTACTCATTATTGAGCATTAATCCTCAATATAATTACTAGAATTAAAATTCTACATTGACAACTAATTAATTTTTTTTTAGAAAAAAATCTAATAAAAAAAAAAGAATCAAGGTGTTAAACATTTACCGATTAACAAGGCTTTTGTCGTGTCCCCTTGCTATTGCATAGCTCTTAAGACCTTTTTTTGTAACAACATATATACACCAATATATCTCATTTAAATCTTACCACCACAATAATTTATTTTTTACATTATAACCAGTTTTAGGCAAAATAAACATTAGCCAACCCCAATCAATCCATGTTACCATTTTAAAACACATTTCTTATTTTAATTATAACTAAAGTTAAAAAAAAAATCAGTTTTGACGTGACTTATTTATTATAAAATCTAATATTTCAAGCTACATTTTTAATGAAGAAATGAAAGCCCAATTTGTTATTAATGTGCCCAAACCACTCGTTATCGTGATTTTCAAGATTTTTCAGTGCAATTTTTAGCTTGCTCTACATTCAATTTTTGACTAATATTTAGAGTTTTAGAACTTCAAATTAACCAAGGCTAGTCTTGTTGGAAAAATAACAACTCATTCTATGACTTATATGAAGAAACTTATCCCTTTTTATCATTTTCATGCTTTAATATCCTTTGAACATTAGAAGGTGATGTTGTCTAATTTTTATTTCTACAATTTTATAATAAGCCCGAACATTTTTATTTTATTTCTCACATTTAAAACACAAACATTGCTAGGTCATTCACATTGAAATATAATTAAATATAAATTTTTAGAACTTATCACCTTACTTATGTTTATTTAAAATAATCAAAACTAATCCAAGAAAAAAACATGTTCATCATAGGAATTCGTAATTATTTTACCTTTCACAATATTAGTAGAGTCATATGCACCTCTAATATATCATAAATACTTTATTGTAACTCACATTAAACAACAGTGTAATGAGATAAAAATATATACTTTCCATGAATATCTTCCTTATACGTAAAATTTACCAATAAGAACAACTCTCATCTCTAAGTTCCAATTCATAACAACATAATTGATTTACTTGTGCTATATAAAGTAACTAAACCTAAAGTTGTACACACAAAGTCATGGGTTAATAAATTATAATTCACTTAAATAAACACATTTTTTTTTATACATCAATTAGTACTCTTTGGTCGACTACGAATGCATTTAGAATTTCTTTATCAATTCCTACCAATTTAACACCATTACAAGTTACTCTAACCCAATTAAGTCAATTTATAATCAATTTGCATTTCCCCTAAAATATTTCCATAACCCCTAATATATAATTTATGATTTCTACTTCAAATGTT
This sequence comes from Salix viminalis, assembly GCA_029228465.1. NCBI lineage: Eukaryota > Viridiplantae > Streptophyta > Magnoliopsida > Malpighiales > Salicaceae > Salix > Salix viminalis. The sequence continues at coordinate 22,110,119 of CM055441.1, read as the reverse complement.
GTTTAAATTGCATAAGATTGCTATAATAGGTCTAGAACCCTTACCAAATGTACTCTAGTCTTCACATTAAAGCTAGTTGAATTTTTTTAATCATTCCTTGTATATATCTCTTTTTTGTTATGAATAATACAACCTTTCCCTTTTGGTTTTCCTTACTTTTCTCTCTTGATCATATGCTTAATGAGTTACAACTTAAATCCTTGATTTCTCAGGGTTTTATTTCTAAGATTTTTCTTCAATTTTATAGGTTTTTCTCTTCTTTTTTTTTCAACAAGCCTCAAGGAGTGGGAGGGAGAGTGTTTTTATAGTCATTTGTTTTTTGATCAATTACACATTAAACCCTTCCCTTCATTTAACTCTAAATTTGTCTCCATAATTTTTCAATTTGACTTCTCATATTATAATTTATTTTCAATTTTGTCTTTCATATTAAGTTTTAATTCCCTCAATTTTTTTTAAAGAATATAACCGAGAGGTTTACAAAATATAAAAATCATGACCTATAAAAAATATATTCACTTAATATTTCTCTCTCATAATTGTATCTCTTTATATTTTTAAAGTGAGTTTCAAAGAGTTTTTAATATAAGTCACTAGTTATTCATGGAGCTCCATTGACTTTATTAAACTCCATTTAGTTCTGAGTTGCTTTTCAAGTAATAGTTTTTCCAATATTAGAAATGTTCTTTTTACATAGCTCTTCATACTCATTTTTAAAAAATGAATTCAACAACTTTCTTATATGTCTATTTTTATTATCATATATTTAAATAAAAAATATTTTTAAAATAAATCAATTAATCTCAACTAGGTTAATGACCTGAGAAAAATAAATTTTTTATTTTTATTAAAAATATCTATTTTTATCATAATTTTTTTATATAGTTTATTTTGATATGTATAGTTATTATATTTCTCATATAGTTTTTTTACATGTATAGTTTATTAATTTTTTTTATATATAGTTGTGAAAAAAGATAATTGATTCATGATTTTTTTTTATATTTTAATTAAAACGTTTTTTCATGACCATAATAAATATTTCTCATAAAAACATGTTTTCAATAAAAAAATCTTTAAATGAGAAAAAAGTCTTTATTTCAAAATAAACACCTTTTCTTTTTAATTCAAATCCTTATAATTTTTGCAATTTATCTCTTCTAATTATGTATTTTTATTGATAAATTATGATTTCTGTAATAAAAAAGTAAAAAAAAATACATAATAATTGTTTTTAAACAATTTTCTCTTATAACTTTAATCAAATATTTTATAGTATATTATAATTAAATAAAAAAGTAAATTTCAAGAATTGACTCCGGTACTATTATAATGTAAAATACTTAAATATTTTATATTTGAAAATATTTTTTATTTAAGTTTTTTCTTATATTAATACTTTAAATATTATAAAATAAAATAAATCAGTTTACTATTGTTTTTAAAACAAATATATAAAAAAAGAGAAGATGCCTCACTCTCAAACGGGATCCATTTGCATCTGCATCTGCATGCCATACCTCTAAAAATCTTTCGAACACTCGTGAAAAATGGCTTCTTCTTCTACCCTCTCTTCTCCTCTTTCGTCATCACCTTCCTAATCTTTTTTCTCTCCTTCTCCTTCTAGTACTGCGCTCTGGAAAGCCCACAAAACCCTCAACCTTTCACTTCTCTCTTGAACCCTTCCAAAACCCACCTTCACAAGGTCCTCCTCTTCAATTATTACCAAAAACCTTTCACCACTCATTTTCCCAGCCCAGTCTGAGATGCCCATTTCATAGTTTTGATGATCCTCTTACTTAAGTCGGTCAAAGCCATATCCTGGTGGCTTTTGCTGCTTTCAGGCTTAGATTTCAGTCTTTGACAACTGGGTTACTCATCTGCTGTCAGATCTTCGAACCATAGATTACTCCCACTTCTTCTCTGCATTCTCTACTGCTAACCTTTTCTTTGGTGGACTTCTTTGAGTTTTGACCTCTAACTTCGTGGTGGGTTCTAGGTTTCCATCAATTTGGATAGCTGCTACCCTTAATCTGCTTTGACTTTTGACGAAGAATTGATTTTGAAGAAACAAGTTAGCTGGTTTTTGATAATCTGTTTTCTTATGTAGTATATGTTGATCTTCCCTAGTTTTGTAATCTGATTTTAGTTCCTTAAACTGTATTTTTGTACTTGTGTGAGATGCCCACTTTTTAATTGTTTGAGGTGTATCACTTTTGGGTAGAAGATTCATGGACTTAAGGGCAATAATGTACCTTTAGTTGAAAGATTGCAGTGATTGTGGCTATAATTCAAGTGGGTTTTCGACCCTTTTCCATTTCCACCGAACTTTCATCTTCCAGCTGTGTAATCAGGGTTGATTAAAGTCTTCTCTTGGTGCTGTCTGTCAAAATGACTGGAAGTGGTCACTGTTTTGTGGAGTGGAAAGAGCAGTTTATTTCGCAGGAGCGTGGAAATCGTGTGGTTCACTATTTCCTTAAGGATTCTGCTGGGGAATCTATCATTGCCGTTGTGGGCACTGAGCGGAGTGTTAGGCATATGTTCTATGTGGTTGCTGAGGAGTTTGTGCAGGTTTACGGTGCTGAAAATTCCATTCATGCTGGTTTCAAGTGGAGGTCAAGAAGGGAGGTTGTGGATTGGCTTACATCAATGCTATCAAAGCAGCATATACAGGGTGATGGATCCAGTATGTATTTTTATCTTTTTTGTTTTACCCCATGTGTTTTGTGTTACCTGTATCCTGTCATTGATATATTATATGATAACTTTGCTATAATAGATTTCCAATGTGATATTATGTATGAAAAGTTATGTACTTGGTCCATTGATCAGTGGTCAATTACCTCTGGTCTTGTATGAGTAATGCTTTGTGTATTTTCTCAATGTGTTTTGTGTCGCATGTAAGCTGTCATTGATATATTATGTGATAACGTGCTATTATTGATTTTCAACGCAATACTATGTATGAAATTATGCATTCAAGCCATTGATCAATGGTCAATTACCTTTGGTCTTGTATGAGTAACGCTTCATGTATCATGGTTTGATTGTTATTTTATATCCTTGTTCGTCCTTTCTTTTTAAAATTATCTTCCTTACTGGTCAGTTATAAAATCATTAACTTTCTTCTTAAATGTTTATCCATTAGAACCTCATTTCTGAGAATTTGCAGTTGAAATCTTTCTGAACTACCCTTAAGTGCAATATTTATTAATTGTCTCCTGCTGGACGCTGGTCTGCATGCTATCTCTTACAACCTTCAGATCTATGCAATTTGTTGATATTTTTATTAACTGGAATGTATGATAAGCCCTATCAAATGCAGCCTGGAGGCATGAAGGCTGCTGAACACAAAGCACCAGTGTCTTCAGGTTGCATTTGGAACAGGCATCTTATGGATTTGATTTATTGCAAGATTCTGGCAGTGTTTTCTGGAACAATTATGCACAGCATCATGGAAACTAGTTCTTTATTTTCTCTGGTGCAATTACGTTACACTTTCTCAGCAAGATTAAATCTGTGTGCTTTTAATAACAGAAACACTACAAGGTGTAGAATCAGTAAATGGGCTTGGTGGTCAACATATTCAGGTATAAGATGCTGAATATATTTTTTCTTGGCACATATCTGTATCATTCTAATATTAATGCTTTGATGTATCTCTATGTGAATTTCAGGGCTGTCTTTCAAAAAGTCTCAGTGGACACGATTCAGACATTGTGTGGTCAGGCATTGCATGGACATGTGGGAAACAACTGAAGCATTATCCTGCATTCTGCAGGAATGCCACTACAATAACAGTAAGCATTCATTGTCAACTAAAACGGTAAAGGAGGAGTTGAGTTGTTTTACATGCATGGGTTAGGCTCATTTGTTTCCTTTGTGAAACTTCCTTATCTGTACAAGAAACTTGACTTTTCAATTTCACTAGTTCAATGTAGAGGCATGATTCCAAGTGTAAATGATCAATTGATTGAAACTTTTTGCTAGAAACTTTTGTCTGTCACTGGAACCACTTTGGAACATGACCTTGCAAGCCGATCACGTAAATGGTCTCTAGAGGGAAATCTGAAGCAGATGACTATGGAAAAACAATGAAATCTCTAAGTCTTCTTCTTCTTGTATTTTATTTTTTCAGAAGTTACTTGAAAGTAGGAAGAAGACTGGTTTTAGATTGTAATTATGAGATGTGATTCTAAGATGTGTATGGTTCACTTGTAGAAGTGTTTTTCTACATTCGATTGATTTGGAAGGTGAGATGTGTTATAAACTATATGATTGCAAATGAAAATCCTATTACCCTTGTATGCTAATAGCAAGATGTGCCTTATCCACTTCACATTATATTTATTTTCTTTTTACCTTCTCTGCTGAGATGTGTTTCTGACCTGTTATCGTTTCTTTAGAAGGCATGCAAATATTTCCTAGTTACTATTTGAATTTCATTGGCTTTTCAATCCTGAGTTTGATCTCATTTTTCCATTTGCAGATCCAATCGTTTGTCTTTGTCATGGCTAAAGGACAGAATCATTATCTTGCTTACTTGGAAGATATGTATGAAGACAAGAGGGGACAGAAAAAAGTCAAAGTGAGGTGGTTTCACCACAGTGAGGAAGTCAAGGGTGTAGTTCCTCTAAGAAATGCTCACCCGCAAGAAGTTTTTATCACACCTTATTCACAAGTCATTAGTGCAGAGTGTGTTGATGGTCATGCCATAGTCTTAACTCGTGAACATTATGAGGAATGTTTTGCTGCTTTTCCTGATGCTTTATCTACGAAAATACATTTGTGCTTTAGGCAATTTAGAAGCAAAAAAGTAAAGCCCTTTGATTTGAGTAAATTGCGTGGCTATTTTGATCAGCCTATTCTCTCTTGTTTGAATTCCAAAGCCTTTCTAGGAGCTGGGCGCATATCCTGTGGACTAACTGAAGAAGATGAAGTATTGAATCCAATCGAGAACATAAAACTGGGAGCCAAGAGGACTAGAAGCGGCAGTGTGCCTGAAGCGTTGGTGACAGGTCATTCAGGAGTTGGAGTTTCTGGTAGTCAGATTATGGCTTTTGACTCTTCATGCCTGAACTTAAGATACGGTCTGTCAGGCAAGATGTTGCTTCCCCTCAAGTGCGTAGACTCCCACCAATGGTATAGCCATCTATTTAAGGTTGATCAAAAGATTGAGCTGTTGTGTCAAGATAGTGGTATACGGGGTTGCTGGTTCAGGTGTACAGTCTTGCAGGTGTCTCGCAAACAGATTAAAATACAATATGATGATGTGCAGGATGAAGATGAGTATGGCAATCTTGAGGTAGGCTTAGGCCTCATTAAGCACTCTCTTTAGATTTATCCCATCTGGCTTGAACTCTATATAGAAAACTAGATAATGATGTGGTAGCATTGGAGTTTACTGTAATTTTAGATGAACTATTTCTGTTCCTGGTTGGATTGATGTCTGGAAATTCTCAAAGAAGTTGTTAATGTCCAGGTCAATTCAGATTGTTAGAAATTTTTTAGGTTATACCTGGTTTTTAAGCTTTGATGTGATTTTGTATTCATTATTGGGTGATAGTTTTGGATGCATTCATGCTTCATTGTAAAAAGGTCCATTCATGATTCACAAATAAAAGGTGTAGTCCAACAGATTATCTTTAACAATGGATATGCCCCTGCAACATGAGTTACGTGTATCTTGTATTTTTCTTTTGACAAGGAGGTTGAATTACTCTTCAATTGTAGGAATGGGTCCCAGCTTTCAAATTGGCTGTGGCTGATAAACTTGGCATGAGGCGCTTAGGCCGCCCAACAATGCGACCAGCCCCTCCTCCGAATGAACAAACAGACCCTGCTCTTGAAGTTGGGTCTGCAGTAGATGCATGGTGGAGCGATGGGTGGTGGGAAGGTGTGGTAACTAAAATTGATAACAATGGCAGCGATGTTCTGCAGGTTTACTTTCCAGGTATGCTTTTTAAGAATTTAATGTGAAGCACTTAATATTTGTACTCTTCCTTTCGAACTATCCTTTCTGTAATTCCCCCCTTGTCTTTCGTGTTAGCTGTATGATAAACTGCTGTGGTATCAGGTGAAAAGTTATTCTTGGACATCCACAAAAAGGATGTGCGAATTTCCAGAGATTGGGTGGGCAATCAGTGGATTGATATTCAGGCAAAACCCGACGTACTCTCAGCCATATCTGCTACTACTAGCCCTGAAACAAAAACATCCATTTCCGTGATGATTAACAAGGACCTGGTATCTGATCTTGGTGCTATGTCCTGTGTCGAAGTTCGTAACAGTGCTAAACCCGACACTATTGAAGAGAGAAAACCTGAGTTTGCTCTGTTAAGTGGTTCTGATAGCCATCTTGAAGCCATGGCATGTGTTGACAGTGTGATGCCTCCAACACCAGGTTCCATACACAACGAGGATGGTTGTGAAGACATCATTATCAGTCATGGTAAAGGTGAAGTTGCTAGTGATGATGAAGTGCAAGGTAACAGTGAGGTTGAAATAGCTGGTGATGTTAATGACTGTGCTGAAAAGGTTAGATGTTGAAGTATTGGATACTTCTGAGAAGAATAGCAAAGCTACAGAACTCATGGAAGTGATGGCATAAGATGTTTAAAATGAGCTTTGACTGCATCATCTCTAAATTTTCATGGTGCTGCTGGTCATAGCTAGCATGGAGTTGTGGATAGCTCTCATTTGGTGGTCAGGATGCTTGTAAATAGTAACAGGAGAATCTCTGGTTCTGAACCCTTCTTGCCTTCACGTCCATAGATGTACAGGAATTATCTTAGATTTATAAGATTTCTATTCTAACTGGTTGTATAATTGGGATTGAAGTTAAGATTACTTTGCCCAGAGGCCCTCTAATTGATTCGGCTCCCATGGTGGTTCATGATTCTGTGTTTCTCGCTTGTAAGTTGCATCATCTATCAAACCTACGGGCACTTGTAATATCAAAATAACGTGTTGTTTCTAGTTCTGTTTTCCCCTGGGAAGTGCCAATTCTTACAATCATTGCCTAACTTTTAGTTTGAGTATTTTGCTTGAATTCAAGTCGGAAAATGAGGGTTTAGAAAAGAAGAGCACCTATCGCAGCACCTGTAACTTGACAGTTGTGCTTGATTACAGCCATTTGCATAAATATATTTTTAAAGAATAAAATTGGTGAAGAATAATGAATTGGTACGGTTATAAGCTTAACCAGTATGTATTGTCAGTTTTGTTATGTTTTGTTGAAATATTTGTATCAGTTAAAAAAATGAGATAAAATGATATTTTTATCTCGGTTTAAATTCTAGTTTATTCTGGATTTTCAATTAAATACCAGCTGAAAATGTTTTGGTTTTGTTCTGCCCGTTCTATTTTGGTCAGATAATATTTTTTTAAATAATGAATAATTTTATGATATCAATCATATCTTTTAATCTGATTGGTAGATTGATTTTATGATGAGACTCGTAATATTATACATGTTCATAATTTTATTCAGAAAAATTATTTTATTGTGTCTTTTTTAGATTAAATTGCACTCTAAATAATTTTATTTTTGGATTTGAACTATTTTTTTTAAATTAATATATTTAATTATATATATATATACACATAAACAATACAACTCCGAAACGGCGCACTGAAACACTCTAAAACCAAAACCAAAACATTCCATTTCAATTAAAAAATCAAAACATCAACCGAAACAAAATGTACAAACTTGAGCATAACTATAGTTTAAGCCATTGTTCTCCACCTATGAATCCTATGCCCAAGTATGGTCTTGCATCCTCGTACTTGAGCGGCTTTAACCATGGCACTCGACCTCCTGCATTCTTTCCTCTTCCAAAGCACTCGTATTCTCCAAAAACCACAGTCCTGCATGTTTGTGAAATTTCGTTCAGAAAGTTGCGGGTTAAATTCCGTGATCTTAAACAGATTGATCGCAAAAAACTAAAACACAGGAAGTTCTTATATATATATATATATATACACACACACATACTTTTGCCTGTATGGATAGTTCCAGTCACTCCATCCTGAAGGATCTATAATATCGTCAAGATAACAGTATGAATATATAGTCCTGGAATAGTTTCCCCAAGCTCTTCCCAGAAGAATTTTGCCACTTCCATTGATCACGCAGCCTACGAAAGAGAAACCCGTGTCCTCATCAGGTGAATCCCTGTGGTGAGCTGCAATTGCTCCATATTTTTTTGCAGTTGATCGAAGAACACAATCCTGTTTCAAAACAACAAATCTTGTTTACCACAACCTTCAAGAACAGGAAGGGAACTTGCATAAATGGCTCTACACGTCGTACAACCTGAAACAGTGATTTTGCCCTGCCGAATATGAAATCAATACTTCCTTGGATGTGACACTTGTAGAAGTAATGCGTTCCAGTTTCATCCAAGAGACTGTCTTGCGCACCCAGGACTCTAACTTTATAGAAAAACGCTTTTTTGCTAGAAACTCTCAGCGCCACCGCCTGCATTCCCTGCCCTCCGGGCTCTGCCACCACTGTATTCTGTCACCAGCCCCATATCAGATTAACCACCACTTACAGAATCGAAGCGCATAAAAAAGAAGAAGAAGGAAAGCTGCAGAATCCAATGCCAATGCTGCAGGATAGACGAATGGACGTTCATTAATCGAGTAATTACCTCAAAGGTGATACCGGTTGCGCAGAAATAATCAGATTCTATGGTGACTGATGCTGATCTATATGTTCCAAGAACAGTGCCACTGCTATCTGCATCTGAAGCCTTGTTGTTCCAGGAAATAACAGTGTCGTAAACATGATTTTGGTCTCCAATCAATGAGATATACGGCTTGGTTCTAGGCACCAGTACCTTCTCCCTGCATAAATCACTTAATCAAAATCTGATAATCTATCAATTTCTGGAGAGTTTAAAGCCAAATGAGGTCAAGATATGAACATGCATGCCAATAAAAGTAGTAACTACCCCCTAAATAACTAATAACCCACGTTCCATGTCACGATTTTGTGTCCTGTCCACTCAGCACCCCCACAGAAAAATAGCACCAACTGCAAAAAGAGTTGAGCATATTTCAAAACTCTACTTTTCCTGAAAAAAAGTTGTACAAACCTGTAAATCCCTGGAAGAACGTAAATTTTAACTCTTTGAGTGTTATATTGAGGCACGAGGTCGATTGCACCTTGAACTGTTAATGAATCTGCTCCACCATTCTTGTCGACAACAATTACTCGGCTTCCATTAAAATCATCTCTAGAACTCACGCTTGCACTACGCTCATCCATCTTCATATCATCCCAACTAATAATTATACCTTTCGCATTGCTCTGTGCTAGCCCCACCTGTAAACAACCTAGAAAACATAACAAAACCACTAGAAAACCTCCACCAACGTTAACAGACTTTCCCATGAACTATGTATCTTGTTCTAGTTTCCTGATCGCCTCTACGTACGTACGATCACTAATTAAAACAAGCTAGTTGTTCAAGACTGAATCTTGCTGATTTCGGTGAAGGTTGTAAGAACAGGTGAGCCTAATAAATAAGGGAGCGGGGTGGTGCAGTCCTACTGTTCCTAAGGAACTCGAGTTTGAGTCGAACTTTACTAGCTAATAACAAAGAGAGTTGCATGCTACTTTAAAGAGAGAGAGAAACCGAAACTCTACTACTCATATATATAACATATATATAGATATAAATAAATAAATATATATATATATATATATATATATATATATAGAGAGAGAGAGAGAGAGAGAGAGAGAGAGAGAGAGAGAGAGAGAGCACAAGAACAACGGCGAAGATTGAATTAGAGATTGTACGTAGAACTGATCAAGACAGAAAGGTCAGTCATGAAAGTTTTGCTAAATCCAGAGAAATAGATTTTGTTTTCTGAAACGGGCAAATTATTAAGAACTATTTCATGTATAAGATGATGGGCAGTTAAGAAAAAGAAAAAGAGGAGCGGTTATGCTGGCTTTCTTTAGCTGAACCTGAAAGGAATCCTGTCTTGGATTTTCATAACACGCACACCTCTCTCTCCTGATGAGAATTGGTAAGATAGAATATTTTTGGCATCCTATAATTTTCTATAAAATGCAAATATTTCATTTTTTTTTCTTTTTATTTTTTTTATTTACCCGTGTATAGCTGCTTTGTAGGTCGATTTTCACTAATCAATCATATATAGAACAAATAAATTAAAAAATAGAAAATCAAAGTGAAAAACATAGAAAAAGAATGATTTTTACGAGTACGAGGGTGAAATACCCATTTGGCTCTTAATAAACATAACAAAAATAAAGTTAATAGTGGTAATTAAGTAATTTCATAGTTTTCCATTTCTCATTGCCAAATTTAAAGAGGAGAATAACATCCTTTTTTTTATATATTTTATTACACCCTTAGATTCAAATAATAATTAATTGAATGGATATTCAAAACCTAATTAATATAATATAAATATTAAATTTATGCAGTGTAGAAAGAATACGATATAAATATAATAGAAATAGCTATTTATTATGATTGACAGTTTTTTTTTCATTTATTCATTCAATATAATGCATATGAAGTCCTATAAATAATAACTAAAAACAATACTTAAGAAGTCAAAAAACATATTTGACTGATTTCTTGGTGAATTTTTATCATTAGTGATAGTTTATTAATAATTATTCTAATCAATTTCTTACGGTTGTTTTTGAAATTTTATAAGAAAACATGTGCAACTCATATTTTTTTTTATTTAAGATAAAAATAGATAAAACATAATTTAAGAGGTGTTAATAATAATAATAATAATAATAATAATAATAATAATAATAATAATAATAATAATAATAATAATAATAAGAAGAAGAAGAAGAAGAAGAAGAAGAAGAAGAAGAAGAAGTTTAAGGGTTAAGTTTTATCTATTTTTAAAGGGTTAAAAAGCCCAGTTTCTCTTAGGCCCCGTTTGTTTGCTGGAAAGTGGTTTCCTTTTGGAAAATGAATTCCGATGTTTGGCAGTGTTATGGAAAATAAATTGGAAAACACTTTCCAGTGTTTGTTTGTGTTATGAAAAATGAACTGGAAAATAATTTATTAATAAATTAAATTTTTTTTCAAGTTTATTAAAATAATGAGGAACAAATCTTACAAATTAAAAAGTTGAATGAGAATAAAATTGAAAAAAATATAATTTCATAAATTATCTCAAATAAAATAAATAATAATCAAAATAATAGAGATCAAATCTAAAATTTTTTTTAAAAAAAAATGAAAAGGTGAATAAATTAAAATAATAATAATTAACATTTCATAAATTATTTCAAATAAAATAAGTAACAATAAAAAAAAATGAGGACCAAATTTGATAGATAAAAAATTTCAATAAAAAAATGATAAGAAAAAAGCAAATAGCAATTATAAAAATAAGGACCAAAATTAATATAAAAAATTAAATTTTAAGAGATGGAATTGAAAAATAAATATTCAAAACAAATTATATATAGCAATCAAAAGTTTGAGGATCAAATTTGATATAATCAGCAAATAATGATATTTCTAAATTTTTCACAACTTCCGGAAAGTATTTTCCGCCCAAATTTTCCGGAAAACACTTTCGTGAAAACCAAGCCAAATTTTTCTTTGACTGGAAAGTGTTTTCCGTTGACCAACTTTCCGGAAAACAAATAAACACAGGAAAGTTTGGAAAGTGGTTTCCCAGAAAGTAAATTCCGGGAAACAAACACAGCCTTAAGTTATTTATTTAATATTAAAAAAATATAATATAATCTTTATTAATATTTTTGGATTTTGTAAACTCTTGTCCTCGATTTCTAATAGAGGGCCTAACCCCAAGAAAGGCCCACAGAGAACAAAGTTCATGTGTAATGTGGGCTTCTAGTCCAGCCCCCCAAAAAAAAGAAAATAATAATAATTATATATATATGAAAAGTGGAAAATAATTGGATAATCCTACGAAGAAGCTAGAAAAAGGGTTCGCACATCCAAAAGTAATAACCAGAAGAAGAAGAGAGGAGGTTGAAGAAGCAGTAATGGCTGTAAATTCAATCACAGCAACATTAATATCAGTCCCTTCTCTCACAACCTCGACTTCTCTTTCATTTCCTTGTAAAACAACAAAGCTCTCTTCCTTTTCTTTTAACTACAATGCCTTCAAGACGAACACCACCCTTAAACCCTCCCTTTCAACAAGTAGGGTTTTTGCTTCTCCTGAAGCTTTGGATTCTCAAACTACTCTAGACCCACTTCCAGATACCTTTGATGTACCTTATTCTGATACCTTTCAGGTCTCTGTATGTCTCTCTCTCGTAAAGTTATCATTTTTTCCCCTTTCAATCATGAAAAGTTCTGGAATTTTCTGTTCGGTTTCCCATATTGAGAAATTACTTAGTCTTACTCAATTCACTTGTGAATCTTGGATCTTGTAGGTTGAAGGTTCTGAGACACTTAGTTCTCAGCAAATCAGTATTGCTGCGGATGCAGACAAGGTAATATTTTTTTCATATTTCTATCGGCCTTATCATTTTACCTTTTTTACATTATATTGAGGAAATTAAAGAATCAGCATTGCAAAATTATGCAGCATGTATCTGTTGAGGAATTATTCTATTTACTCTATGAGTAATTTTGTGGTGTTGTATTAATATTTGGGGTAAACAAAGTAATACAACACTGAAGATATTTTATTTGAAATTTCCATTTCGATCTTGAATTCAATGTGGCTCCTTTTCATGATTCAATGTTTTCGTAATCTTATTCGTTGCTTGTTTCCATGTTGTAAAATTTACTCGCAACACATTATTTTGTGCCAAGTAAGAAGGAATGTCTCCATCCTGGTGCTCATGGTAGCTTTAGATGATATGGAGTTTATCCTGGCTGGTGTACATACTGTAAGGAATAATATGTGTACTAAATAGTGAATACTAAACTTTGGTTATTTCTGGGGGTTGATTTTATAGGCTGTTGTTTTCATAAGACTTGAGCTTTGCTCTAAATGGAAGCCTTTCTTTGATATACATGCTTCCGATTGAGAATTCTTGTCCTAATATCTCTGTCTCTGGGGTCAATTGAAGACTGAATGACCCTTCATTTTTTATGATCTATTATCTTTCCGTCCTGCACTATGTAATCACTCTTTAAAACCTAATGCCTATAGTTAAGTGTGGAGTTTTAATTTTTCTTTATGTTGCTTATGTTTTTAGATGGCACCAAAGCAGAAAATTAGAATCAAACTAAGATCTTTTTGGGTCAAATTGATCGAGGACTCCTGCAAGCAGATAATGGATGCTGCAAGGACCACCAATGCAAAGACCATGGGTCCTGTGCCGTTACCAACCAAGAAGCGCGTATACTGTGTTCTTAAATCCCCCCATGTGCACAAGGATGCAAGGTTCCATTTCGAGATCCGAACCCACCAACGTCTTATAGATATTCTGTACCCAACTGCACAAACAATTGATTCATTGATGCAACTGGACCTTCCTGCTGGAGTTGATGTAGAGGTCAAGCTCTGAAGTTAGTGATCCTTCAGTTAGGTAAACGTCATGACATTTCTTTAGTTTCTCCAAATCATTTGCTAGCTATGACTTGGCTTTTCTCCATAAACCAATATCACAGAATCCCAAGTTTTTTTGTACTACCCCCCCTTTTATTATTCGTATTGTGTGTGCAATGCTATCTCATATGAAGCATTTGACAACTTAACTCACTCACTCAGTGTTTCCTGGTTCTGACATGATTAATAATATGAATGTCACACTGTTTATTGTAGCAGAAGAATCCAGGTCTTTCTTCTCATGTCTTGATAGTTATCTCTCTCTGATAAGAGATGGAGTCTAAACTCTTGTCCAGATTACTAGTGGCAAGTGTGAAGTAACAACTGTGATGATTTTCATGTATTTGTTTCAGGGTCTTTAGCTTAAAAATATTTTCATATTTCTGACACTCTTATTCTCTGTGCCTTGCACTTAACTATGCTAGCTTCTCAGCTATGCAACTTGAACCCTATACTTCCAGCTTCTATTGTAAATCACATCTTTTGTGCTTTGTTTTATGCTGATACATTCTTTGTGGGGGTCAGTGCCTGAAACTGGAAAATGGCTGATGGCCTCCCTGCAATCATCTGCATTGCTTTGTAATTGTTGTTTTCATTTCATCTTCTCCATCACCATTCCTCTCCAAATAGCTAGTATAACAGAATATGCTCACTGGTATTGTAGCTATGGTAACCTGAGCATTTTACTCTGATTGTCGCTCACAGCATATTTACTTTCTTTTGGTTCCCTCTTCTTGTCTTAACCTTTAACAGTTCTTGATGCTTATGAAATGAATGCTGTTATACTAGGTGCTGGATTTCTTCCTAGAAGACTAAGCTAAGAAAAGTTGCTGTTTCATTCAAGGCCATGGAAGGTGACTGCATGAACAAGATTGTTAAGATCATTTACCCATCCAGCAACGGTTTCTTTTTTGTTTGGATGATTTTGTATGCAATACTATCATGTATGAAAATTCATCACTGCTGACCAGATATTCGTAAAGAAACATAGGTGTATAGAGCTTTCTGCCTGTTTCTTATGTTCTGTTTTGTGTTTTCTTTTATGCAACCCTTTGCAGCAAATGAATCAGTCAACCTCATTTAATTTTCCTCTCTGATTCAAGCTCGTAATGTCTCTTTGTATAGTGCATGCGTGCATTTCAGCCAACAGTTGTCTTCAATCTGCAAAGCATGCTGGGAATCGCCTCTTTCAGCAAACTATATATATATATATATATATATATATATATATATATATATATATATATATATATATATATATATATATAATTGTTCTCTCTATATATATATTAAAAAAACTATTGGTTAAATGTCTATTTTTTATTATTAGATTGATCGAAAACAACTCGGTCTTTTTATATTTTTAAAATATAAAAAAATGACTAAATTACTTTTACAAATGTTTCCTTTAAAACAAATTAATCTTCAGGTTTTTTTTAACCTAGAGTTTTTAATTATAATCAAATTGTTGAGGGATGATTTGATTAATAAATATAACATATAATTAAAAATATAAGTATGTTGGCACCTGCAACAACATGTGGGAGGCGTCGAGGTCTTCTAGCAGTGCACGTAATGTCTCTTAGCGCCAAATATTTTCAGCGTGTAATTGTGATCATTGCAAACATTTTCTTTATGTTGGGGGTGACATGACGTCCATGGTGGAATGGTTTGTAAACATCATTGTTTTCTTTCTTTTCTCTCTCATTTCCCTTGGAATTTTTGTTCGACATTTAAAATTTCAGAATTGTCCTTTTATTTATTAGGGTTCTAACTTTGATTCTTATTATTTTAATTTTTTTGTTCTTTGCCCTTTGTAAGATTTTTCTCGGTTTTATCTTTCTATTTCAATTTGTGTTTTTTTTTTTAATTTGGTCCTCTCTTTTGATTGTTGTTTTGGGTTTTTTTTTATTATTAAATTACCTTTTTCTTTTTAGTCTCACCCTTCAAAAAACAATTTTTAGTTCTCCTCTAAGTTATTTTTTATTTCAGTTTCGATCCTTATTGTTTTAATTGTTTGTTTTTTATCCTCTTGTATAATTGAATCCCCCCTCTCTATCGTTTTTTTTATCATTCAATATTTAATTGATTTGAAATTGGATTTCATGATTTTCTTAGATAGGGTGTTTTCAATCAAATGACCTGGGTCAAAGGTTTGAAAAATAGTTTTATGATTTTTTTTATTGAGGTATCTCAATCTGGATCACAACTTTTATGGGTTAATTAAGGTTGAATCGATATTTTCATGGAGCTGCTAAGGATTTTTAAACTTTTTTTATTATATCGTTCAAAATTTGGTTCTTTTTTCCTGTAATGGTTATCTCATTAACAAGCTTCAAATTTATTAACATGATCTAGATTGTGGGGTTTTCACCTGATAATGATTTCATCTTTCTACAAAATGATTTGTTGGGAATTAGGATTTTTAAATTTATTTCTATTTGTTTTCTATGGGGTTATCCCACTTTTTTTAATTAGATCATAAATTTATCATGCTAACCTGGGTTAACTTTGGCCAATTTGTTTTTATTTATTTTTTAATTTGATTTTATCATTTCATAATTAATTTGTTGAAATTGAACATAATTTCTTGCTGAAAAACATTTGGCCCCACAGCATAGAAATGGTACACGAATCTATAAATAAATCGCCGTGCATTGTATTTTATTTGTTAAAAACAATTTTCTTTTTATTTCGATTTATTAATATAAAAAAACAATATTTTAATATATTTATAAACAGCAGTAGGCGGTGCAAGATGTTTTTTCAATGAGATTGAGATTTGAGATGCTTACTCATCACCAGCTACGTGTTATGTAGAGGAAAAGCAAGAGTTAAATAGTAGCCCTAGCTGGCAAGTTGATTCAGAATATGTTTCAAACGTGGTTTCTAAAAAAATTCAATTTTTTTTATTTTTATTTTAAATAAATATATTTTGGTGTTTTTAAATCATTTTAATATGCTGATATTAAAAATGATTTTTAAAAAATAAAAAAATATATTATTTTAATATATTTCAACACAAAAAACACTTTAAAAAAGCTACCGCAACAACTCTCCCAAACAGACACCTCAATTATAAAGAGATTTTTATCGGAAACTGTGGAGCAGTCAAAAGAGTATTCTTGAAGTTGCCATCCATTTCGAAAAAGAAAACGAAGCGACTCTTCTGTGCCTGCTCAGTTCATCCCCCATGGAACCACATTCCAAACCAAGCTAGAACTTGACCATTTCAACCTGATCACCATTACACGTGTGTTTCATGGATTGGCACGAGCCTATATTATAAATATTATCAGAATATGCCAAGCTACCTTCTGTTTCTGGAAGATTTTCACAGCATCAACTGCATATTCCGTGAGATATCCCTTCTCGTCATCGTCCCCGTAACCGAGCGTATCGTCCTGATGATAAAGAGTTTGAGCTGTATATTATAGGTTTTGAATTCAATTCTAAAATATATGTATTTTGTAAAAATTTAGAACAATCAAAATTTTATTAGATTTACTGGACCCGAGAAACATGACTATGACTATTGGGTAGAGTTTCGTCGATAAAAACAAAGAGAAAAGACTATAAAAATTTAGAACAATCAAAATTTTAAAATTTACTAGACTCACAAAACATAATTATGACTATTAGATAAGAGTTTTGTAGATAAAAACAAAGATAAAGACTATAAAAATTTAAAACAGTCAAAAGTTTTATTAGATTTACCGGACCCGCGAAAAGGAGTTTCGTCGATAAAAACAGAGAGAAAGACCTTCCACTAGCGGGTGGGCGATGCTGGACCAGCCATGTCCATGCTTTGGAGGTGGGCAGAGGCCATCCTTCCTTCTCTCTCTCTCTCTTTTGAAGTTTATGGTCTTAAGGAGGGCTACTGCCATTATAAAAAAAAGAGAAAAAAAGAGGAGGGTATTGCTCTTCGATTTCTATAATAAATATATGACGTGTTCAATCTCTATAATAAATATATGACGTGTTCGAATTCGTTGATTTGAAAAATAGGATAATGTATTTATTTGTATTAGTTGATTAATTATAGCATATTGTATAATACCCTTTCAAGAAACTCTACATTAATTAATGCAAGCCAAGGTCAGCATAGCAAGGCTACAGTCAAGCACCGGTACGAAAATTTAATTTTTTCTTATGATAGTCAAAAAAAGCATTCCAAAATATCCTCCGAGGATCAAAACTCTACTCGGAAGATAACGCGTCTAGATTTTGGAATGAGATATTGACAGTTTTACCCTTTTTATCAATTTGAATGGAAGCCTGTATAATTTTTTTTATTATATCCTATGGTATTTGAGTAGATGGAGGCTTGTGATGCACGATAGACGACTTGATTTTATTTTATTTTATTTTTCCAATTTTTAAAATAGTACTCATGCAATGATAGTGTTTTTAAAGGACTTAAAAAAATACATCACCCAGTCATTTATTCAAATGTTTAATAAGATCGATTAATTTAATAATTTGATTATAAAAAAAAACCCCAATAATAATAAAAGAAAATCCACAACGATTAATCAGGAAAAAAACAATGATTGCCAATATTATAAACAAAAATACCCTCTAAATATTTTTTTTGAAATACCCCATTGATTTTATTTTATAGCAAAATAAAATCTAAAGAGCTCAGTTACTATCAAATTAAACGTTGAAGAACAAATTAGAAAAAAAATAAAAACAAACAAAACCTAGCTCGAATCACTCGTCAAAAATCATATACCAATTATGAAACTAGAATAATTTCCTACAAAAAAAAGAAATTAAAAAATAGAGATCAACTCTTGTGCAAATTAAATGATGAGGGTTAAATTACAAAAAATACATTGAAAACAAAGTCTCATCAACTCGAGTTAATCCAACTAGCCCCCGACCTACGACGACGAGATAAAATTTATTCATATTTTGGTTCCATGTTTGATATAAGATATAAAGAGCTCTAGAAAGCGTACTTGCAGGGTCCACGTGAGCTAATATAACTTTGGTTATTTCAGATTTTTATAAGAAATAAACGTACTAACTTAAACTCGAGATCTATTGTTTAAATTGTAAGTTCTTTATCATTACAGCAAGTTGTTTGTAAACTAACTATACTAGTTACGTAGATAAAACTCCAAAGGAAATCTTTTGGATTGGAGATAAATAAAAGGATGGTAATTATAGATTATTTTTTTTTTGTTTCAATAGCTCTAAGAAGTTAGTTTAATATTTAATAATGTTTGTTTTCTCCTTTATTCTCTAGGAAAAAAAATATTAAATTTCTTAAAGAAAGCGGAGGATAAAAACTTAATCTTAACTGAATATGTCTGCTATCGTGGGATAAAAATAGATCCTTCGATATATGCTGCAAAATATTATTCGGATTTGTTTATATATATATATATATATATATATATATATATATATATATATATATATATATATATATATAATAATAATAATGAATGGCCGACTAACTAGCCTAGCATCGACGCATCGACACTCCTACGGGTCACGTGACAAGACAATGACAATTATATGTAAATACTAATTAAATACAAGCATCTATCATGGACCATGCACCTTTTTCATTATTTTCGTTTTCTAACCCCGCAAATATATAACTATTTAATAAATAAACTAAAACATTGGGATGTATGTTTTTTTCACTATAAATTATTAAGATAAATAAATATTAAGACCGGTTAAAATTGTTTTTTTAAATATTTTTTTATTTAAAAATACATCAAATGTTTTATTTTTTAAAAACTATTTTTTATATTAGCACATTAAAATGATTTAAGAACACAGAAAAAATAAAATTATAACAAAAATAAACTTTTCTTTTCGAAAACCCTTTTTAAATGGCTTTCCAAACATTTGAAAGGCAATGGGTGTGGCAAGATACACAATGTATTGGCAAAATGATTTTACGACAAATAAAATAACAATTTATGCAAATGCCATTACTGTAAATATTAGAAGTAGTCAAATTTAACGAGTCCTCCTAATTTACTCCCTTCAAGAACACACTATAATTTATCCCTCAAGCTGATATTAATGTTAAAATACATATATTCTATATAACAAGAGAATAATTTGTGTATGGCTCCCCTCAAAATTAATGTTACTTAGTGATTTTTTATCCTTTTAATTTAGACTTCTATATTTAGATTCTAAACTTTTAATATATATATATATATATATGTGTGTGTGTGTGCGTGTGCGTGTAGTTCCAAAGTTTTGAGAAATAAATGAAATTCAGGAGAAAAGAGAAATTAGTTAATTGACTATATTTATATCATAAAAAAACTATTTTTGGTGTCAATAATTGTTTTTTGGATGCAAGGAAACTCCACCTCCTGGAAAACGTATTTTGGTGTCAATAAATTATTTCAAATTATTACCAAAAAAAAATATTTCAAATTTATTTTATTGGCATTTAGAGTTTTTTTTTAAATCTTCACTTTTTTAAAAGCACAATAAAATGACTAAACTACTCTTAAAAGAAAATTTATTTAACTTGTATCCAATTTATATATATATATATATATACAATCAATTTGACAAAGCAAAAAATTATTATTTTAATAAAAAAATATTAAGAAAAACTGACTGGTGCGTGATTGCTCCCCATAACAAGTGAGTTGTGTCTGTGAGGAACCACCTAACAATTAACAATGGCTTCATAGTTTAATACACATATGTTTCCGTTAATTAACATTATTTTTTGTAGTTTATTAAAATATTGCTTGTGCATCTATCTTTTGTATTTTACTAGGAAGATCACCTTCCAGCTTTAGTAATTATCATTTTACTACTTATTTCTTTATATATTTTTGAATTTATTATATTAAATATTTGCATTTTTTAATTAACAAGCTCTGTGATTAAAAAAATATAAAACGGCAATGTCACTTTGTTTTTATTTAAAAATCAACTTTGAATCATTGCAGCGGCGTAGCATGATTGTAGTAATCAATAATATTCACTAGCAAATGCAAATTAGGTGTGGAAAAACATTGTAGACATGATTGTCCCTGTATCTTTGCCGTTCACACCTACAAATACTGCACGGGCTATTAGGGGTAGTTGAGTCTTCTTACAAAAAATATTAATCATTATTAAATTAATTAGGCATAAACTTTTTTTCTTTCATTAATGCAACAACTAAAATACACTTAAAAACAAGAATTTTAAAACTGGCATCCAAGTTTTTCACAAAGTTTTTTTTTTTAATTATCAAGTAAGTTGAATGACAATTTGATATTTTGTTAAATTTATTTTTCTTTTCAATTTTATTCTTTAATGAGAAATAAAATTTATTTTGTATTTCAATCTTAATCCTTATTTTTTCTAATGATATTCCTTTTTAATCTTTTCATATAATTTACAAATTACATCCTACAATATTCAATTAATTTAGAAATAAACTTTATAGTTTTTTCATATAAAATACTTTTAATCTAATAATCTAGATTACACGTTTAAAAATTAATATAAATTGATATTGTTTTTTTTTCTATATATATATATATATATTTATAATTAAACATATTACTTAAAAAAATTAGTTCAAATGCAAAAATAAAATTATTTAGAATTGTGCAATTTAATCTAAAAAAACACAATTAAAATGATTTTTCTAAACAAAATTATGAACATATATAATATTACAAAATACCATCATTAATCTCACAAAATCATTATATTTTTTTATTGCTTTGAAATTGTAAGATAAACATATTAAGAGACTCCTCGTAAAATTTTTATCTCAATCTAATGGTCGGATTAGAAGATGCAATTGTTATTGTAAAATTATTTATTATTTAAAAAAAAATACAATTTGACCGAAACGAAAACGGGTGAAATGAAATTGAAATATTTCAGATAATATCTTGTCAAAAAATCAAAATAAATACAATGACATTTTATCTGTTTTTTTAATTGGTATAAAATGTGTGGTGAAAAATAAAATGAAAGTGGGTTCTGGAAGGTACAAACCAATGTTAATTTCTACTTGTTTGACATGAGGAGAGAAATGGAAGTGGTAGTGGGTGGTGGAACCGTTCATGAGAACAGATTGAGTGCACTTTTGGGCATAGAAAGGTCAAACTATAATGAAAAAAGTATACTGTTCATGACGTAATCAGTTACATATCAGCTGAATGAATGGGCCCCGAGAGGGTCCCACTGTTACCAATTGTGGTGCCGTTTCCCTCGAATATATCTTCTGTGCATGTGATCGTGACACCCCACCTCATCACTGACGTCACCACTCCCTTCGTGACTGACTTGTCAAACCTCCTTTACTGTAGGAAGTAAAATCATCTAATTTTACATCCTTTTTTCTCTTTTATTTATTTTAAATTCCCAGCTATGTTTTTGAAGATTGTTTTTTTTTAAAATTAACATTAACATCTAAAAATATAAAAAAAATCAAAAAAATTAATTTAAAATAATTTTGTTTTCAAAAACATATATGAAAGAATTTCAAATCCAAAATAAAAAAATTTCAAGGGGTGATGTTGAAACTTTAAAGACTATAAAGATAGCATTGGACGATTTTAACCTATAGGGGATAAAAAATGAAATATTATTGAATTTATTGAGACAAAAACAACATTTATCCCACAAATCAAGATCATAGGCATCATCGTACATACATGCATGTGATCTTACATGAAATCAAGATGAAATATTCGTAGCCTATGTGATCTTATTGCGTGCGAGAATCGGTGGAGTCATTTCTTTTTACTTGTTAACCTTAACCAAGCCTTGAGTGGTCGACAAACCTACTTTTTCCTTCATTAAAAAATTGTTTATTTTCTCAGTGTGTTTATATTTTTTTAATATATTTTTTTTTAAATCAATTCCCATTATAATTCCAAAAAATATTTAGAAGATCATTGAACCATGTCCATTAAAAATTCCAAGCGGCAAAATCCAACACTTTACGAAAGATATAATTTTCCCTGTTCCTTTCTTTATCCATAATAAAAAAAAATAAAATAAAAATAAAAATAAAAATAAAAATAAAGCCCTTTTGATTTCCATTCCCATGAAAGTTCTGGTCATAGCTCCTCCTCCCCTATATAAGACTTTCCCCCCCTTCTCGCTGGCCTCAAACCTCCACTCTTATTTCAACAGCACGATTGTCTTCTTCAATCTCTATTTAAGCCTCAAACTTCATTTCCATTACCACCACCATAATATCATATCAATGGCTGCTTGTATTGACACCACACGAACAGACACCTCTCAACTTTCTCGCAATCCAAACAGGTCTCAATCAGATGATCAAGCCTACAACTATGTGAAGTTTTGCAGGCCTCCTCCTGTTCCTTGCACGCCCTTTTCCAGGAATCACACAAAAACCACCAACAAGCCTGCTGTCGTTGATGATTTTGATCAGCAGAATAGCTTGTGGCGTATAATGAAAGAAGAAGCAAGGGTAGATGTTGAGCAGGAACCAATACTGTCCAGCTACTACTTCACCTCCATTTTGTCTCAAAAATCATTAGAAAGAGCGCTGGCTAATCTTCTCTCAATAAAGCTGAGTAATTCCAGTCTTCCTAGTACCACCCTTGTTGACCTGTTTGCAGGGGTCCTTGAAGAGAGTCCCGAAATCATTCGAGCTGTGGTGGAGGATTTGAAGGCTGTAAGAGAGAGAGACCCTGCCTGCGTGAGCTTTGTTCACTCATTCTTGAACTTCAAAGGTTTTCTAGCATGTCAAGCACACAGAGTGGCGCACAAGTTATGGTCACAGGGTAGACAAGTTCTTGCTCTACTGATACAAAATAGAGTATCTGAGGTTTTCGCAGTCGATATCCATCCCGGCGCAAAGATGGGTCACGGAATATTATTTGATCATGCCACCGGAGTAATTGTTGGAGAGACGGCTGTGATCGGAAACAACGTGTCAATTTTGCATAATGTGACTCTAGGAGGCACAGGGAAGGCGTGTGGAGACAGGCATCCAAAGATCGGCGATGGGGTGTTGATCGGGGCCGGAACTTGTATTCTGGGAAATATTAGGATTGGCGACGGGGCCAAGATCGGGGCTGGCTCGGTGGTGCTGAAGGACGTGCCACCTAGAACCACTGCTGTTGGGAATCCAGCTAGGTTGATTGGAGGGAAGGAGAATCCAATTAAGCTCGACAGGATTCCTAGTCTCACCATGGATCATACTTCGTTTATCGCTGATTGGTCTGATTATGTTATATAGATGACTTTTCTAGTTTACATATTCTGAGATTCTGTTTGTTGGTTGTTTTTGTGAGTGAGAATTGAAGTTCTCCAGCTATTAGCAAACAGAACAGGGCCTGTTCTAAATCTAATCTTATGCTCTGATATATAGTATATGTGTTGCCTTGTAACATGGTATTCAAGAGGAGTTCTTCTCCAAGTTTGAATACAATCAGTCTATGTTTCTGTTACCTCCAGCCAATTCTCTTCCAATTTTATTGATTTACACACTCAAGTCTGCATTTCTGTTTCTGGAAAAACCTTCCCAGATTTGTTGACTGCAATGTTAGGAGGTTGTATCAGTGAGACAATAGTTCTTGAAAGAGTTGTATTTGGAGGAAGGTCTGGTCCAGTTACAAGCTGCAACGTTGAGATGAAGGGGGCTGACAAAGTTATATATGCTCCGGGATAAGGATCTGTCACTTCCGATGAGACTTGGTCCGGGATAAGCACGGCGCGGCACGGCTGCTGTGGGAGGGAGCTAAGGCCTGTGACAGAGCTTCAAGATCTCAGCAGATCGGAGCCTCCGGATAAATTCATCCTCCGTGGTCCCTTTACCACTTATCTGGTTCTCTACCACGTCACCGCCTGCGAGACTTGACCGAGAAACATGACCTCTTATGCACCTGCAACTCGCCCAAGTTCGGACACATTGATATCTTGATTTGCTTGTTTTTATGCATTAACAACGTTTTCTAAATTATTTTGCATTGTTAATATTAAAAATAATAATAAATTATTATCTTAATATATTTGAAAACAAAAAACTTAAAACGCCGCCAAGAAACAGAAGAAAATCATCATGATATCAACTTTGCTTAATATCCTTGCCTCATGATAAATAATTTAAAATTTATATAGAAATTTTCAGTTCAAGTCAAAATCAGTTTTGAGATAATTAAGATTTTATTTGTTCATGAATAAAAAAAAACTTTACTCAATGGCCCCATCTCCTTGCAGCACAAATAATCTCTTACAAACTGTATAGACACAGCGACATCAACATAATAATAATAATAATAATAATAATAATAATAATAAAAAGCTGCTTATTTTTCGATGTTACTGATGGATTGAATAAGTTTTATCGTTAACGTTACCTGGAACTTAGGATGATCCAACACGTTCACCCACACCCCGTCCTAAATATCCGCAGAATGAACTGTTAATTTAAGTTATTGATGTAGAAACTTGGACCGAGCTCGCTGTAGAAATAGCTTATATAATTCCAAAGCTTGAATTATAATTTTTTCTATGTTGTTCTGATCGAGACGACAACTGATATATATTGTTTATTACAGGACTTGCCATTCGGCGATACCAACAAATATAATTAAGACATAAAAAATGTCATGCTCTGGCCACTAGCTGTATTAAAAAGCTCTTTAAGTAATTATGGGATTCCATCGAGATCTCTTAACCATCCATTCTTACATGCTAATCTTGTACAGGTTAACAGAAATATATGTTAACAGAAATATATTAGCTTCTCAAATGAAATCTACTATAAGATAATAAAATAAAATAAAATAAAAAACACTAAGTAGTATTTATGTTTTTTTTTAATTAGAACGATATATTTTGGTTTCAAAATGTTTTAATATTTTTTTTTAGGTTTAATTTTTTTTGGAGATGGGTCTGACTGATCTATCTGTGTTTGACCCAATTCAGGCTCGTATGGTCACTAGCTAAACCTAGTTTCTATGAAGGTAATTAATTTTGTCATTACATGCAATACATGCAATGACAACAATGTACACCAAAGAAGAAGAAGATGAATAAAATAGGGAGGCTACCTAGAAAGGTGGTTATTGTTGTTGGGAAGATTATGCGCAACTGCCAGAGCTAATTGTATCGCTAAAGGGAAGAAATAATAGATGGAGAGAGATGGAAATAAGAAGGAAACTAGGGATAAAGATGATATTTTTCAACCTCGAGCTCTTATTTCTTGATGCTCAAGGCATGAAATTCTCTTTTATTTATAAATGATAAAAAGGGGTAATATTATCTTTATCGAGGTAAAACTTTAGCCCTAATTCAATATGGAAAGATCCTAATTGTTGGCTCAAAGTGATTATTATGAACTATCAAATTAATTTATTTTACTATAAGATGACAAAAGGTTCATCTATGAACACTTTATGTATTATTTATGATTAAAAATCATTTTTTCTACTTCACGCGACAATTCTTAAGTATTTGATATTATATGTGATTATTATATTTGTAAGAAATGTGTATAAACTTAAGAGAAGTAAGAGAATACATAAATATGAAGTGATTTTACTGGTTAGAAATGAAACAATAAATGATGTTTTAACTGTATGAACTTATTATTCAACTATTCAAATAAGGTTGATACTATTACTTGATAATTGTTATTTTGTTTCAATATTTTCTAGAAACATTATATTTATTTCTTATTTAGCTTTGAATAGATCTAAATTTATTATTGAGGGAAAATGTTGTCATTTTTATAATAATAATAATGTTTATTATGTATTTTTATTTATATAAATTGTTTATATATAATTGAAATGTTCATTTTCTAACATAAATAGAAAGATGAATGAATTAGATAATCATATCCATCATATTTATGACAATGTATACTAAGCTATATAAATGAAACAATAATCACTAAGTTACATAAAAAAAAATGTATTGTGATTTGTTTTATCAATCACATGATAATTATAAAGCTTCTTTATTTGAGTAAGATCAACAAAACATTATTTATGGAAACGAGTGAAAAGAACTAATAAACTTTTTGGTCTAATATATATATATATATATATATATATATAGTGGCAATTTGTAATATATATGGAGACACATATTTCATCGTAACTATTGATGAGCATTTTAGATATGTTTATGTGTATTGGAAGGTTTAGATAATTCATAAACAAATCTAAAAAATAGAGTATGACGACACTTTAATTATATTAAGGTAGAGAATATTTGAGTTAAAATTTTTAAGTTTATCTAAAAGAGAATAAAACTCTCTCACAAATAAACACTTATTAGAATACCATAACATAATAAAGTTTTTAAAATGATAAATTTTACCATATTGGATATGATGTGATCCATGATGAGCTATGCAAAATTTTAACATTCTTTCTAGAGCCATGTCCTAAAAACTACTACTTACTTTTTAAATAAAAGTTTGATTAAAATTTATTGATAATACTTTATATGAGATGTGGAAAGGTAGGAGAAGAATTATCATACTTAAATATTTAGGGATGTGATGATTATGTGAAACGTATCATATCAGAAAAGTTAGGAGCTAAGTGGGATACATCAGAATTTTTGAGATATCTAAAATAAATTATTGGATATTATTTCTACCATCCCTATCGAGGAAAGACATTTGTCTCAAAACATGTACCTTATAAAATAAAGAATCTTTTATTGAAAGAATCAATAAAAATAAATTAAAAGTTGAAGAAGTTTAAGAACCATGAACTAACATTCAAATAGAACCACCCAAAGCCTAAAGCTATAACATTGAATGTATAACTTGAAACTCAAGTAACATCACAACCTCATAGATCTAGCATGAAAGCTCATCAATAAATTAGATATGGAATTATCATAAAAGCTACAAAAATGATGAGTTTGCTCATGTTTAATAAGCCTACTAAATATGTACAAGCTATACCTTTCTGCAAAATAGCCCGAGATAATGAAATCTAAAATAGATTCCATGTACACCAAACATGGTTTAGACTATGATCAATCCACCTATGGGACAAACACCTATTTGATGTAAGTGAGTCTTTAAAATGATAGGCTAATATGGGTGGTAATGTGCAAATGAACAAAGCCAAACTAATAACAAAATGATTATGGACAAAGATAATGAGTTGACTTTGAAAAAAAAATCTATTGGTAACTATATTAGAATCTATAAGAATTATGTTTGTTATAATTGCATACCATGATTATAAAATTTGAAAAATAAATGTAAAAAACACATTATTGAATAGAAAATTTAATGGAAAGTTGTATATAACACAATTTGAGGGATTTTGAATAAACTTTTTTTGCAAATAAAATATGCAAGTTATAAAAATTAATTTTCAAAATTAAGCAAACTGCATGGAGTTTGGATTTCTATTTTGATGAGATAAATAAAAAGTTTGATTTCATAAGAAATATGGATGAGCCTTATATATTCAAAGAGTTAAAATTTATATAAGCCATAAATTATGGACAAAGATAATGAATTGACTTTGATGAATTTTTTGTTGTTGCTAACTATGTTAAAACCTATAGGGGGTTATGCTTGTTGCAGTTGTATATTATAATTATAAAATTTGACAAATGAATGCAAAAAATACATCATTGAATGGAAATCTTCATCAAGTGGTGTATATAACACAACCTGAAGGTTTTGAATACAAGAGATTCATAACTAAGTATGTAAGCTATGAAACAATCATCTTTATGGACTTAAACAAGCTGTAATAATTTATAATTTCTATTTTGATTAGAAAATTAAGTAGTTTATATAAAAGTTTAGTGTGAAATGGAGTTGCTTTCATAATGCTATATGTAATTGAAATGCATCTAGTTGGAAGCAACATATATTTAATCTATTTAATAAATATATAGTTGTACAAGAGTTCTTTCACGAAGATATGGAAGAAACCTATACACTCGAATTAAATATATAAAGATAGATCTTATAGGTTGCTTGGATTGTCCCAATGAAAATACATAAACAATATGTTAAAGTAACTTATAATGAAAGAACTCATGAGATGATACTTACCTATTTTATACAAAAGATGCTTTAAATATTGGATTCATAATATATGTGATGTTATGTATCTTGTACATGACATCATATATATGATGGGTTCTATATACAAGACCAAATATATCTTATACCCTGAGCATAATTAATAGATATCAATATGATCCAAGTGAGGTTAATGAAAAATAGTTAAAAATATTCTTAAGTAATTAAAAAAAAGAACTAAGAAGGTATTTTAAGTGTATAAAGGAGATTAACTTATAGTTCATAATTTTCCAAATGCTAATAAGATGCTGATGATATGGAATCCTTGTTTATATATATTTTTACTCTAAATGATGGTGTTATGAGTTGAAAGATTTTATGAACAAGAGACCATAATAAATTCCACAAGTAGTAGAGTGCATTTTTTGTGTCTAGGGCACCAATAAAATGTTGTTTTGATTTTGAGGTTTTTGTCATGGATATATGAGTGGTTCCAAGTATTATTGATCCAATAATTTTGTACTAAGATAACAATGAAAGCCATCATATCAACATAGAAATCAAAGTGTCATCAATATTTCAAATATATACTTAGACAATACCATTTCATTAGATAAATCATAAAAAAATTGTAAGAAAATAAAGTGAATACCCATTAAAAAGGATCTTTGTTGATCCTCTCACTAAGGCATTATCTCATATGAAACTAGATTTTTGATATGGAGTTATATGATGTTAGATACATGAGCAATTGAATTTAGTGCAAGTGAGAGATTATTAGTGTATATGCATTGCACCCAATCAGATGGTTACATATGATGCTAGTTTTATTTATTATAAAATATATATTTTATTTTAAAAAAAAACATTTTTTTATATTTAATATTGATTTATATTTGATTAATAAGTCTAGAGAAAAGATAAAATAATTATGAAAACCAAAGAATATTAATTAGAACCATTAAGACTAATAAATATTATAGTTTTTTACCTTTATGAAAAAATAAAGTATTCTTATATGCTAATGCGTGAAGGATACTTGGAACTAATATGTAGGTACTTATAAAATGATAAGTATATTGAACTGGTTCTGTATGAGGATTTTGTATGAAGATAATGTCCAATATCTATGAAAAGATACACATGAAAATTATACAAGTAATCCTTAGACTTGAGATTACTCTGTTATCTTAATTTAGGAATACTAACTTTTGATCTTGACTTCATGTTGCCTTAATCAAAGGTGATAAATGGATAAATATTGAGGATACTATAAACTCTATGAAATTATTTAAGTACTTAATAGATAATTCACCACCCTAAGTAAATTATAAAAAATAAACGTTTCAAATTTTCAATAACAATATAGGTTGTGAAATATTTATGCAAGTTAGAATGAGACTTAAAAATAATTTCAATATTATTTAAAGAATTAATGGCAAGGTAAAATATAACATATCAATAAATTTAATTATTATGAAATGGTTAAAAACAAGGAAAGCAGTTGCCACTTGGTTTTATGATTAATAAAAATCTTAACTGTTTTTTAAAGATTTTTGGGTAAGACGATGATTATGCTATAAAAAGGATGAAAATCACTATAAAACATGATAAATAAGGTAAATTGAATTGTTGTTTGATTTTAATATTAAAAATACATATGATGCATACATGTTAATATTTTACCAACACTAAATACTTATGTTTTTATTCTTATCCAATATCTTCTATGTAATTTTTTTTTATCATTTTATTAGATAATATTGGTTCCAAGAAATTTATTTATTTATTAAATACAATTGAGTTTATGGCTTATTTTACAAGATTAGATATCTACACATATTAACTCTTTAATTTAGTCTTTAGTTAAATATCATTTATTTTTTACTTGATTTTCACATAAAATGATAACATTTTTTTTTAGATATGTTCAACATTGCATAATTTTTTTTATTTGAATTTATTAAGTCTCTTTTGTGTATGTTTATTTCTCTTATTGTTTGATTAAATAAAAAAATTGACTCTAATAAACAAAGTTTCTTAAACACAACCGGCTACATGATTTATATTGCAAGATTAAATATCTTGATTTATAAATATCTCTTGATTTTTTCTAGTTTACTCTTTATTTATTATTAAAGATTTTTTCTTGCATTTTTTGCACAGAATAGTTTTCAATTTATTTAATTAAATACATGCATAAACTTTTTGATTTTACATTAGCTACATAGAACATTAAAGCAATCACCCTGGTTAGTATATTTATAGATTAGATTAGTGCCCGTTTGAGACAGCGTTTCAAACGTTGTTTAAAAAAAAATCAATTTTTTTTCCATTTTAAATGAATATATTTTGGTGTTTTTAGATCATTTTGATGTGCTGATGTAAAAAATAATTTTTAAAAAATAAAAAAATATTATTTTAATGTATTGCAGCATAAAAAATATTTTAAAAAGCTACCGCAACCGCTCTCCCAAATAAAAAGAAAATGATTCAAAGAGTTGGAGAAGAGATTTGATGGTGTCATTTGGGTAGAAATCATTTGACAGTAGATATGGTTAAATAAATGTAGCCCTATGTAGGTCATGTCTGCCATGATATAGCTTCCGCATTGGCAGATTTTTCAGAGCTCCATGATTGACTCTGCGTGTATTTAACTTGAATTTCTTTACTTATCTATTAAATTTTGGGATCTCCTCCTGTTCATGTTCATCGTAAACGAAGACCTCATCGTATCGTGACAGAAAATATTTAACAATAAAGAAGGGAGTTTCTTAGTCAAAGAAAGGATGCTAGGGTCTTGTCAGATCTGATTTTCTTAGTTAGTAATTAATGATTCTTCTAATTTAAGAATATCATAGATTTTTTGCATTAATTGTTCATGTAAAACAAGAAATCTAAGCACCCCAAGTCAAGAAAACTTAAAAATTAACTCTACATTCAAATGAGATTTTCTAATTTATTTAGGATCTTTTCAGGGATGGCAAATCTTATTTGGTTCTCTACCTCATCACCGCCTGCGAGACTTGATCGAAAAACATGACCTCTTATGCACATGCAACTCGGCCAAGTTCGGACACATTGATATCTTGATTTGCTTGTTTTTATGCATAAAAACGTTTTCTTAACTTATTTTGCATTGTTAAATATTAAAAATAATAATAAATTATTATCTTAATATATTTTCAAAACAAAAAACTTAAAAATGCTGCCAAAAAAAAGAGCTGAGCAAGTGAAGAAAATCATGATATCAACTTTTTGCTCAAAGGCTTCATCTCCTGTAAAAATATCAATGGCAATCTTACAAGATCTTTATAAACTCTGATCTAATTAAAATATTAACATTTGTGATTTTTAAATATGGGTTGGACCTGGCCATTCAACTAGGCTGACCCAACCTAGTTAGGCCATAAGATGACCCAACAAGCTTTTTTTTTTTTCTTTTTTAGATGGTCTGACCCATCTATTTGTGTTTCACCCAACCCAACCCAAGTCATATAATCACTGACACGACCTAGTTTCCATGAAGTTAATTAATTTTTCATTATATGCAATGACATTAATATATAATAGTGAAGATGAAGAGGAATAAGAGAGGGAGGCTACCCGGCAGAGAAGAGGTGTTTATTGTCATCGGGAAGGTTGAACACGGTTGTCGGAGATATTGGCCTCGCTTGAGGGGAGAAAAAAATAGAGGGAGAGAGACAAAAATAAAGATGAAAATAACAATTTGGGCTCTTATTTCTTGATACTTAAGTGCCTGTTTGGTATTGAGGTACAAATCAAGGTTTGAAAAAAAGCAATTGCTTTGTCGTTTGGTTACATAAGAAAAAGCAGGTTTTATGGTCATGGGACCCACCCAAAATATTAACAAAACGTAAGTTCACGGAAGGCAGCAAAAGACTGCTTTCCGTGCAGTGAGTCTCCTGGGAGAGACAATTGAAATCTGCGGCTCATGTTGGGGGGCTGGGAGATAATAAATATATATTAATATATTAATATTAAATATATTTTAAAATTAAAATATTTTAAAATTTAATTAAAATATAAATAATGTTTACATAATATATGTATATTAATATAAAAAATATATTTTTAATATTAAAATAATTTAAAAATTGCATTTTATCCAAAACAAATATTTGTTTTTTTCATGAATTATTAATTATATTTTATTGTTATGATTATTAATATATAAAATTTAAAATACAATTTCTATATATATATATATATATATATATATATATGTGTGTGTGTGTGTGTGTGTGTGTGTGTGTGTGTGTGTGTCTTTTAAAGTAATTTCAAATGTTGACAGCAATATGAAAAACATAATAACCAAACACACAAAACTGCTTTTTTTTCCAACCTCAAACTCAACCACAGTTTTAACCAAACACTTCACTGCTTATTTTGAACCACAATAAAAGCGTTTTTTATAAAATTGTTTTTTTTCAACCTCAACCACAACAGCAACCGCAATACCAAACATACCCTAAGGCATGAAATTAACCCCTCATTTATAGATGATAGAAAAAGGACAATATTGTCTTTATTGAGATAAAATTCCATCCATTGATTCAATTCGGAAGGAACCTAATTATTGTCTCAAAGTGACTGTAATAACTCATTTCTGGGTTATTCCCAAAATATACTTGAAATAAAAAAAAAAGAAAAAAAAAAGGTTGTCGAGGTGTAAAAAATAAAGTAAAAAAGGTTGTTGTGGTGAAAAAAATAAAGTTTGAAATCTTTGACATCTTCGAGAGCCCGATCGAAACTTTATTATGCCCAAAGCTAAAGGAAAAAACCATGCTAAAATAAATTATTATCGGATAAATCTATATAAAAATTAAATTGAAAAACATAATTATATTTTTAATAGGCCAATTTGATTTAATCAAGGACAAAATTAAAGTTTAATCATGTTTAAGAATTAATTTAGACTTAATTAAGTGTAATGACTTCATTATACTTTAAATTTCTCAAATTCATTTTATTAAGGGCTTAGTTAGTGAAAAATTATACTATTCATTTTCTTCCCTAAAATTCTGCCGAAAATCCTCATTTGGTACCAACTTTGCACATGCATTTAATGCCTTTATTCTTCATTAAATTTGACAAAAACATGCACGAAATTGTTCCTATGATTCTCTACTATATCAGGGTATGGTCCATTATGGCTGATTAACACCACACATGTGATGGTTCAACCTCAAAGTTGACAACTAAGGTAGCCTAATGGAGTCGTCAAATTTGATAACTCATGACACCTACTTTGAGTCAATGGTTAGGATGATTATAATTTGAACCAATGACTATAATTTAACCCATGTATATACAATATTACCCGTTTTCACCAGCTATAAATAGATGCAAAATTGGGGGGGGGATCGAAGCCACAGTTGGGAAGAAACCATTCAAAAACCCATATTCCCCTACCCCAATTCTGGCAAGCACTTCAACTTCTCATATGCACCACCTCCGACGATGTCGACAACTCCTTCAACCAACCAAATTCTTCCTTGCAACACCATTAACAATTTCGGCCACCGCGTGCCGCCGAAAAAGAAAGGTAAGCCCTCTATTTTTCTAACCTAAAAGCACCAACTCAACCAGCTTAAGTGAACAGTGCAAAGTGAATTAATTCAATTTGCAGTGTTCACTTGGCTGCTATTTCTTTGAAGAAACAACAAAAATCAATTTTTTTTTTCATATTTCATGATTTTTGTGATTTTATTGTATATTTTTCTATCAATTTTTGTTTAATATAAGTTCATAGATTTATGTTGAAGTATACAGAGTTGCTATAAAAGTCTGATTTTTCTCTGAAAGTTGTGAAAAAAATCTTATTTTAAAATATAAAAAATGTGTTTTGTTTTTATGCATATGACAGAATTCTATAACATTTTTTAGAATATTTTCATAGAACAAAAAAAATGCATATTTTCTTATATTTTAAAATGCAATATATATATATATATATATATATCGTATTCAGTTTATAATTATCCGTAGATGTCATCCCAAATATAAAAATTCTTTCACCAAATATTTTGTTAATATTTTTAGTTGTAGATTTTCATATTTGGGATGATAAACTACACTGTAAAATACACCATTAGATATTAAAATACAATAAATACATTGCTAAAATTTGGACCGTTTGAATAGTTAGAGTTTTGACCCAATGAGGTAGAGACTCTCTCATGAAGAGAGATCTACTTTGAAAACTTAGAAAAGACCAACAAATAAAAATTTTACCTAGAAAGAGAATCACACAACAATCCAGCTTACCTTAGGTAAAGGTGCACTGAGGGTGACACGTCTTCCTTTTTTACACAACAAGTTTTCTTACCTGGACTCTCGCGATACCATTAAGTTTTATAATGAGATTAATACTAGTGCACTGAGGGTGACGCGTCTTCCTTTTGCACAACAAGTCTTCTTACCCGGACCCTCGCAGACCATTAAGTTTTATAGTGAGATTAATACTAGGTGATGACTTCTAAAAATTATAATTATTATTTTTATGGTATCAATCAACAAGTGAGAACCATACCGAGCTATGGTTGAATGTCAAGAGATTCCCACATATTAAATGCACATTCTGAAGTATCCCCATGTGCCTTCTTGTTGGGTTAATGAGGAGAAAAATGAATAATAACTAAACAACACGTGAAACTTCTTGGACTAGTACTACAATAAAGGAGCTTGATAGTGAAACTTTTGTAAATTATCTCATGCCCAACACTCTTTAATTTACTAATCATGTTAGACATGACAATAAGATGTTGTCTCATCGTCTGATTTTGGCTTATATTGTAACCATCAAATTTCAGGATTAACTCACGAAGTCAAATGATGGAAGTTCCTCCATACCGAACCTTCATTGCATCCCAAATTTTACTTGGGCTTAATGATGCCTTTCAAAATACAACATGCTATCATTTCTCATGATGCTCAACATATCAAAATATGAGCTACATGATCTTTGCAGTTAAGCCTATGTTGGGGAAGGTTTGGTTGCTTCAGGTTCAATCTTTGGTTGTGTGATTGTTTTTAGTATTTCTTACTCTTCTAGGAGATACTCAATCATACAATGCCAAACATCATAATTTTTTTCACCTAGTTTGTCTTCATGGTTTAAATCAATAATAATACTATTACATGCAATCATATCTGACATTATTGACATTAATTATAAATATTAGTATCTCGG
Source organism: Salix viminalis (assembly GCA_029228465.1). NCBI lineage: Eukaryota > Viridiplantae > Streptophyta > Magnoliopsida > Malpighiales > Salicaceae > Salix > Salix viminalis. The sequence goes on along the minus strand of CM055441.1, from coordinate 22,074,345 downwards.
TACATATAAATAAAATTTATTGCCCCTCCATTAAAATTAAACAAATAATAATCTAACACATACCATATTAATGAAAATAATGTTAAACACTTAAATCAATTTGTATTTGTATGGTTCAATTATTATTGAAAATCTAAATGAGTGCAAAGATTATAGTGATTAGTTTCAACTAACAACTCCAAGTTCATCATGCTCAAACCATGGAATAAATTTAATGGTAGCATCCAAACAACCTGCGCTTCTTCCCGTGCATCGTATACCCTTTATGACATACTAACATTCTCTCTCAAGCAGCATTTCATCAGTGAGATTGTTGGAATCTACAGGATTCCAACTTCCAATGATAGTCAGACAAACATTCATTCATTAGTTAATCTAAGAACAACTAACATTTGATATTGCATGTAGAACTTGTAAATATAATCACTAATGCATGAAACAAAAAGCATAACAACTACAAAGAGGTTTGAATCGGAAAATGCATAATCCATCTTAAACCCTAGGGTTAACCCTCTGCTTATAACCAATCTACGTATCCAATGATACATATAATCAATGTGCTCTAGAATTTTAAGAGTAAGATTCATGGTATAACCCAACAAATAATCAATTTGTTGTTGCCTATCCACTACAACAATAATTTCAAAAAGCACATAAAAATTATAATCAATATTTAATTAACATGCATGTACTGATAATATTGAATTAATATTTTAAAAACTAAAATCCAAAAGCACGTAATTGTTTGGTGGCAATGTTAAATGAATGGCAGTTACTTAACTGCCATCTCAAGACATTTTTTTTTACGTTCAATAAACTATAAAGTTCATGCTTTACACAATTATTATTATAATAGTTTTGTGATCGTATGTACAAAAGTGGCACATAGATTTTCTAATAGATCACTTTGAAAAGACATATACATCACATATATGTTAATTAATGTTGAAAGCACACAATTTTTTATTCTTGCTTTGCACAATTATTATTATAAGTTTTATGATCAAAGCATGATTATTATCAATTAACATGCACCCGTTTATTGTAGGAACAATAATTCATATGAAAAGAATTTTTAAATACACAACCGATAGTATTTAATTAATATTCATGTATTTATTGTAAGAAAATATTTCTCATAAATGAATTATTTAATTATAAAATTTTATGATCTAGGTTTTAATACCAACATAGATTTCAATAAACAAAAAAGAAAAACTTACTTTTGATTTGAAAATTTATTTTCTTGTCCCAAACTTATTTGCTTCATTGCAACTTTGATTGCTAGAACCAAACAAAATATTTCTTCTGAGCATTGAATTTATTATATATATTTTAGATAATGAATTGTGTTTTTTTCTTCCATTTTGGTTTGAAAAAAAAATTCAACCAAATAGTCTTTGTTTAGAAATTTTCAGTTCTTTTATTTTATATTTTCATGCTTATATTCTAAATTTATTTTTTTAGGTGTTAGTTCTTAAGTTAAGTTTTGAGAGAGAAAAGAGAAAATCATTGAAATTAAGGACGTGGTCAATTGACTACATCTAGACCATAAAAAAAACTAGTTTTGGTATGAATGAATTTTTTTAACAAGAGAAAGTATTATTGAAGTATCTCACATAAAAAGTAGATCAATGTTAAATAATAATGTTTTTAATTTGGTTTACTTCAATGTTTTTGTGAAAGATTGAGAAGTGTTTACGATTTTTATGGTATTTATTAGGTATATTAAAGAAAAAAAAAGTTAAAAAAAAACAAATTTTAGATCCAAATAACTTGTAACTCAACCTTGAGTGGCTAAAATTTAAATTATAAAATAATGTGTCATCTATTTTATCTACTTTATTTTTTTTACAAAATGATAAATAATGTATTGACTCTGTTTATATAAAAAATAAGAATAAGAAAGAAGGCCATGTATGTAGGCCCTAATCTGTTAGGCCTAGTTGCCTCGTCTATATGTAAAGGTCTTTATTTTTTGCTCTAAATTTTTATAGCTTTTCATTAAAATATATTTTAAATAAAATACTTAGTTTATATTTCTTAAATAAATTTTTTTAATTGTTGTATAGCTAAATAGATTTTAAAAATATGCAAATGAATATTCAATGAAAATATTTTTTTAATATTTTAATATGATTTTTTAATATTCAACTATAGACATTTAATTATTTATTAACATTTTATTTTGAGATCATGATAAGTTTTTTTTATTAAAAATAAAAACGCTTTGGATTTAAAAAAACATGTTTTTTTTTAAATAGTAAATAAATTAATAAGAAAATGGAGTTTATATTAAGGAGATATATTTTTCCTAATTAATCAAACAATTAGGATTATTATTATTATTGTAATTGTTCTTACCTTTTATTTAAAAAACATGATGGTGGGGACACTGGATTCACACTGCAAACTACACGAGTATATGGACGAAGACAACATAGAATGACCCAACCTGTCATGTTTTGGTTGAGAGACTAAGCCGATCTATGCCCATATCATTGTTATTTTATTTATTTAAAATTATTTATGTTAAGCATTTAGATTTGATGGATCGAGCCCAATAGCGAGATGTTTAGGTTTTACCATTTTTATGTGTATATGTCATGTTAAGATGGAGCTTTTGATGAATATTGATATTTTGGGTGATTCCCCAAAATATACCAAAAACTAACAAAAATAAAATAAAAAGGGCTGGTGTCGGCAGAAAAATTAAGGTGGAAATTTTGAATGTTTTCGGAAGCCCGGTCGTACTTCCTTTTTGCCCAAAAACGAAAGAAATGCAGATTCGAGGATAAAATAATTTATTATTGGATAAATCTGCATAAAAGTTGAGTCGAAAGATGTAATTATATTTTTATGGGCCAATTTGATTTAATCGTCGCCCGATTTATAGTGTAATTATGCTACGGGATCAATTGAGAGACCAATTGAAGGATTTAATTAAGCGCAAGGGCTTAATTATACTTTAAATGGATCAAATTAATTTTATTAAGGGCTTAATTGGTGAGAAGTAAAGTTTGGAAGCTCAATCTGGTTTAAAATTGAGGAAATCGAGATTTTCGGTGACGAAACTCTTCAGGATTAATTGAGATCACAATTGAAGGATTTAATTAAGCGTAAGGACTTAATTATACTTAAAATGGGTCTAGTTAATCTAATTGGGGGTTTGATTGCTGAGAAATTAAATTCAGAAGCCTAATTTAGTTTAAATTGAGAAAATCAAAATATTCGGTGACAAAACCTTTCGATGAAATCAGAAACTAAAATTGAAAGAAAAAACATCATGCTTCCCGTCAAAAACTCTTTTTGTTATAAGCCGTTTTTTTTTCATCAGTGTTATTATTAAGAGAAAAAAAAAGTCAAATCAGTTTTGAGCTGACCGGACAATGGCATTGCCGGAAGCCATACCTGTGGTATGCCGGCAGCCATGACAGCCATGCCCTGCAAACCACCCCCTGAAAATGCCATGCTGTGGACATCAATCCCATACTGTAAGTTGCAAAGATTAGCCTATAAATAGAGGAAGCTTGTAGAAAAAAGGAAGAAAAAAGAACGAGGGGAAAAACGCTGAACAAACGGAAATTACAGTGCAACAAAATCAAAGTCCAACCGGTGCAATAGCTCCGAGCCTCCACCTTCTCCCTTTCTGGTCGTCGGTGAGGCTGCTTTATCAGCCAATCTCTCTCCCCTGTCACAGCTAATCCCTCTCATCCCTCTTCTCCACCGTGACTCGCCTCTCTCTCTCTCTCTCTCTCTCTTCTAGTGACGTTCCTCTCTCTAGAAAACAGCAACCTGCAACAGCTCTTCCTCATCTCCACGACAACCGACCACTCACCTAGCACCACCATACTCTCCACCATCAGCTCCTCCACCTCATAAGCCATCCATACGTGGCCTCCAGCAAGGAAACAGCAGCAGCAGCGAAGTGCAGCGGCCCCGACAAGCAACCTTTCACCCCTTATTCTGGCCACCACAGGCCTCCGTTTTCAACACCACCACAATAGAAAGGACCACCTCGATCTCCTCTTCAAGGCTGCATCATCAGGTAACCCTCTCGTCGAACTCTACCATTTACTGTTCAAGACCGTGAACTGTGCTAATTCTGCGCTGTTCACGTTCTTCTTTGTTTATTTATTCTTTTATTTTTATTTTCTTTTTCTTTTCGGGCTGGGCTGACCGACCCAGCCCAACAGATCAGTCGAAAATAAACTGGGCTTCTAGCCCATGAGGACTGGAAGCCCAGTCCACTCAGAACAGGCTGTCAGCCCAGCCCAAAACCAACTAGGCTTCCAGCCCAAAACCAATTGGGCTTCCAGCTCGTGAGGACTGGAAGCCCAGTCCACTCAGAACAGGCTGTCAGCCCACCTGGGCTGACAGCCCAGCAAAAAAAAAAGAAGAAAAAGGGAAAAGGAAAAAGAGAAAAAAAATAAAAAATGAAAAATGTAAATTGACATTAAATTTTTTTTTTACTATTATTACAAAAAAATTTAAAAAAATGTATTTTTTTCGTGCATACGGCCGAATTCCATGACTTTTCAAGCATATTCTTCATAAAAAAATATATGTTGCATCTTTCATATATTTTAAACAAAAATGGGATATCGTAACCAGTTTACGTTATCCATTGGGATTCGGCCAAAATATCAAAATAATTAATAATTATTTTGTTTTATCTATTAGGGTGTAAAAATAGATTGTAAAGTACACCCGTGGATAAAAAAAAATTAATAATTATTTTGTTTTATCTATCAGAGTGTAAAATTACATTGTAAAGTACACCCGTGGATAAAAAAAATATTTTTTTATGTAGTGTGGAAAATTCTGAACAATAGAAAAGTTAGTTTTTTTAAACTTCAAATGATATAGAGACTCTCTCACGAAGAGAGATCTGCGTCGAATCTTAGAAAAAGACTAATAGAAATAACTTAGGAAAAACAATCAAACAGTAATGCAGCTTGCCTTAGGTAGGGTGCACTGGGGGTGATGCGTCTTCCCCTTGCACAACAAGTCCTCTTACCTAGACTCTCGTAGACCAATAGGTTCCTAGTTACTTTAATACTAGGTGGCGACTCCTAATAATTATAGTTGTAATTTTGCGACTATAAAACAAACCCTTCATTTTCACCGCTCGCCGTTGTCCCCTAACCCCGGGGATGGTGGGGCGCGAAGCGCGAAAAATCGTCGTCGCGACAGATGGCGACTCCACTGGGGACTCACTGGACTGAGCTTTGCTGTTTGATTATTTATTCCTTAGTTTGTTTTTTTTATACGTATTTTTACTGCTTTAGCATGCATTTTACTTTCAAGTCATGCATAGCATCTGGTTTGAATTAATTTCATCATGCATTTTAATTTTGCAAATAAACCCAATTCTAGGTTAGGTGGGGATTAGCGGTCTGCCTCATGACTTTCAGTCGGGGTTTAGATTCATGAAACGTCCAACTATGAACTGAGTGTTTACTTGATAATGGCGGTCACACTGTGCCCCAACCATTTCTTGTAAACCCCCATACTATCTTCACGTAAGGCGGTCACTGGGCAGTTCATAGACCTTTTGTGACCAGATAGAAAACTTACCCCGCATGTGAAAACTTAGAACCTAGGATACAATCTCTCTAATAATTCATTCATTTTAAAAATAAATTGCAGAAATTGTCAGACCAAGACCATGACTTCCATGACCTTTTTGGAATACGGAGAAAGATCTGAGATGACACAGATAACTGAGGGAGATTGCCCAAGAAACAAAATCAATGAATTGCCACATGTGACCAAAATCCATTGTTCCATAGAAAGTGTGAAAAGGCTTATGCCTATCATGGGGTATGTAGATGAAGCATTGTTTGAAGTAAGATATGGAAGGATAGCTCACCTGATGAAAATCCCGTTTCAGATATCAGCAGTCAAAGTTGTTGTTTATTTTTGGGATCCCAATTACAGGTGCTTTACCTTTGGGGATATTGATATGACCCCAACTCTAGAGGAGTATGCTGAAATCCTGAGTTTCCCCTACAACCCCCACAAGGTTTATTTCAGATAAAAAATTGATAGTACAGTCCAAGAAGTCGCTAAATTATTATGTCTAGATCAAGTAGGCCAGTACATGACATCTTCTGGAGATTTCAAATGGAAAGCAATTGAGAACATGTTGAAAACAAATAAAGATAAAAGGGAAGCCGGAGAAGAAGTGCTTCGAGTGGTGGCTTTTGCTATCTTTGGTTTAGTATTGTTCCCTTCGAAAGCTGCTGGGATAATTAGCATGGAAGCGGCCAGTGCTTTTGTTGAATATGAGCAGAAAAGGAATAACCCCGCTTCAGCTATATTGGCCGAAACATTCTTGTCCTTGAACCATTGCAGGTTGCATGGGAAAGGTGCAATGCGGTGTTGCGTCCCTTTACTCTTTATGTGGATCGTTAGTCACCTAGAAACCCCGAGGGAAGTCTTCAACAATTTTTGGTGGTTTAACATGAGGCCTCTCGGTTTGATCCTAAATGAAGAATGGAAAGACTTAGATGAAAAGGCTTCGGTGGAGAAATACCGGGCACTTCCCAGAAGCAGTTTTAGATGGAAAGCTCCTTGGGTGAATAATTCAACTTATCTAATGAGTTGTGGTAAGAAGGCGTTGGTCCCACTAATTGGCTTAACCAGTTATGTCAGCTATTCTTCGTCTCTAGTAACCAGACAGTTTGGGGGAACACAATATATACCAAGAACTAAGGGGTTGACCGAGTACACCGGTTCTTTCAAAGAAGTCAATTCATTAGCTGAACTTGAAGTTATTAAGAATGATTGGGGGCAACTTGTTTTAGTTGGCACAGAGCCCCACCCAAAAAAGCCTTCTGTTAGCCCTGGTTACCTAGTATGGAGAAGCTATGAGATACCTCAAAGCATCGTAAGACAAAGCATGGTCCGAGAAAAAGCACCCATATTTGTTGAAACTAAAAGAAAGAGGGTTGACGAAGGGGACCTGCAAGAAGAATTGGATAAGCTAAGGATCGAGCTCAGCAATAGCAAAAGAAATCAGAATTTTCTAGAGAAGCAACTACTAGAAGAAGAACAGATGAGAGTTTCTTTGGATCGTCAACTGCATGGAAAAGAAAAGCAGATTAACAGGTTGATCCAAGAAAAAAGTCAACTAGAAGAAATGAGTTCTCGATATGATGACCAGATGAGTAAGTATGAAATGATAGAAAAGGAATTGATTTCTTTGAAGAAGGCATCTGAAAATAGAGAGCATGCAGACCAAGAATTGGTAGCCTCGATAGTAAAGGAGAGAGACCACTACAAAATGAAATGGGAAACTGAGAAGGAGAAAGGAAGGGTGGCCAGTCTTGTCCTTGAAGAGGAAAAAGATTTGAAAGCCCAGTACAGAGTTCAAGCGGAAAGTGAGTTCGAGGTAAGAAGGGAAGCAAAATCTAATATGAAAAGATAATTAGCCCTAACCAACAACCTGAGAGATCATATTTCCACTCTACAAGCTGAATTAGAAACTCAAGAAGAGGAATTAAAAATAGTGCAGGAGCAGTGCAGTGAATGGAAAGAATGCATCGCTGAAATCGAAGCTCAGTTAAAATCCGAGATAACAGGGCTTGATGCAGAGCTACAAAAGGCTAAGGATCAAAACCAACAACTTGAGAAAATGGTTCGCATATTAGAGAAAAATAATGAATCATTGGCTGCCAACAATGAAGCGATACGACAAGATAACTTTTTATTCCATCACAAGATAGAGCAAACCGATAAACTGATCAATATAGTGGCTAGGAAGGCAGATGAACTATGTGTAAAAGCTACTAGAATTGGTGCCAGTGCCCGCAAATATGAAATGTACTTGGATGAACTCTCCTCTTTTGTTAAATTTGTAGCTAATAGAGGAGTAGCATTTGAGTAAATATTTTGTATGTCTCTATTTTGATGAATGAAATGGACAAGGTCCCCCTTTTGCTTTTTGTCAAGTGTGTATGATTCAATTGATTTGAGTATTTGGGCAAAACTTCCACAAGATATCTACAGATCTTACCCGGCATAGAAGTCATGGATTGGTTTTTCAAAAATAAAAATCATCATGCATGCATTCATTCGTCATAAATAATACGCATATCATCATCAGGTCAAAATATAGGTCCCCGAAGAACTTCACCTTCCAGAATTTACAATACTCGGCTCCGACAAAGAAGCATGGAGAACGAAGAGCGTGCACACCAGGACGCCCATTTCCAGGGAGAGCTGAATGCCTTGAAAGAAAGTGTAGCCCGTCTTACTGGTTTACTCGAGCAAGCATTAAGAAATGCTTCAGGAAAAGGTCCTTCAACTAGGCCTGCACAAACAACAAACAACCCTGGCGAGGTAATAGGAGAAAGAAATCAGGATCCTCCACAACATCCCGCATTTGTACAATCAGCAGTCCCAGCACCCATTCTGGTACCATTAGTTGAAACATTTGCAAATGAATCTCATAAGACACAATTGTCTGATAATGCGGATCAAGACAAAATGGCAGTGTTGGAGGCCAGAATAAGGGCCATTGAAGGAGTAGATTTATATGATCCAGTGAAAGCAGTGGAAATGTGTTTAGTTCCAAATGTGGTGGTCCCGAAAATTTTTTGCATTCCGGGCTTCATCAAGTATACAGGGACACAATGCCCTGTCACTCATTTGAAGTCATACTGTAATAAAATGGCTGAAGTAGTGCATGACGAAAAACTACTAATGCATTTTTTCAGGATAGTTTGAATGGGCCGGCTTTAAGTTGGTATATGAGGCTCGACAACACCAGGATTCACAATTGGAAAGACATAGTGGATGCTTTCATTAAGCAATACAATTATAATATGGATATCGCCCCTGACAGAACCAGCCTATCAAGCATTGAAAAGACTGAAAAAGAAAGCATAAGAGAATATGCTCAAAGGTGGAGAGACTTAGCTACCTAAGTGCACCCTCCCCTCTTGGATAGGGAAATGGTCACACTATTCGCAAACACGCTCAAAGCACCCTTTTACGAACATGTGATGGGTAGCTCGGCTCAACAATTCACAGACCCTGTAGCCGTGGCAGAACGAATAGAGCAGGGGATTAAGAGTGGGAGAATCTCTGCACCAATAGAGAAAAGAGGTTTTGTTGGAAAAAAGAGGGAGATAGATCACATTGAGACTAGTTATAGGGGTAAGAGCACCCAGTTCCAAAAATGCAGTGCCTCATCATCCCAAATTGCCAACGTCAACTTCAAACCCCCATACCCTACCAAAAGGCCCGGAAATCAAGCTGAAAACTTGTCACAAAACCAAACTGAGGGTTTCGCAAGAGGAAATCGCCCTAGAACTCAAGAACAATTGCCCCCACTACCTTTACCTTTGAATGAAATGTATCAAAAGCTGTTAAGCATTGGACTGGTAGCCCCTGTACCTCTAATACCCCTACAGCCACCTTACCCTAGTTGGTATAAATCGGATCTCACCTGTGAATACCACGCAGGAATTGCAGGACATAGCATCCACACATGCAATGCATTCAAAAGGAAACTCCTGCAATTGATAAAAGCTGGATGGGTAACGTTTGAAGAGCCCCCAAATGTAAGCACCAATCCACTACCTAGTCATGCTTCGGGTAGCGGATCAGTGAATATGTTGGATAGTGAGCATCCGAAGAGTTTAAAGGTGCCGATGGAAAGAATTTATCAGATGTTGACAAGAGCAAAGTATGATGGCATAAGATGTTGCCATCATCGTGACTAGAGAGGTCACTTTATTAGTCAATGTCCGGGCTTCTATAAAAATGTGATGCAAATGATGAACAGAGGTCTGCTTCGGGTAGAGACAATAACAGAGGATAAAGTGGTTGTAACAGAGATGACGGACAAAGAAGTGTGTAGGGTTCAATTCACTCCAGGAGGGCCACCCAGATTAGTTTTGTCCAAGCCTTCCACTACACATAAAAAAGACTATAATGCCATGCCTTACAACTATGGGTATTCATCTCAAGGTGTAAGACAACCAATTGTCTTTCTACCAGAAATTGGGGGCTTGACCCGAAGCGGCAGATGTTTTACTCCAGAGGAGTTAAAGAAGATTAAAGGGAAAGAAGTGGTTGACTTGTCCGAGGAAACAAATAAACCTGTGACAGAAGAGGAAACCAATGAATTCTTAAAGTTAATGAAGCATAGCGAGTATAGTGTTGTGGAACAGCTTAAGAGAACCCCTGCTAAAATATCATTGCTTTCCTTGATTTTAAGTTCTGAATCTCATCGGAAGACTTTGCAAAAAGTGCTGAACGAGACCTATGTACTCCAAGACATCAACCCAGAGGCCATGGAGCATTTAGTGGGGAGGATATAGGCTTCAAATTATGTGTACTTTTCTGATGGTGAATTGGGTCCTGACGGTACAGGGCGTAATAAGCCATTATACATCATGATACAATGTAAGGATGTTTTGATTGGAAAAGTATTAATTGATAATGGCTTCGTTCTGAATGTGTTACCAAGGCATATGCTGAAAGAAATGCCCATCGATGAGTCACACATGAAGCCAAGCACCATGATGGCAAGAGCATATGACGGGTCACCAAGGCAGATAGTGGGGACTATTGAAGTGGAACTATGTATAGGACCGCAAGTGTTCTTGGTAACGCTGCAAGTAATGGATATCCATCCATCCTATAGTATGTTACTGGGAAGGCCATGGATTCATACAGTAGGGGCAGTGACTTCTTTATTACACCAATGCTTAAAGTATATTGCAAACGGGATGTTGATCACTGTAAAAGCTGAAGAAACCATATCAATGATTAAAAATGTGGTTGTACTGTTCATAGAAACAGAGGATTGTAAAGACGGGAATATCCATGCATTCGAAGTAGTAAATGCAGAATGGATCCTTGAAGGTGCCCCATTGAAGAAGCCGAAGATCCCAGAAGCTGCAAAGATGGCCGCCAAATGTTTCTTGCGGAATGGAATCCCTTTTCAGTTTGACCTTGTCAGTGGAATGCTAGAACGAGTTAACATAATGAAATTGAAATGTGCGGATCAAAGGTTCGGGCTCGGATATAAGCCGAAGAAAGAAGATTTCAAACGGGTTGCTTGAATTAGAAGGGAGGCCAGGATGGCCAAAATCGAAGGAATAGAATCAAAAGATGAGGACCTTGCCATCCCGCCGCATCAAGAATCCTTTCGCAGCTCAACAGGGATAATTAGAGCAGGCATGAGAGATTTGCACATCGGCACTCTAGAATACCAAGAGGAAGAAACAGATTTTCTGCAGCTCTCCATCCATAACGTCGATGCCCCTTCTGCAAAGACCTTCGTGCGGAAATTGGCCGAAGGAGAAGTGTTCCAGAATTGGAGGATGGAGCCCGTTCATATTGTGTTCGAAAAGTAATTTCTTTTGTTTGGTCATGGACATGTGTTTTTTATTTTGATCATGGCGGTAATCTAGCTCACGATGCCACAATATTTTGCTTTGTTAAATGAGCACTCTTTTCAATAAGATCATGCATTTTGTCATCATATCCATTTCCATTTACAAATAGCACCTTACACAAACACACCTTACACTTTCAGGGATTTTGAAATTTCCGAACAAAACTACCACGCTAAGAATAATTGGCCAAATTTCAATAATATCACTGCACTAGATGATGAAAAATGGGCAGAGGAAGACATAAAAGAGTTCACTAAGTTGGTGGAAAATTCTGAAAAAGCTTGGAAACCTTTAAGTGTAGATGTAGAGCTTGAAATCATCAATTTAGGAACTGAACAAGAGAGAAGAGAATTAAAAATCAGAACCCTCATTGCAATTGAAGAAAGAGGAAAATTGATTGCACTTTTGCAGGAGTATATGGATGTTTTTGCCTGGACTTATGCAGAAATGCCTGGTTTAGATATTAATATAGTTGTGCACAAGATCCCTTTAATAGAAGGAAGTATACCAGTCAAACAAAAAACCAGGAGAATACACCCAGATATGCTCCTGAAGGTGAAAGCAAAGATACAAAAGCAATGGGATGCAGGGTTTCTAGATGTCGTTCACTATCCTCAATGGGTAGCCAATATGGTTGTAGTCCCAAAAAAGGACGGAAAGATCCGTGTGTGTGTGGACTTAGAGATTTGAACAAGGCAAGCCCGAAAGATGATTTTCCATTACCTCACATAGATATCTTGGTGGATAATGCTGCTAAAAATGCCACATTCATTTATGGATGGGTTTTCTGATTATAATCAAATTAAGATGGCAGAAGAGGATAGAGAAAAAACCACCTTTGTAACACCATGGGGGACTTTCTGTTATAAAGTAATGCCATTTGGTTTGAAAAATGCTGGGGCTACGTATCAGCGAGCGATGGTCGCTTTATTCCATGATATGATGCACCGGGAAGTTGAGGTCTATGTAGATGATATACTGGCTAAATCCAAGATTGAGGAAGACCATGTGCAGATATTGAGGAAACTATTTGAGAGATTGCGGAAATACCAGTTAAAATTGAATCCGGCCAAATGCTCCTTTGGAGTAAAGACAGGAAAATTTAGGCTTTATTGTGAGCAGTCAAGGAATAGAAGTTGATCCAGACAAAGCCAAAGCCATACAAGAAATGCCAGCGCCTAAGACTGAAAAGGAAGTAAGGAGTTTTCTTGGACGCTTGAATTACATAGCCCACTTCATATCTCAGCTAACAGTAACATGTGAACCAATTTTTCTCTTACTCAGGAAGAAAAATCCCGGAGTATGGGATGATGATTGTCAAGAAGCCTTCAATAAGATAAAGAGGTACTTGCAAAATCCTCCGTTGTTAGTACCCCTAGTACTAGGAAAACCATTGATTTTGTACTTAACGGTCACAGAAACGACCATGGGTTGTGTGTTGGGAGAACATGACGAATCTGGAAGAAAGGAGCAAGCTATATACTACCTGAGTAAAAAGTTTAACGATTGCGAGTCCAGATACACCACGATTGAGAAATTATGTTGTGCTTTGGTTTGGAGTGCGAAAAGACTCAGGCACTATATGTTGTACTACACGACGTGGCTAATTTCCAAGCTAGATCCGCTTAAATACATCTGTGAAAAGCCATATCTATCAAGTAGGATAGCAAGGTGGCAAGTGTTGTTAGCAGAGTACGATATCATTTTTATGACAAGGAAAGCTATAAAAGGCAGTGTAATTGCCGACCATCTTGCAGACCACGCCATGGAAGATTATGAGCCTCTAGATTTTGATCTCCCTGATGAAAATGTCTTGGTAGTCAGGGATGACATTGAGGCAAGCGAGTGGTGGACGATTTATTTTGATGCAGCAATAAATGTATCAGGAAATGGGGTTGGAGCAGTCATAATTTCCCCAGATGGGAAGCAATATCCTTTTTCAGTAAGGTTACACTTCGAGTGCACTAATAACACGGCTGAATATGAAGCTTGTATCATTGGTTTAGAGGCTGCTTTAGAGCTTAAAGTTAGGAAGCTTCTTTGGAGATTCCATGTTGATCATTTGCCAAGTAAAGGGAGAATGGCAAACTAAAGACGAAAAGTTGAAACTTTACCAAAACTACCTTGTAAAGTTAGCTAGTGAGTTTGAGGAGGTCAAATTCACTCATATGAGTAGGGATAAAAATCAGTTCGCTGATGCTTTGGCAACTTTGGCTTCAATGGTACAAATTGTTGCCAAAGAGAAGATCTACCCAATCGACATCAAGGTTCGAAATCACCAGGCCCATTGTTGCACACTCGAAGAATCACCGGATGAAGAACCCTGGTATAGTGATATCAAAAAATTCATCCAACACCAACAATACCCCCAAGAAGCTTCTAAGGCAGATAAAGAGACCTTGAGAAGGATGGCCATAAATTTTTATTTAGATAGTGAAATCCCATACAGGAGATCGTTTGATGGCACTGTACTTAGATGTCTGGATGAGAAAGAAATTGGGCAGGCTTTGAAAGAAGTTCATGAAGGAATCTGTGCCACCCATGCCAATGGTCATACAATGGCAAAGCAAATGCAAAGATTTGGATATTTTTGGTTGACCATGGAAAGGGACTGCGTGACATATGTTAGGAAATGTCACAAGTGCCAAATTTATGGTGATAAGATAAATGCACCTCCAAAGCCTTTATTCAATATGACCTCACCATGGTCATTTGACATGTGGGGATTAGATGTCATAGGGCCACTTAACCCGAAGGCAAGTAATGGACATAGGTTCATTCTGGTGGCAATTGATTACTTTACTAAATGGGTGGAAGCTAATTCTTATGCCCATGTAACGCAAAAGGTTGTCAAGAAGTTCATCGAAAGGAACTTGATCTATCGCTATGGTCTACCCGCAAGGCTGGTAACTGATAATGCTCAGAATTTTAATAGGAAGTTTATTGTTGAACTTTGCACTAAGTGGAAGATTAAACACCTCAACTCCTCTCCTTATAGACCAAAGATGAATGGGGCTGTTGAAGCAGCTAATAAGTATCTTAAGAAAATCATCGAAAAGATGGTTATCACTTACAAAGATTGGCATGAAATGCTCCCGTGTGCTTTGCACGCATATCGCATTACTGTCAGAACTTCCACCGGAGCTACCCCGTATATTTTAGTGTATGGAATGGAAGCAATCACACCTTTAGAAGTGGAGATTCCATCACTAAGGGTTTTAAAAGATGCAGAGTTAGAGGAATCAGAATGGGCAAAGATGAGGTTCGAACAATTAAACTTAGTCGATGAAAAGAGACTAGCAGCTATTTGCCACCACTAGTTATACCAAAGCAGGATAGCAAAAGCTTACAACAAGAAGGTCCGACCAAGGGTATTTAAAGAGGGAGATCTGGTTTTGAAGAAGATATCAATAAGAGAAGACCAGAGTAAATGGACACCCAACTATGAAGGGCCATATGTGGTGAAGAAAGCTTTTTCGGGAGGAGCCTTAATCTTAACTAGCATGGATGGAGAAGATCTGCCTAGACCTGTGAACTCAGATGTTGTGAAGAAATATTATGCTTAATGTATTACTCATGACATCTAATGAAATTGAAATTTGGCCATGAATTTTTGGTGTATCCTCTCCTTTCTTTTCTTGCATGATCTTATATTTTCATCAAGATTTTTGGCAAATCAAATTCTAGTACGAAAATAAATGCCAATTTGATTTTTGTTTAACAAATGTGTTCTGGGAATTCAAAGGATATCATTGAAAGGTGATCTCATACCACCAAAAGCCACATAATAAAGCTAATCTCTTAGCCAAACAAATAATCCAAAAAAATCCAAAACTTGTTTCGCATAGAAAAGCAAAGCTTATCGATTCAGAATGCATGTTTTTGAAATGAGGAAAGGTCATCTTTGATATACCTTCACAAAGTCTCAAATATC